>VDFB02256695.1:183898-267091 GCA_007258455.2 Sequoia sempervirens | reverse complement strand
GGTTTAAGGTAAACACACAAATCAAGTAGGTCCTTATTTAGGACTGGAATCTTAATTACAAGAATTACAAAAATAACATGAAATGCCCATATTCATTCAAACAGTTTCAACACCTTTATTATCAATTTTCTTCAAAACCAAGTTTCATGAAATAAATTGCAAATCCTCTTTTAAATCTATAGAATACAAAAGCCAATACTTTATTACAAATTTTAAATATAAATAAGGTACACTTTTTTTTCAACTTGTAGATTATTTTTCAATATAAATGTAACCAAAGAATTGGATGACTAAAAATCTCCTCCTAAACTCTAATCTCCACAAAGGCACAACATCCAAACTAGTGGGCTTCTCTAGCTACCTCTCAACCAATGTGATGTTATAAATTAATCCTCACACCTCCTTACTAAGAGAGAGTAATATAGATCAACATACATACATTTTCAAGAATAATTCAAGTAACAATGAAGAACACATCAAACGCATGAGCTTGTCACAAGAACATAATGTAACATTCTTGAACCATTTAAAAAGGGATAATTGGTGGTTAATTCAAGAGTGTGTCTAGCACTAATGGACGTCAAAACCATATACTGTGTATTAGTGAATTCCTTCTTAGAATCTCAATGCTTAAGTAGCACAAGAGGATACAATAAAATCACTAACGTATGCCATAAAACCTTACCCACTTAAGGATGTATTTATAGAAAACATGTAGGCAACATCAAAACTTTACATCATCATATATTTTTCTTCCATCACAACTTTTTCCTCTAAATCATAAATCAGCCCTCATTAGGATTAGGTGTCTTGAATATCCTAATGTCTAATGTAACATACTTTTTCATAGATGATTGATCATGCATGCATCCCCAAAGTTGATGGATTGAGAAAACACTCATGTGATGATGGGGACAAGTAATTATTTTATTATTCTCTAGGTACTTGGAAATATTGTTTGCAATGAGGCATTGAATAGGGAGTCAAATTGTGGACTTGTAATATTTTTTATATTATTATTTGGTGTTTAGATGTAATTAGTGTTTTCTATGGGAGTTATTGGGAATTTACATATGTCAACTACATAATGGAGGTAAAAAATGCTTGTGAGAGGAGTTGCATTCTATTTTGGAGGTTACTATCTTGTGGCTAGTGAGCATTCTCACCATGGTATTTTGGGACCTTATTTGGACTATTGATAATGTCTTATGGTGGTTTTATGGGCCTCCTTGAGTCTATATATTGAGGGTTTGAGATGTATACATGATGCATTGTCTCTTTTAGAGTTATGGTGTTAATTTTCCTCCAAGATTAAAGAGTTTTTATCTCCCCTTTCTTCTAATAAAACATTAGATTTTGAGAATATATTGTACATTATTGTTGCTAAATAATACATTAGGTGTGCTTTGGAGGCTTATTTTTCCCCAAAAAGGTTTTTCTAGGGTATATTTATGTTACTCTTGTTCTATGGTTTCTATTTATCTTCTTCTATCATTGTTTTCTTTCTAATTGTTGTTTCATAACACTACTGAATTTTTTGTAGATCGGTTACTAAAATATTCTCCTTATGTGATTAATGTGGAGACACGTCTATGTTTAGTTGTTAAGATTTATTTTAAGTTTAATTGATAAGGGTTTGTTGGCATGTTTCCTTACATTTTTTATTAGATTTGAGGTGGTTGCATGGGTTGCATGTGCTTGCATATTGTTGCACGTGATGATTCCATGGTAATTTGAGTTATGGGTATTACGTTGTTTTGATTTTTTATTCTAACAAGATTATGAGAATCTATAAGAAGGAATTGGTTGATTATTAATCATTTTTTGACTAGGACTTTTAGATATATTTGGTTTGAATTTTAGAAAATATATAAGAAAAAATTATAGAATGATGTAGAGATTCAATGAAACTAACATCTAGATGTGGATGCTCAAGGTGGAAGATCTTGGAGTTGGTAATGTGTTTGCATGTGTAAGAGAGGGGGACCGACCATGTTAAGGATCCAGGTCACGAAGAGCCGAGAGTGGAGGGCTACCCTAACTTACCTCACTCTAAAAGATGCCTTGGGATAAGGATTGAGAATGATGAGCACTATATTGTACTTCTATCACTCTGCAGACCCTAAACTTAGGTTAAGGCTAGGCAAGCTAGTTTTTGGAGTCACTATTGTGTCTCAAACAACTCTCTATCCAAGGACGGCAGCTCAATTCTGGGACAACAGCACAGCGTGCTAGCATCCGTACGGTCAGAAAACAATAAACACAATACAAACTACCTAAAAACTATATGACAGCCTAGCTAGTTGGTTTTGACACGAAAAACAGAATGATAAAGTATGAGAAATAGAGATGAAGATGATAAAGCAAGTAAATGAAAGCTAGGGTGATGAAGATAATCTCAAAAAAGTGCATGTTCGCCAGCTAGCTTCACACGTATGTTCACCTACACACAAGCAAGAGGGAAAATTGTTGGGGTTGTATAGGGGCCTGCCTCAATCACACCCCCGTTTTGGTGTTTCCACCTCCATGGATAGGAAAAAAACAATGAATTAGAATATGTGATAAAGGAAAGAAGAGAGAACAAAAACACTACAAATAGTATTATGCTACTTCTATCAAATCACAAAGAGGGGAGTGAAACGTTACCACCTCCACCCAAAAGCTCACTAGCCAATAGAGGAGTTATGGACTTGGCAAAGTCACCATAGCCGCAACTGTGATGAAGGGAGGTCTCGCAAGACTCCAAGCCCACACTTCTATGGATTACTTCACACTTGCAATGTGGAGTTGATGGAGTGTTGCTACAATGGAGTGCTTGAAATGTTGCTTGAGTGATGAAATGAAGTGGAAAAATGCTAAGAGAATGTGAACTTGTTGCTTAGAGAATGAATTGAGATGAGAATGGATGTTTTTGAAAGTGGGATGAGAAGAATCTGCCATTTTTGGGGTTAGTTGGTCGAAGAGGGATGTTACAATTCATCCCCAATCGGGAGTGTAACACCTCTGCCAACTTTAGACGTAGGAATTCGTCAGGGATGAAAACGCACCATGCACACATCCATGTGCCGTGTGTGTGTCCCTGAAAAATATTCTCTCACCAACACAAAGGACAGATGCCAAGTGGATGGAAGGCAATTGGGTGATGTGGAATTTCACCTTCGGATTTGATTTTGCACAGGACAGAATTATTATTGAAAGAAGGATTGCCAGGAGTGCAAATTAAACTCCTATTTTACTTTACTAGTAGTACAATCTTTGATAGGTGCTTGGGCAAAATAGATTAGAGTTATTAGGGTTGAGAAATTTATACTTGAGATGACAGTAGACCACCATGATTTAGAGCTCAAGCCTTGAGCAGGGAAAAGGACTCCGCAGGTGCTCTAGGAGCACAGGCAAAGACTCACATTTACAGAACTGGCTACAGCTGCAAAGTACACCAGGGCACCGGACCAATGTTGGGACCAAATCTGAAGGATAGAAAGCATCTTGCCAGAGCCCATAACCCTCGAGGCAACCCCAGATCCCACATAGAAGAGGAAGCCCCGTGATACCAGCACCTTACTTGACTCTTGAGACTTTACGAGGCCTTTGTCTCCGCACGCGGAAGAGTCCAGGTGCTGCAGCACCTCCACAGGCACAAATGAACTGCCAAGAGGCGTTCTAAGATCTCTCACATGGAGGAAACCAAGATGGAGACTTACATTATAGTCCCAGTTTGAGCGGCTTTACAAAGCATGCAAAGCAACATGCTACACCACATATAACTGTCAAAAGAGGCCACAACCCAATTTGATCAAAGCGGGGCGGTGTGTGGGGCCCCATAAACAAATTGGAAGAATTTCAAGGGGTCCTGAGCTCGGCGTGAAGGAGTCCACTTTCGAGGGGCCTTATTTTGGGAGAGTGCTAACAAGACAATTTTTTTCATCATCGATTCATCAACAAGGGATCAGCGAAGATGTTCACTTCATTAAAAGAATTTGAAAGGAAGAAAATGCCCTCCTTAAGGTCAAGTTGCTCCACCTCGGAGAAATTTCTCAAGTTCTTTCTTTGAATCCCATGATGAAGGAAACATGTTTCATTAGGGGTCCAAGTTAAGAATGTGATTCTTAAAATTTTTGCAAAGAATCTTAAGAAAGGATTCACTATCAACAAATGCATTTCATGAAAATAGAAATGTCATAGAAATGGTGTTGTCACACATGAGAGGGACAACTCAAGCAAAGAAGAGAGAAAGATAAGAAAAGAGTAAAAGAGAAATAAATAGAGGAAATAGGGGGATTTGGTTCCATGGGGTTAGATCTTCTCATGCTTATATAAATAATAGGTAGTCGTGGTGCAAGGTGAAAGATCATTAATCCCTACCAGATCAAGAAGAATGCACGGAAAAAAAAGTAAAAAATAAAAAAATTGGTTAACATGGAAGGGAAGCCTAAATGCCCCCAACACTTTGCATCGTCCCCAATTTTTTGAAAATTGAACACAAACATGGAAGAATGATGATACAGATAGAAGAAGGTTCATGACACAAAATCAATCCTATATCCAAGCACCAACAAGGGTGATAAGGGTCATCCAGGAACACATAACACAATCACGGGGGAACACATCACAACACACACACATCTAATCTAAAGATAAAGAAGAGGCCTCCCCATAACACTCATTGACCAAGAGGTCATTCGCTTCCCAATCTAGATCATTATAAGGGTAAGGAGGATGAGCTTGCAGTGGTGGCATATTAAGAGGAGGAGCTTTCGAGCCTTCGGTAACAAGGGCTAAGGAAGAAGGCCCCGCAAAGTCTTCTCCACTAGGCTCTTGTGGAGCTATGGTCAGCAACTTTGCGAAGATCGCCGAAAAAGGCCGAGACCTCATCCAGAGAGTTGAACATGCACTTTACTGGAGTTTCATGTCATACCTCAATGGATGGGGAGGATTGTGCCTGAGATTCACCACTTGTTTCACCAAGTGATTCGGGAGCGGTGAAAAACTCAGGGGAAGCCGAGACTTGCTCTGTTACTACGACAGAACAAGCTAGCGCATGACCACCCTTCAGAGAAGGTGGGCTCCTCTTACATGCTCCATTGTTGCAAGGTCCAACCTCTACCTTCTGCTTCGTCAGGGGATGTGAACTTCCCACAGATGAGGCAAGAGGTGCGAAGGAGGAGGAGGAGAAAATTGCGGTAGACACCATCGAGGTATTCAACATATTCATGGGTTTTGGGAATGGCAGGATGTCCAGGAGGGACATCAACAAGGGCAGTTCAATCGAAGGAGCGATAAACACCTGCACCTTTTTGGGGTCACGCCTTTCACACTTATAGCGGAATCGTAAGAGAGACTGAACTAGATTGAACGGAAGTAGAGGGGAGGAGAGAGGAGGAGGTAGCAGGAGGCCCTGACACAGGGGTGGTTGTCTCCTCTTCCTTCTTCTGCAAAGTGGCCTGCTTAGCTGCCAGAGCCTTTCACCAACACTTGTGCTCACGCACAAGGCAGTTTTTGTGACTCTTCAAGCTAGAGGCCGGGAGTTGTGAAGGGATGGAAGATTCTTGCTCAACCATAGGAGTGTCCACTACAGTCGTTTCCAGTGGAGGGACATGCTCCTGAATGGGAGCAGGAGGAGCAGATTGAGAAACAATGGGGGGAGTCGACTCTAGTGCGTTGGCAGCGGGCCTCTTCCCATTTATTTCTTTGGGAGCAGAAGCGGTAGGAGGCTGTGGAGGCCGATACATAGAGGATTCCCCATGGGAACCCTTTCTTCTGCCATATCGAACGAACCTAGGCTCCATGGGTAGAACAAGAAGCTGGAACGCAGGACGCTTGGGCTTTCATTGAGTGAGAACCATAGGATTCTCTCACAATCGTGGAACAGAATTCGATAGTGCCACAGCAGGGAAAGAGGAAGCATCAGGTTGGACAATGGAAGAGGAAGAAGAGGGATCTCGAGAGTGCTTCTCTCCTTCCCTTCTACGTTCCTTGGCGACATCACTGTCAACTTTCAAGCAAGCCCTATGCGAAACAACATAAGGTGACAAAGGGTATCTCACTTTAAGCATTAAGCGCCCTTTTTTGTACTTTTGATAGGTCTGGTACAAGAGGTCTATCCTTGGCGAGAGAGAATCAATGGGTGCAGACCAAAATTGGTCTAAGGAATAGCTACCATGCTCCACTGGTGGTATGTAACCAATGTCATGGATTACATGCACGAAACCCTCATACATGAAATTCAAACACTTAGACACAACTGAGGGAACTGCATTCATAGCTACTAGCCAGGGGATACCCAACTTCACTCTGAAGAGTTCAGACCCTAGGATTATGTCAAACAACAAGTTTACAGATTTAGCTCCAACAAGGACTGACAAAATAATACTACCAAGAGGAGGTACAAAAAGTCTGTTATGTGTATGGATGGTGCTTACAGGTGCATCATACCCATCTTTATGTAGAAATTTAATTAACATGATCTCCTCAGTTATGATATTCACTTGAGACATCGCATCAACGAGAACACCTGCTATAATGTTTCCATTGATCCGCGCAGGGATATAAAGAGGAGACAGTTCTCTATTGAAACCCATTGGAAGGTCCTACGAGGTGAAAGTTATACCTAGGCTACTACTCGTAGGCTGCACAAAGGGGATAGGTTGATGCAGAAAAGAGGCCATCACGCACACTAAACGACCCTCTCACAAATCCCCCAAAAGGTTTACGATCAGACTATGACCCAGTTAAAGCTTCGCAACGCAATACCTACGGATCCTTCCAACTATGCCTACTAGAGGTCATAGGTTGGGTTGTAAGGCTAAGGCCTCACAACACTCACACCTACAATGCTCCTAGAACACGAGGAAAGGAGCTTTCAATATCGCAAGACAAAACCAAAATGGTTCATGTCGAGTTCACCAAAAATGTAAGAGAGGGGGAACAACCACGTCAAGGCTCCAAGTCACAGAGAGTCGAGAGCAGAGGGTTGCCCTAACTTACCTCACTCTAAAATATTCCATGGGATAAGGATCAAGAATTATGAGCACTATAACATACTTCTATCACTCTACAGACCCTGAACTTAGGTTCAGGCTAGGCGAGCTAGTTTTTGGATTAGATATTGTGTCTTAGATAGCTCTCTGTTTGAGGACGATAGCGCAATTTTTGGATGATAGTGCGACACGCTTAGTGGAACCTGAATTCCCACTTAATTCCTAGCAATAGGTAGTTATTTGTTTAAAGGTCAGCCAAAACTTTGATGAGTAATGTCTATTTGCATTTAGTAGGAATAGATTTGTGTATAGAAGTGTTCTCCATTATATCAGTATCACAAGAACAAGATAAGAAACACCCTCCTACGTCTCACAGAGCCTAAAGAGTAGGAGTAAGGGCCTCTAAACCCTTACTTGTTTGTTGGCCACTGGCTTTGAAGTTTCTTGAGCATAAGGGTTGGTTTCCCTTTAGAGGATTTCATGGTTCAGCAAGAAAAAACACCAACAGATTGGCAACTCTGCTAGAACCTAAGTAAATTTAAAGTCTAGTGTAGATCCAGTATAGTCATAGTCATGTGTCTTGTTATTCTTCATTGGAAGAATTATTGGTTCAAATCTTAAAGCTACATATGTCATATCCAATTCATGCGTCAAATTCTGGTCAATTCTATCATATTGTGTCAGGTTATGTTTAGAATTTTCTCTGAGGTCACAAATAACAAGTCAAGATATAATCAATTTCTATTTCCCAACATTGTGGGTGGCGACTCTAAAGTTTCTCATACCAATACAATGACAAGATCACGAAGGGACCCTGAGAAGAAGGATTTTGACACAACAGTTGACACCATGAGGAAAACTAGAAGTCACACAAAGATAAATCCTGAGTAGAATTTGGAACCCGAGCCTGCAAAGGATAAACAACCTCTATGGAAGAAGAAAACTAGTGAATCAGATAAGTCTATCGAATCTCTTGTTGAAGCATCTCCTACATTCAATAATGAAGTAAATAGTGTAAATTCTAATGAGAATTTAAATGAGGGTGAAATACCTAAGGAAGGTCAGGGAAGTTTTCCTATTGAACAAGTGTTAATAATGAGCTTGATATTTCTAAAGAAGAAGATAGGTGGGGATTTTGGAATAGTAATAAGAAATTCTTAGAACCACCAACACCTGGAGTTGGCTCTGTTTTTCATGGAGGAAACTTTAACCCAAGGGGAGGACTTCCTAATACCAAAACACTTGTTCCCCCTAAGGAAGATCCAGTTCAGCAAACCTTTCATACCCCTGCACCGAGTGAGTATGGAGACTTCTTAGAAAATGAAGAAGATATAGACAAGGATATGCAAGCCTTGGAAGAAGAAGAAAATTGGCTTGTTGAGCAAGAAGAAAAGAAGAGACTAAAGGCATTGAAGGAAAAGGAGGATAGGGTTAGATCCAAGCAGCTTGAGAGGGATGCTAAGAGACAAAAATTTGAGAAAATGAGGGAGGATGTTGTTGTTGGCAACCAGGATTGCACCCTCAGTCAAGCTAGGCTTGGCTATCCTGTTGCAACATGGAAACACTCCCTAATTTGTGGGTCAATCAATTGGTGGGAGCGAATCTCCAGAGTGGGTTGGTTCCCTCTAGCTAATCACCTAATCTATGAACTTTCTAAGGAAAAGGGGAGAAAGAGAGCTGAAAATGAAACCTATAGCTAATTATGATCAACTAGATATCTGAGATTTTGAAAAAAATTAACTCAGAAAACCTCTTTCAAAGCAATCTACTCTCACAATCCACTTTAGAACATCTAGCTCAATAGTGTTTTTCATAAAGATTCCTAAACAATGAATACAATATGCAACCTGAACTATCTGCCACTCCTAACTATAAATCACAATAATAAGACAACGAAGGATCTACTACTTTGAATCACAAACAAAATCAGATTATCATTGTGAGCTCATGACAAAAAAGGGAAAGGAAAACTATGGTACTTTTATTGCAAATGAAGGAGCAAGACATCAAAATCTGATTCAACAAGTTTACAAAACTCTCAGCAATGCATAAGAGAGCAAGAAATAACATTCTGAACCTTGAGAAATTCAAAATTTCTCCAACTTATAGGCATCAAGTGACATCCATGGCGCAAAAATAGAAAAATCAGGCCCAAAAAGCAACTCATTTTGCATTTTCGAGCTCAAGGAAAAAGATTGAAAAGATGGGGCTCAAACTACTCCAAACAGCTTCACCAAAATAGAAACTTCCCATCTCCAACAAGTTGATCCAAAAACTCCATAAAATCAGGCTCAAAACTGTCTAGAACTGAAATGAGAAAGTTCAAAGTGCCACCTCTTTTCCAAATCCACCTAGGAACTGAACTCAAAATGGAAATTCTTGTTGTCAACTCAAGTGCATCATCTAACTACATTTAAATAACAACTAACTAAGCAATTTATATAAACACTGCTTAATCAATGTTTTACAGCTTGCAGTTTCAAAATTACAAAATAGAAAGTCTCCCTTGTTACATTATATTTTTTTACAATTTATCTCCAGATGCTTTGATTTTTCCTTTATTTATCTCAAATATTTTGATTTTGCATCAATGTTTGCAAAAATCAAAATATTATACAAGGCTCTCTATTTTATTTTCTACAAAAATCATAAAAGAAAATAAGCCCCCCCCATCACATATATTGATTCAAAATCCAAGGGGAACCCTAGACTGCTCAAGACTTAGGCAAAAACATAGGACCTAAAGTCATCATTCAATTTCTTCTAAGGAAAAACTCATTGCATCAAATGTTTCTAAGGCACTGAAAAGCCTACCCTAGTGAGAGGGCAATGTGCATGGTTTTTTATTTGATTTTTTTTTTAAATCAAAGAAAATAAATGCCTAAGGCATTCGACCTAGGTAACACATGATGTAAGGTATTAATCAAGGCATTTTTTTTGAAAAGAAATGTGATTAAAATCACATTCGAATTAAAACATAGGGAAAACCCTAACACAAAAACTGACTCAAAGCACATTTTGATTATCATTTTGCATTGGCCAAGTTAGGGGAAAATAGGGCTCTGTTGGGCACGCCATGAGAGACTAGGGTTTGGAGCAAAAAATCCACCATTTGAACTCTTTTCTTCTCCATTTTGTTGTGCCTTCTTCTGCATTTGATGGTAAGCACTTTTATCTACATTTTGATACATTTCTAACTTCATTCGAAGACAAAAAATGGCCTTTAGGTTGCAGTTGTCATTGTGTTTTGATGCATTTTTGTGTTTGGTTGTGTCGACCATTCCTTTCCACTCTTTGTGGCTGCCATGAGACTTTGTTTGAGCATATGTGAAGCTTAGGCCATAGTCATTGATGAGCTTCTCCACATCGATATTGAAGGTAAGCTCCACTTCATTTTAAAAGGCATTTCCCTCTTAAATAAAGCTTGTTTAAGATTTTCTTTACAAAAAACAATGAAGAACTATGGGTTTTTGAATTCGGCCATGTGTAGGCCGCAGCCATCACTATGTATTCTCTTTATTTTCTATTGAATGAAATTTTATGGGGCTCAGCCCACAATGTGCAAATGAAAACATTTTTAGACAACTGCCTTCCATTTATATGGGTTTCCAAAACCCCTCATGGTCGCAATCTGTAGCTTGGTTTCCTCATTTCTTGAAAGCTTAAGGGCTTGAACCCTTGTTGTTTCTCCTTGTATTTTCATTTTGAACACAAAACCTAAGTGGGTATTGTGATTTATGTAGAGAAATTTCCTTTACAGGTTGCAGGTATGAGAGCATGAACTAGTGTTTTATGCATTTTATGAGCTCAAACTATTTCCTTTTATCTCTACATTTGAAGCATTTCAATGGGAACAATGTGGATTTTTCCTTGGAAGCTCGAACTGGGTATTTGCACTTGTTTCATTTTGAAAACCCCAGTTCATTGTAACATAAGCATACTATTTTAGAAAGCAACAATGTTTTCACCGTATGAGCCCATTATTGTAGCTTCATTTGTTACTCTCATAATACAATGGCTTCACTTTGCATATGCTTAACTTCAGGAAAAACAAGAAATTTGTAGCTTTCATTTCTTTGTGTAGTTCTTGTACCTTTTATAATTTCGTTGTTTGCTTCCAAATGAAACCAAAAAAAATCAGCTTCTTAAGCACCCATCTCAATGCACTCACTAGCTTTTATTACTTGATCTCATTTGTCATTTTGACACTGTTTGAAAGACTTCAAACACCTGGGAGCTTTCCACTATTGATCACAACTTTTATTTGCATTCTTTTACTAAAGATGAAACAAACACAAAAGATTCCATGCTTACTTTCAAATACATTGCATACTAATGTGTCTACTTCATTCAATGCTATACTTGCACTCAGCCATTATGATACTCCTGTAGGTCACTTTGATGCTTATGATATTTTATTTCATGCACTTGAATGCTCAGAAAAAAATGCATATTTAGCCTCACATTTAATGAATCAATGCAATGCGACTTTCCCTTATGTTTGTAGCATCAAAATATTGAAGCAAAACTTACTTCATTCTGCAAATTACCTTCATAAATGATGTTCCACATTTCATTCAGCCCCAACACTTAATGCCTTGCACCCACATTCAACCATGCCTCTTTTCATTCATTCTCTACTTTCAGTAACTCACTTGCAGCCATTGATAACTCTATTTTCTTGATGGGAGAAGCCTCCTTTTGGCACTCTTCATGCATTTTTATCTCCTAGACAACAACATGATGATGTGAAAACAATCATTGCATGGAATATTTTGAAATATAAGCAGTTGTTGATGATGCTCTGAAGCTTCTCCATTTGCTTCAGTTATCATTTGATTTGTAACAAGGCATTATGTATGCATGTTCACCATCACATTATGTGGCAATGCACTTGACTGCAATTCATTTGAGCAATTGATCACCTATGATTTTCATTTCATTGCACTTTTAGACTTGACTGCCCTAGGTGATCACTTGCTTGAGCTTTCATGGCACTTGGATGCACTCGTTTAGATTCCTATCTCTTTGAGCAATATTGAGTTGTCTCTTTATGAAAACCCTCTGTGGAATGTTGAGGGAAAGCATGTTGAGTCTCAACCCTTGTGGGAGCCCGTTTTACACCACATGCTTTATGATAGTCAAAACAAAACAACAACGTGAATTTTCCTATACCTACACAAGAAACAAACAATGTTATATTAAAACAATAAATTCAGAAGTTTCTCATGATGCTTTCTCCTTGGTATTCTCTTCTACTCCTCTTGTTCTTGCTCAGTTGATTCAACGCATCATAGACAATATTCTACATTACTGTTGATGGACCATGTAGGAATGTTCATAGTCTAAGCTCTAACAAAAATTTCATCCATTTGCAGGTTCACTTGGAGCACGGAAGTAGAAAGGAGGGCTCAACTCTAGAGGCAGCTCGAAGACACCATCGGGCAATGGCGATTATGTTCTTTCTTACATGCTCTTTCTCCTTTTCAATCTTCAGTAGCGTAGGATATTCTTTATGGTTCATTGTTCCAGCTACTCCCATGGCTTGTGTGGGACACTTGATTCTCCTTTTTACTCCAATGAATACAAAAACAACATTTATGAAATACTTGTTCAATTTTGTACTTTCTTTTCTTGCAAAAAATGTATTGAACATTGTGAATGAACAACAGAATGAAAGAACTTCTTTTATTTCTTATGCAATACTTAATGTTGCAAATCATATAAAGCAACTGAAGACACATTTCATTTCTTAAAACTAAATAAGTCAAATGTTTGCAATGGTTAAAACATCTGCAGAAACAAACTAAAATTTTTCACCTTAAAAATGAACTTGTATAACTAGCTCTATCAATTTGAGTTGTGTAAAAAATTGATAACAGCTTCTAGGCGTAAAGCTTTTGAAGAGAGTGCTGCTAAAATAGTAGCCCAAATCACCCCTGAAATTCCTAAGGAAAAATTTTAGATGGGAACCTCTATTGCTAGTGCTTATACAACAATTGTTACCACTACTAAAACCACTAATCCTCCCAAGAAAACATCATTTGTAGATCATGGGAAGAAACCCATGGATTAGACCCAAAAGAATACTTTCAGTACATTCACCACCAATACTAATACAAATATCCACACTTCATTTACCAAAACTCATGTGAATAACCCCAAAGTTGATCTCATCTAATCTGTTGCACCCCCAAATCTTGAACTCATGAAATTGCAGTTGGTAAATGAAAAGTTGCAGGAAGACTTGAAGAAGGCTGAAATTGAAGCTGCCAATGCAGAAATGGCCAGAAAAATTTCCTTAAAATGTTTATACCAACTTTGAAGTCTTCAAGCTCTGGGAAAAATGATAGTGGATCTCACAAGAATAGGTCGGGAGGACATACTCCTAGTGGAGGTGGTGGTAGCAACCAGGGGGTGGAGGTGGAGGAGGTAACAATAATAGTAATTCTTATTCTGAGGATGATGAAGAAGATAAGAAAAAGGGGGGTGGTAATAATGGAAGTGGAATAGGTACGAATGCAAATCAATTTGACAATAAAAAGGATGAAGAACAAAGGGATACTCATAGGGATAGAAATCCCAGAAGACCACCTCAAACTAATAGGTATAGACAATTGTGTTTTGACAATATTCCTAGCTATCCAAACCCTGTCCTAGATAATGCAAGGAAGCATCTCCCTAAATTTACTGGTAATAATTCTTTCAGTGGTGAAGATCACTTGAAATCCTTCCAAATCTTTATGGAAGATTTTGAATTATGGGATGATGATGTTGCCATGAAATACTTTATGCAATCCTTGACCAAGGATGCAAGGGATTGGTAAAGCGGGTTACCTGATGCAAGTATTGATTCAAATGATTCTTTCTAAAAAGTTTTCAGAGAGCAGTACGGGGATCAGAATGATCCTAGGTTTAGGTTGAATGATTTCAATAACATCACTAAAGGACATAACAAGATGGTCACTGAATTCAATACAAGATTTCAGAAAGCTATAATTAGAGTCCCTACTTATCTACATCCTAATGATGATGCATTCTTGGTAAATTATTGTAATGCTTATGACTCTAAGATGTGTTATCTGCTCAAAGATAAGAATCCATAGAATCTAAGAGAGGCCTACAAGATGGCAGTCAACATTGAAAACAACAGGAGAGTCTTTGATAAAGTAGGAAGAAGGGAAGACCCCAAGGCTTCAAAAAACCCTAGAGCTCAAAATGACAAGGCTGGTAAAACTACAGCTCCTGATAAGAAGTCAGATTAGGTTCTTAGCTTACTGCAAAAGGCAGCCAAGAATGACAAGCCACAATTCCAAAGAAATGAAAGGCCCCCGAGATTGCAGGACTGCCCCTATCATACAAACTGGCATAATGGGAAACCAATTCAAAATAATCTGAAAAATACTCAAGTCCCACCTGATCCTTTATAAAAAAATTATACTAATGTTACTGATGACTTGCCATGGTTTGGATTGTGTCAGATGCCTCATTCTTCACAACAATGTGTTGTAGCAAGGTCAGTAGAAGAATCTCAAGATAATCAAGTAGGATCTAACTCTCTTCAGGATCAAGACAAAATGACAAACGTACTCATGACTAAATCAAACCTTGGTTGTGAAGAATAATCCTCAAATGATGAGCCTAACAGGAGTGATGTGGATGTTCAGAGGCAGGAGGTGAACTCTTATCATCAACAAGTATTCTCAGATGAAGGAGAGAATGATTGCACAATCTATACTCTTGAGTGAGATAATGTTTCTTTGAGGAGACCCTCAAATGAGGAAATTGAAAGGTATACAATTGCATTGGCTGCTAGGGAAAGGAATGATTATCATTTAAGGAATAGAACTATGAGTGGTAATTAGGGTAGCCTAGGTAGCTTGTTTAACAAGGAAAATAATGCAAAAAACAAAGGGACAAAGACAGAGAACAAGAAAGAAGACACAAAACCCAAGGAGGGTAAAGAGATGAGAATTTGGGCCAAGAAAGGCACCAAGGAAAAAATTGATGGTGAGGTTGTTCCTCAAGCTGAGAAGGCCAAAAATGTAAAACCCGGTGTTGAAAAGGTTCAGGACAAGGTGAGAAGGTAATTCCTATAGAATTTGTACTCCCTGAGTTACTGAAATATTCTCTAGTAGATATGTTTCAGTTATTATCTCAAGTCAAAGTCACAATCCCATTCCTAGAAATGATGCAAATAGACGAGCATAAGAATAAGATAGTCACTCTTATCAATAGTGTTGTTGCTAGTGAGAAGGATAAAGTGATAGTTGATCAACTTGAAGCAAGCACAAGCCAAGAAAAGAATGTTCAGGCCAAAGCAGTGATCAATGAAAATCCTGAGATATATTTGGGAACCACTATTACTGCCAATCCAAGCCAAGTGAATCCATTCTTTCTAAGCTTGATCATTGATGGTGAGTTGCTTAGAAATTGCATGATAGACTCGGGGGCCTCAAACAATGTAATGCCAATAAAGATCATGGAAGAAATGGGCTTAAAGGTCGATAGCACATATGGAAAGTGTTATGTCATAGACTCAAGGGAAGTGCCTGTCATCAGGGTAATCAATAAAGTTCCATATAAACTAGCAGCTTTCCTTGAGAAGGAGTTGTTTATGAGTATCATAGTGGTTGACATTCCACTGACTTATGGGATGTTATTGTCAAGACACTGGAGTTTTTCCATGGGTGGAAGTATTCAGTGTGACTTGTCATTTGCAACTTTTTCCATTGACCAACAAGATTTCAAGATTGCTAGAGAACGAAGAGCTCCTCACATGATCGAACACGCTGAGGAACCTGTAGAACTAGTGAGGATTAATTTTGTGGATACTGGTTTAGAAAATTTCCAGATTGAGGAAGAGATGCTAGAAAAAGAGGTTGAACCTACACCTATTGATAGAGAGGTTTTTGATGATTCACAATGAGACAACCTCTGGACTATGTACTTTGATGGAGCCTGTTCGAAGGAAGGCTCGGGTGCAGGAGTCATTCTCATCTCTCCACAAGGTAAAACCTTCAAGTACTTGTTACAATTTTCATGTACAAATAATGTTGTTGAGTATGAGACTCTCTTGCTTGGGTTGAAATTAGCTTCCAAACATGGCATTAAGTTGTTAAGAGTGTTGGGGGATTCTAAGTTGGTAGTTTCCCAGATTAGATCTAGATTTGTTACTAAAGATAAAAGGCTTAGGCAATACAGGAATGAAATTTGGGATACTATTGAGGCCTTTGATTCCTTTGGAATAGATTGGATAGAAAGGGGACAAAATGTTAGGCCAAAATTATTAGCTAATATTGTTGCTAGATTAGATGATGTTACTATTACCTATTTTTAGCTTCAGCTCAAAATAGGTAGAGCTAAATTGCATTCATCACATAAAGGTACAAAATTTCTACTAAAAGTATTCATTAAATTCCAAAATTTTATTATGCAAATGTTTGTAATAGAACTCATAAATTTGCATAAAAGAATGTTGCTTTATTCATATTGTAAAAACCAAAGTCCCACACAAGTCGTGGGAGTAACTTAATTTGATTTTCTTAATCAAATAATGAATACAAGGAAGAAATGTGCACAACACAACTGGAGATAATATAGGTATAAGGGAGAAGGTGATTCGTCATTGCCTGGAATGATGAATCGTTGTCACATTTGAAGTCTTTAGTTGTCGCGTCTCCAAGCTGCAGCAATTCCAAGCTCCATGGTTTCTTGCAAGATTGTTAAAAGATGATGTTAGAGAAATGATAGAATCAAATCCTTCCTCATGCCTACATTACCAACAGAGATGTAGTACACAATCAACTAGGCATTCATCGGATGATTTGAACAAAATGAAAATAACATGATCAGGAGGCACAAAGTCCAATGGAAGCATCCAGCTTCATTTATTTTGCTAACATGTTTGTTTAAGTGTGTAGCTACAGGTATAGTCATCATTCCAATCAACATATATGCATATGAGTGGTGTGAAATGTGGCTCCCACAAGGGTTGAGCCCAGCTCATAACAATAACATAAACAACATGTAGAAGAGAACAATTCAATTTTAGGGACAGTCAATGAAAGACTCACAATCAACTGTCATTTTGCGGGTTGCTTCAATTTAATGGGTACATTCTATATCATAGTATGTTTCATCATAGTCACCATAAGGTATCAATGAATCATCAGTGCATCATCAATCATGGAGGACAATGACTTGTCAAAGATACAATAGTCCTCTAAAAAGAAGAATAATAAATGTTATGGAACAGTGGTGACAAATGTGTTCATGCACAACTGTATTAAGGACAACACTGTCAGCGATTTGCAAAGATTCTCATTGTCAAGAATAATATAGTGTTGCATATTAAGTACATTTTTAGAATGTACCATTTGCAAGAATGACAAGTTGATTGCTTATCAAGTTTTATCACCGAAACATCACATATTTCAAGGTATTTGCAGCCATATGAATCAGGATACAATAATAAGACAACAACATGATATGAAGACGATACAATAAAACAACCACCATGCCATAACAAGCAGTCATTATATCATAATCATGAAGGAAGAGGTTGTGAGATCATATTATCATGTTACAAGGAATAACAAAAATGAAGCATGGACGGTGAGTAGATTCACTAAACATTGTGAGCAACAAAATATATAAAGACAATTCATGTTCATGCTCTTTTACAGTTATTTGCATCTTCATGAATATAAGGCATTGTAGAAAAATTCTGTAAAGTGCTAATCTTGTTGTTGAGCACATGGCTTGATCAAAGTCATGCAATGAAAGCTACAAAAATATAAAAGGAAGTTGTGTAATAAAAGAAAAGTGAGGGCAGTTGTAGGAATTTGTACAACACAGACATGATGGACAACAGCTACGACGACATCTCAATCACAATGTAGAAAACACATGGTATTTTATATCAAATGCAACGAGCACGAAAGGCTCTTAATGGAAGCAAAGCATTGTTCAGTGACAGTGAAAGAAGAACAGTGATCTAAACTTTAGTAAGGCTATAGTGAATCTCAAAGCATAACAACAATGATGACACAATAACATTGAGCAACATTGATCAGAATATGGACCTTTTACAAAAAAATAATATCTCAAAGGTTACTTAAAAGCTGCAAGATATGATGTCATTTGCATAAATTCATGAGTGCAGTTATGACAGTAATAGATAGCAAGTGAAAACTAGAAAAGTCACCATACAGCCGCGCCCTTATCTTTTCAGGCAATACATAATACCCAAAATATGGGATACAAATATAGTGGGGTTTCAATGCTCAAAAGATGGTGTTTCAGGAGGGATATGCAGGCCATGACCCATAAAGACATAATGATATGCATTCAATAATCCACATGAAAATGGGCCATGATAGTGATACTCCAGCATATAACCATAGCATAGGAGATAAACTCAAATTTCCTTGAGTAAGTAATGGAGACTTCACAAGCTTAAGTTGCGGCTAAAGGAATAATGGGTGAATATTAAAATACAGAGAGCCAAGTATTGAGATTCAAAAAAATAAGTCATAGGGTTATCTTGCAGTTGACATGGCTCTTTTCAAATTCTAGCTCAAATATAATGGAACCCAAATACAGAGATAATATTCATCTAATATCTCGGAATGAAGACATCTCCTTGAAAGCATAGGTACAAAAATTGCAAAACCCAAAAGATATAAGGGTCGCGACTATGATATAGATGAGGGTTTCATTATTGTTTATTGTGGGAGATACCCAGAAATGCAAAGTAGAAGCCGCGGATTTAAATGACAAAATATGTAGAAATGTCTTTATTTCCTTCACTAAATGTATAGTAAAGGAAAATAAGCTTCACAAAATACTCTCATGGCAGCCCGAATGAAAGAACCATCAACATATATTTTAAATAGAAGAAGAAGCTCATCAGAAATGATATACAGCCTTGGCCTGTAACTCAGGAAAATTCCCTTCAAATGAAAGAAAAGCCCGAATTTCATGCTAAAGAAGCACTTACCTGTTGGATTCCTTCAAGAAAACCTCAGAATAACAATAAACAGGTCGAGCTCCAAACAAACCCTGAGGAACTAGCAAACCATGGCGGCGCAGCAGTTTCTCCAAAAAAAATTAAATGCAAAATGATGATAATGGATTTTTGGTTTCAATAGCTTTTGGCTTACAACCCTAATTCAACGATGGGTTTTTGATTATTGTTTTATCATAATCATTATCAATTATCATTATATCTTTTTTTCCCGTGGCTTTGACTCTTAAGTCAGGATGACTATTATCATTTGGTCGGCAATTACCAAAGTGCTTATAATATGCATGGTGGAGGTCAATGAATAATGTAGTCATTTATTTTATAATTATATACTATGAGAAGGCGATATGGTGTTTATCAAATGGTGCCAAATAGAAAGTGCATGGAAGAGAGATATAAGTTCAAGAATAATCTTTTTATGAAAACTTATTCTATTTTTCCCCTTTTAATTTGTATATTGTAAATTTGTGTTTGATAGTTATTAAAAGAAAATTTATTAAATTGCTTTTTAATGATTCTTCAAACCAACTGTTGTAAAAGGGGAAAATATATATAAAAAAAAATTCACTCACGTGCATGTGGAGTTAAGGATTTTGCATGACTTTTAGAGTTCCAGTTATCATGGGCGGATTGACAGAAACAAGATGATTTTCGCATGCTTGGGCCCACTTTTTCAGGGATTTTCAGTGCAGTTTGAGTGCTCTATAGTTCAGTTATGAGTTGACCTCGAGTTTGGATCATCATACACTCATTTTTGCATGAGTTGGAGCCTTCTTTTCAGGGATATTTATTTTTGCTCAGATTTTTCCTTGGAGTTATCATTTTGACACTGAAATTGACTTTCAGCTTCACCTTTATGCCTTTCGAAAGGATTTTTGTATAAAGTGATATGACTTAGTCATTTTTCCACTAGTTCTTGTTTTTCAGCCTTTGCATTCTGCAAAGTGAATTATCATGTAACTCAGCTTTCAAAATTTAATAGATTATAAAGCAGTCTTTACAGGTTATCTTGGAGTATCATTTGCAGAGCGTGCCTTCTTTTGTCATTTCAAGTTAAATATTATCCTTCTTAGATTCAGGTGTTTTTTTTTGTGAATGTTTTGGATGAAAATTTAATGTGTTTGATATCAGAACCTTTAAATTTCTATCAACATTTGTGAATGCATGTGCATGAAGAAACAATCTTAGTTGCAGGTCATAAATTGTGTCTCAAGTATATCCATATCTTTAAAGTTGTGAAAATAAATTCTTCCTTCATAAAGAATGAATTATCAGGCCTATCTGTGAATCATTAATGCAATTAAATTGTTCAATCTGAGTTGTGAAAGTAAGCTTCATGATGAATCAATTGTGAGTTAATCTATTTTCTTTAAATCAAATAGGTGCATCACCACAATTCAATTTTTCCAAGTTTTGCATTAGATCAAGTTTTTTCCCTTTTCCCATCAAAGTTTCAAGTACCTAATTGATTATCATATAGGAACCAACCTAGAATCTGGAGGTCTATCTTCGCCATAGGAATACCCATAGCCTGAAGATAGTTCCCATGTTTCAACAGATTGCTGAATTTAACCATTCAAGCATTCGGGTGCAATCTGATTGACAACAGTTACCTTTGATGGTGTCTCACGCATAGAAGTATAGACTAGGCCTACAATGCTTGACAACATTTGTAATTGGCAAGTGTT
The DNA here is from genome assembly GCA_007258455.2 of Sequoia sempervirens. Lineage (NCBI taxonomy): Eukaryota > Viridiplantae > Streptophyta > Pinopsida > Cupressales > Cupressaceae > Sequoia > Sequoia sempervirens. The sequence goes on along the minus strand of VDFB02256695.1, from coordinate 246,395 downwards.
TGATGATGACAATGACATTTTGAGATTCTTGCATTGCATTGACCAATATGAGGGCCAAGAGATTGAATTTGGTTCATTTGTGGTTGAGGTTGATGGGAAAGAGATGTTATTTGGGAATGAGATAATTCAATTAAAGACAAATAAGATTCCCAAAGGGTTTGTCGCACTAGAGAGGGTCTTTGATGGCCCTGACAAGTAAAATGTTAAGCAAGCACCTTCCCATAAGGAAGATTTAGAGGAGATAAATTTAGGGACGGAGAATTCTCCTAAAAAGGTGTATATAGGCAAGAAGATGAAACACCATGTGAGGAGTATGTTAATTTTCCTATTGAGGAAATACAGACATGTGTTTTAATGGTCTTATGATGATTTAAAGGCTTATAGGGAGGACCTATTTCAACATAAGATACCATTGAATCCAGATGCAAAGCCTTTTAGGAAGAAACAAAGGCCAATCAACCCTACTCTGTAGCCCAAAATGCAAGAAGAGCTTACCAAGCTAAGAGATGTAGGGATTAGAAATCCCATCAGACACTCATCATGGGTCTCAAATTTGGTTCCAATCAAAAATAAAAATGGAGACCCGAGGTTATGTGTAGACCTTAGAAATTTGAATGTGGCATCTCTGAAAGATAATTACCTATCTGCCTAATATGGAGGCAATGTTACAGAAGGTGATTGGATGTGAGTTGCTCTCAATGATGGATGGGTTTATAGGTTATAACCAAGTCATGGTGAAGTAATCAAAACAATTTAAAACTGCATTTACAATACCACGAGGGACATATGTCTATGTAAGGATGCCATTTGGCTTGATTAATGTTGGTGCCACTTTTTAGAGAGCCATGGATGTGGATTTTGCTGACTTCATTGATTTTTTTCTTTCCATTTATCAAGATGATCTCACTGCCCACAATAAGAAGGAGGAAGATCACTCTCACACCTTGAAAATATATTTATCAGAGCCTTGGAATATAGGATTTCTTTGAATCCCAAGAAGTGTCAATTTGGAGTTAAAGAAGGAAAATTGTTGGGTCACATTGTGTCAAAAGATGGGGTTAGGATTGATCTTGAGCAGGTAGCAACAATTTTTAAGATCCCACAACCCAAGAATGTGAAGGGAATACAATCTTTCTTTGGAAAAATTAACTTTGTATGGAGATTTGTTACCAATTTTGCTAAAATTGTGAGACCTATTTCTAAAATGTTAAAGAAAGGGGAGAAAGTAGTGTGGATAGAGGAACCTATAAAATACTTTCAAGCTATTAAGGATGTTATCAAGAAAGAACCTATCATTAAATCCCTTGACTATTCAAATCCTTTTCAATTATTCACTTTTTCTTCATTCCTTACTATAGCATGGGTTTTACTTCAAAAGAATGATGAAGGTTTTGAGCAACCTGTTGCCTTTAGAAAATTATTACAGTTGGATGAGTTGAAGTATGATGCCACAGAGAAGTAGGCATATTCTCTAGTTAAATTGGTTAAATATTTCATACCATATTTGAATGGAGCTATAGTTGTAGCATATGTCCCAACAACAGCAGTCAAAGATATATTTACTCAACAAGAAACCACAAGTTTTCGATGCAGATGGATCAATGGGACTCAAGAGTTCAACATTGATATCCAAATTACCAAGCTAGTGAGAGGTCAAGGTCTAGCCAAGTTGATGGCTAAGACAAATTTGGAAGCTAACCAGATAAACCAAGTTGAGCATGAAAATGTTGCACCCATATGTGGCATGCAGACTTGCAAGTGGTACATAAGAATTGTTGAATATATATAGACCATGTAGTGCCTTGAAGGTATGCCTCACAATGAGAAAAGATCTATGAAGTTGCAAGCAATCAAGTATGTTATTATCGATGGTGAACTGTGGTGGAGAATCCTTGAAGGTCTACTACTTAGGTGTGTAGATGGGGATCAAGAAAAATATCTATTGATTGAAATGCATAAAGGAGCTTGTGGAGGCCATTACATGGCCAAGACCACTACTCATAAGATATTGAGAGCAGGGTTTTGGTGGCCAACCATGTTCAAAGATGCACATAGATTTGTAAAGAAATGTGATGCTTCTCAGAGGCTCACTGGAAAGTTATCTCAGGAAACTTACCACTTAGGCCAATGTCAGCACAAGCTCCCTTTCAACAATGGGGCATTGATTTTATTGGAGAAATGTCTGAGAAGTCCAGTGGAGGACATGCCTAGATTCTGGTTGCAACTGATCACTTCATAAAATGGGTTGAAGCCATTCCTAGTAGGAAAGCCACTAGTAAAGTTGTCATTGATTTTTTTATGAACAATATTTTGAGTAGGTTTGGAGTTCCTAAAAGAATTATTTCTGATAACGTCGTGTGTTTCAGGTCTGAGAAATTTATTGATTTTTGTAACCAACATGGCATAAGCATATCTTATTCATCCCCATATCACCACCAAGGGAATGGGAAAGTTGATTCTAGCAATAAAAGCATGATGAAGATTATCAAGCGGGTGATTGAGAAGAACAAGAAGGCTTGGGACTCAAAATTGCAGCTTGCATTATGGACCAATAAGACTACTATGAAGAAGGTCATTGGAAAATCCCCTTTCAATCGGGTGTATGGGATTGAAGCTAGAATACCACATAACAATCTGATAAATATGTACAAATTTTTCCAAGAATATGATAGTGATATTTGTGATGAGATGCAGCAGAGGATGGATGAGTTAATTGAGCTTGATGAAACTAGAAGAGAAGCTCATAAAAGAAATGAGAAGCTGCAATTGCAAGTCAAGCACTTGTATGAAAAAAGGGCCATTGAAAGAAAGTTTGAGTTGGGAAGCATGGTTTTAATGTGGAATGCAAGGATGGAGGATAAATGTAAACATGGGAAGTTTGATCCATTGTGGTTAGACCCTTGTTGATAAAAGCAAAAGGGTAAAATTGTATTTGAATTTAAGTTTAAGCTATCAAGTACAAAATATCAATTCCAAAACCTAGTTTGAATTCAAACCTAAAAACCCTAAGGAATTCAAGATGAGCCAACCTGGTGAGTCATCATCCTCAAAACCCACACCCAAGAAGAAAAAATAGAAAGTCTTCCATGACCCACCCCAAACATCTGAAGGAACCAAGAATAAAAAGGGTCAACCAAAGGATTATGTATGTTTCATGGACAAGTTTCAATTGGTAGATTCCAAGGCAAGTGGCAAGAAGGCCACCAGGGAAGGAATATTAACCACCAGTTTCAAGGACCTTATAGTTGGAATTGGTGAAATTGTTGTGCCAAAGCCTAGATGGGAGTTATTCTTGTACACTTTCAAAAGAAAAGATGCTCCACAACCCAGTTGAAATGTTTGGGGTTTTGATTTGGGGAAATTGGTTGTCCCTAATATTTTTGTGGAGGTTGACTTAATGCTGCAACTCATAGAAATATATGATGATGTCAATAGGGTAATCACAGACACAGATGGCAGAAACATTCTAGAAATAAAAAGAAGTAAATTCTTAGAGGTTTTCATAATGAACCTTGATCTAATGAAAAGATTAGTATGGAAAAGTTGCAGAAAGAATATGTTGAACACAGGGTTGGGTTCAGAAGAGGTGAATTACCAAATCATAGATGAGAGAAGGGATTTGTGTTTGCAATTGAGGAAGTTGAACCATTGGATTGTGAAGAATTTGTAGATTATTTCAGATACACATATTTTATGTTGTGTCAAGTGCTTAGAGTGAAGTGTGATGGAAGGATAACATCACCCCTGTTAGTTTTGATTATGGATATTCAACATAAAAAACAAACACAAGTGGTTTGACTATGCTAACCGAGTTGTTGAGCAATTGCACTATGATTTGATGAGGTTCAAAGAAAGAAAAACCCCATTGACATTTAGACACTATTCATTGTTGATGCATATGTTGTTATACTAGTGAAGGGAGGTTTTTGGTCAAGTCGTGAAACTGATACAAGTGGATGAAAAGTGTCATAGATTACCTGTCCAAATGTGGACATAAATCTAGGATTTGCATTGCCCAAATTCAAACTATGTTGGATTCTGCAATACCATAAAGCATACTATTATGGTACAAATGGGATTAAAACCAGTTGAGAAAATTTCTAAAACAATTCAAGAATTTTTGAGACCAAGAGAATGTGGTGATGACCCCAATTATGACTGCAATTGGGGAGATTGGTATTTGTATGATAATTGCATAGTCATCAGGTGTTTTGGGACTCTTGTGGCGCCACATCTATTGTCTACGTTTGTTTTTGATAGACTGGATTTCACTGAAATAATGTGGCAAATAGATAATTGTGATGCAGAGAATTTTAGGTTATCCAAAAAGGCCTCTATTATTGCAACAATTTTCTCTTTTGATTATTTTGTTGTCACTGCAATGGAAGCATATGATGTGTTTGGCATAATGATAAATAATGTGAGAATGGATACAAACCCTATTAGAAGGTTTGATCCAGAGGGGCTCATTGATAGAGAAAAGATCAAAAGAGGAATCTCAGGATATGGATCTCATGCTTTCTACTTCAAGGAGGATATGATAAGAAACTTTCCAACATTAGTTGTTGTCTAGGATAGAGAGAAAATTTGGATGAAAATTGTTGAGGTTGAGCATAGGGCTTTTACCAAGAATTCCCACTATGAAAGCCCTTACAAGCATATCACTAACAAATTTAACAGGATGGAATTGATCCTTAATGATTTTAATGATGGTACTTTTCTAGAGAAGGTGCAACAAGCAGAGCGGCTGGCTCAAAGTGCTTTGCAAGAGCATTTTTTGAAAACTGGTGGCAAATCAGAAGAGCCCAAAGCATCAGAAGTGCAGTAGTAGCCAGTGGACATGGACGATATCCCTACTATGGAGTTGTCTTCTGCAAATGTTGATGAGGCACAGGTTGCTGAGGGGGATGTACAACAACTGTCTGTTGAATCAATACCTATTGAGAAAATAATTGAGCATGAATTCTCATACCCTAATGTTGGAGAAGTAGTGGAACCATTTGTTCCAAATGATAGGCTAGTACCTTGGGAATATGATGAAAGCCAAGACAATGATGCAAGGGTTCTAGCTTGTGTCAAATTTCTTGAGGATGATTCTCTTGTGACAACCAAAGAATTCAGAGAATTCATTGTTGAGCTGAAATCTCAAGAAATAAATGATAGAGTATAAATGGCACTGGAGGGAGTTGATCCCTCACAATAGGAAGAGGTCATAAAGAAGAATGAAGAAGACATTGTTCAAGAAATTGAGTAAATGAATCCTATGGAAGCTAGAAGATTGGTTAAAGACAGTGGGATGTTGGTGATGCTAGGATGGACCCTATCTTCAATAATTGCTTTAGATGCAATTAGGAATGACCCAAATGCTATGGTTTCTAAGAAAACTTTTGATGAGAAAAATTTTGGTTCGGGGTTCAGTCCCAGTTTACATGCACTAGCCATTTGGTCATTAACACCATATTCAGGGAGGTGTAGACTCAGTAGAAAAATGACTAGCCTTTTAGGAGATTTGATTATAGGAAGAGCTTCAAAGATGATAGCTCCTCAAGTTGTAAGGTTAAGAATGCACACGGCTATGTTGAGTGTTGACACTGTAGAAATTTCTCAAGCTAGATATATGAAATTGTTGGAGAAACACAACAAATAAGTTGAAGAGTATAATAAAGTGAAAGCCACTATGGTCAAGACAAGTGAGAAGACCTTGCCTACTTCTCCATCTAGTACTTCACAACAAGATAAGGATACCCTAAAATTAAGGATTGATGCATTGAAAAAGGAGTTCCAAGCAACTAAGATAGAGAAGAATAAACTTCAAGAAGGTATGAGCAATATTACTAAGGATATGGTTGAAGATATCCTAAACGACGGATGGTCCAAAGTTTCTCTTAAGGCATAAACCGCATGGTTAACCTATAAAGGTATCCATGTGGCATATGGAAAGTTTTAGCATACCCAAGAAGTGTTCATGAACACCTGGAATAAGTGGAGCAATAGATTGAACAGTTTAAAGGAGATTCAAACAAATGAAAAGGGGGACTTTGAAGCTCTGGCACACCTTCCTAACATAATCAAAGGAATTGAAACCATTTGTGAAGTCATGGGTTTCCATGAAAGAATTGATGGACAACTGCAAGGTAAAGTGAAAGCTTTCAAGGATATGGAAGAACTAGGTGTACCCTAAATCCTTAATAAGGATGGAGAAATAATAAAATATGCCTCATGGAGAGCCTTGTTCAAACATCAGAGAGCCATATGTCCCCAAATGGTGTATGTTGATGACAAGTTAGACTTTTCAGTACTCAATGCCTTGATTGAAAACTTCATCAAGATTGAAACAGGTATGGAGACCTTTGTAAAGGAGGCCCAAGTGACAATTGATGCAAGGTATAATGCATATAACACAAAGGTGCAGAAACTATTGGATATCAATTGGCCAACAGAGGACGAATACAGGAAATAGCTGGAAAATTATGTTGAATAAGCCATACGGATGGTGAGATGGATTTAGAACATGGTCGGGTATAATACAGGTTTGGCCTTTGAAAAAAATTATTTTGAAAAAAAATTGTATCCTCAAATTTGAAAGTGCACATGGTAATCCAACCAAGTTATCCTCTTTGCTTTTATTTTCTTTTTCTTTCATATTTCATGCTCTTTGTCAAATGATGTGATGATGTGGAATCCTCAAACAACGAGGATACAAGTTCACCGGGCTTCTGCAAGTTTTTTTCTTTTTGTATTTTCCCCCCATTTCTTAAAGTGTAAATATAACTGCCTGGGGGTCGAAATGAAATGAAATACTTCGAAATACAAGTTGAAATGTAATGTGACCAACCAATAGCCTAAAGCTTGTCTGCTCCCTTAATCTTATAAAATGGAATTCAAGGCTATTGTGCAGGGGTCTTTGAAAATTTTTGGTTGATCTCAGGTAGGCTTAGCAAATATTTTCATGAAGCGTAATAAGCATACAAATGGATATAGAATTGCTCGTTGATTCTTAGGTTATGATTCTATATTTATAGTTAGCTTAAATGTTTTGCAACAATTATAGCATTTGAAAATTGATAATGGAAAATTTCAAGCAGATTATCTCCTATGTATTTTTTCATGAATCAACAATGAAATTATTAAGGATTGTCTCATTGGTCTCCAATTCACATGGTTGGATGTGTGTTTGCATTTCTGCTTTAATTCAAGTAGTTGATTAAAATGCTTTAATGCAGTCACGGGTTTGTGTGTTAAGTCATAGGATCTTTAAGTACATTTTGTCTGGAAAATTTGAGTTATGAATTTGTAATGCAAATCCATAATAGTCAACAAATGTCGAATGATATTGTTATTGTATTATAGTTTGTTGTGAATTTGATCCTGTCACCCTAAAATAACGCATTGTTCTATGTATTAATAAAATTCATACATATCTAATCAACTAGATCATATCAAAGAACAATTCATTTAAATAAAATTTTACTCATAATGATGATGGTTGTTATAGTTCTCGTTTGAATTTCCCATTCTCTGCTCCAAGTTATAATGGTGTAAGGAATTCACCAATTTCTTGCAAATTTTCACTTGTCGAATCATAAGTATGAGAATGCATCTATTTAATATGCAATGTATATGGAAGTCTTGTGAAGGAATGTTATAAGTGCATTGTGGGATCACTCTCCTAGGTCTTGCATAGCCCGAAGTGCAGGAGGAAAGCTAAATTGCTTTCTCTCATTTGTTGGCCAACCCCTTTTAGGTTGCTAACCATTAGAATTGGAAAATCCATAGGCATCCTTGAAGATCTGGTTGGTATTTAAAAGATCCAATAGCACTGACATCTCTTAGGCACGATGGCATTCGTACGATCAGAAAACAGTAAACAAAATAAAAACTACCTAGAAACTAACTAACAACCTAGCTAGTTGGTTTTGACGGGAAAAACAAAATAATAAAGTATGAGAAATAGAGAAAAAGATGATAAAGTAAGTAAATGAAAGCTAGGGTGATGAAGATAATATCACAAAAGCGCCTATTTTCCAATTATCTTCACATGTACGTTCACCTACACACAAGCAAGAGGGAAAATATTTGGGGTTGTATAGGGGCATGCCTCAACCAGACCCCCATTTTGGTGTTTCCACCTCCACGAACAACTAAAAAGCAACAAAGTAGAATATGCAATAAAGGAAAGAAGAGAGAACAAAAACACTACAAATAGTATTATGCTACTTCTATCAAATCACAAAGGAGAGGAGTGAAACATTACCACCTCCACCCAAAATCTCACTAGCCAATGAAGGAGTTAAGGACTTGGAAAAGTCACCATAGCCACAATTGTGATGAAGGGAGATCTCGAGAGACTCCAATCCCATGCTTCTATGGCTTGCTTCGCACTTGCAATGCGGAGTTTATGAAGTGTTGTTGCTACAATGGAGTGCTTGAAATGTTGCTTGAGAGATGCAATGAAGTGGAAAAATGCCAAGAGAATGTGAACTTGTTGCTTAGAGAGTGAAATGAGATGAGAATGGATGTTTTTTAAGGTGGGATGCGAAGAATCTGCCATTTTCGGGGTCAGTTGGTCGAAGAGGGATGTTAGAATTCATCCCCAATCAGGAGTGTAACACCTCTGCCAACTTCAAATGCAAGAATTTGTTAGGGACAACAGTGCATTGCACGGACGTCCATGCTCCGCATGTGCGTCCCCGACAAATATTCTCTCACCAACACAAAGGATAGATGCCAAGTGGACGGAAGGAAGTTGGGTGATGTGGAATTTCGCCTTCGAATTTGATTTTCTAAGGTGAGGGTGTGTGAAAGGGGAATTTGCGTAAGGGGTGCAAATTCACTCCTATACATCATGTTGCATGGTTGTGACATGGAGCTCTCATTTGGGAGCACAGGACTACATTCTAGTATGCTTTTTGTGTTATTTATTTTATATCCATGTGTAATAAAAGAGTGTTCATGTTGGATTATTTTCTTTATCTCCATTTTTATGTATGAGAGCATTTATCGTTTTGGATAATATTTGGAGTGTTTATGTTGTGTGCTTGATTTTAGCCCTCAGAATGAGAAAGAAATGGATATTTATCCCCTAGATACATGTGTGTTGTGGATTTATTTTTTTGGTGACTAAGAAGCTCTTGGACAACTTGGCTCCTTTGTCTACATTCATTTAATGATGGTTATGGAATTGGTTTTCTAGTGGCCTAGAGTTCTTAGGTGACCCTTTGGTTCTTTTGGATATTTGTACTTGCATGTTATAGATTCATGTTGCTTGGATATATGGATTTTGTGTATTTTTTATTAAAATTATGTGGTTATGATTAGGTATGATATTTTATTATTTCGATTTAAAATTTTGGTATTTTCAAATTTGTAGGTTTCTAGATATTTTCATGGATTTAGATTTGCATGTATGGCTTTATAGGTTTTAAACGTTTATCAAAATTTATGGTTTTGTAGATTTGTGAAGAGACTATTGTTTACGAGTTTTTGAATGGAAATAGTTGTAGATTTGCATACAAGCTTCATGCATGGTTTGAGGAGGTTGGTTGGATCCTTCTCAATATAGAGTTTAGGTATGTGTTTAGTCACTTTATTTTTTTGCAGTGGTTTCTTGTTGGGGTCTTGAACTATGTTAACTCTATTATGGATTTTTTGCAAGTTGGATCTAGATATGATGTTGAAGTCATAGAAAATCTACATGTTATCTCTAGTTTCCTCTAATTTTCATGTTATTTATGTGGTTGATGAGTCCTAGAATTGTCCTCTTTTCCTTGTTTAAGTTTCATACTTTTCATGATATTTCTAATGGTCTCAAAGATATTGCCCAGACCTTCCTACTTATTTTAAATTATTAAAACATTAAGGATGATATATTATACTACTAAATGATTGTGTGAATCTATAATGTCTATGAAATTTAATAGAGTTTTATGTTGATTATGGTTATTAATGATGAAGAGATTCCTTTTAAATAAACTAACCTCTCCAGCAAAGGATCTGTCAATCCACAACAAAGGATGTCTTTAGCCCACAACAAAGTGGATGATCACCTACATCACATATAGTCTTTTGTAGTTGATGGAAGTAGTGGTCGAAGATTGTGGAAATTATTTATTTATAGATATTTCCATTTTATCTTTATGTTGTCACCAGATAGAGATAGGCATGGAAGAAAAAAAGGCACTTGTAATAATAGTATTCATGGCTCAAAAATAAGTTATGCCTTATTGAGCACATTTTAAGTTATAACTATCTTCTTTATGATGTAGAGTCTTAATGTAATTACGACACTCTCACCTTTTCATGATTAGTTTTCCATTACCATTTAGAATAAGACAGAGTTCTCTTCTTATGTTTTGGGTAGAGTTGACAATTGTTTACAAGTCGTTTTGAGTCCAAGAATAATTGAACTCTCGAGATCCTAGATATATGTTAGATCTTGTGAGAGGTCAAAGATCAAGAAGCTAGTGTCAGTAGATTTGGATATAAGTACTTTTCCTATCAAGTCAATACTTTGTTCTCAATTTGTATTATTTGTACAAATTGCAATATAAATAAATTTATTATTTTCCATGAAATTCTAAGTTAAGATTTAAGAGGGAGAGTATCGAATTGCAATGACTAAAGCAAGGTCTACTTCAGGTAACCACAATGCTCCTTGTAGTTTAGGTTATTACTAACAATAGAATAAATTACAAAGTTGAATTTCTTGATTTAAAGTTGAACTGAATTGTTGAAATAGAAATTCATTGTTATCATAGTTATTTTAAGTAGCTGCAGCATAGTTGAATCATTAATCACTACCCTCATAAGAGTATTTATCTGTAGCAATTGTTATGTAGTTAGGTTTGCTTCTAGATGAAGTTGCTTTCAGTTCAATTTCTTTCAGCTGAAATTTCTTTTGTTAACTCTTGTATACATAATTGATTAGGACAACATAGAGTTCTTAGTTGGACATCTAGTGCCAGGACAATCCAAGAAATTATGATTCCTTGGTTGATAAATTAAATGCCGCACATCTAGGTCAGTGAATTTATTAATAAGGGATTTGTTGGTTTGGTGAGTTCTATGCATGCATTTCTTGCATCAATTGATTGATCATAGATGGATCTAGACAATGGTTTCAAATATATTCATTACATTGTTCAAGATATATGATTTCTACATTGTTTTTGGTTTTAGTTGAAGCAATAGATATACCTTTTTGTCACCTTTAAGATGTTTTTGATTGATTAAGCAGGGAAAAGGGCCTAACCTGAGCAATTAGTACAACATGATAGGAACAGCAGGTGGTAAGAAACAACAAAAATAGGAAGCCCACCAAACTTCCCCCCTCCCACAAACAAAATTCTTAACCAATTCCCATACGATCAAACATAACAGTTCTATCATACGAATCAAAAAACCTTAATCTAGCATCAGTGGCATCCTTCCTAACCCATCCACAGTCCTTATAAACATCTATCATAATGTTCCTACTTAAAATATAAACAACATAATAGATATTTAAGTTTTGGCACCCACGGCCATAACAAGTAGCAACAGTCCTATAAAACATAGTAGAGATAATCATCAAAAACAAAAACAAAAACAAAAGCCACACAACAAAGCAACCAAGCTATGCATCCTTGATCAACTTTCATGCTTTCATCAGGTCTTCAATAGTGTTGTTCATTGTTTCCTTCAGCTCCATCTTGCTAGCCAAGTCTTCACCATCACTCGATGCTTTTTTCTTTTGTTGCTTTTTGATTTTTCCCATGCCGAAAATAGTAGCCATAATGACCTTCTTCATAACAACATTGACCACCATACACACATTCCAAACCACTTCTTCAGGGATTTGAATTATGTTTTCATCTCCTTTTTCTTGCATCCCTTTCTCCAAGACCTTTAGTCTTTCCTCAATAATTCCATTCACCAGATTTTTTAGGGCAAGAAGTTTGTTGTCCCCCATCTTCTCATTTATCCTCTTTTCCAGTATCTGCATTCTCTCCTCAAGTCTTTCAATCCTACCATTCCCATCATCCTTAGCCTTTTCTTCCTCTTTGTTTGCATTTTCATCCCTCTCTTGATTATCCATAACATTTACTTCCTCCACCTCCCAAGCCATCTCTTGTTGCCACTCCTCTTTTTCCTCATCACCATTACCATCCTCGCTATCTGCATCTAAATCCTCCTCTTCAGCTGAGTCTCCTCCTAGACTGTCAGGAACTTCTTTAGTTGAGGAACCATTTTCCTCTTCTTCTTTCTTATCAACACTCTCTGACAAGCTTTGGGTACTTTTTTCATCAGGGCTCTATGTGTTTTTCTTACTCTCCTATCCTTTCGACACTGCCATAGCCAGTATTTTTGACCTTCTACCACCAGGGTTTAAGCCTTCCATCTCATTTTCATCAGGAATATTAATTGTGTCCACCCTTTCCCAAGTTCACACAAAATCAATCTCCTTTTTTTAGTCCCCATCTCCATCAATTTATCCTTTCTTTTCTTTGGCGTGACCATAAGTAAATCCCATAGAGTCGTGTTTAGGCTTTGGGTTTTCTTACCAAATTTCTCAGGGCTTTGGGATTTCTTGCTAAATTTTTTAGGCGTAGGGAGGGGACGGTCTTCAAGAAGCTCAATTTTCACCGAGCTCTGGGGTTTTGGGCCTTCAATCTTTCTAATAACAAGATTGTTCTGAGGGGTTCTGGAAAACACAAATTTTCAAATGGCTCTTATGAGGCACTGATGTAAGGCGGATTGGCTCCATGACTAAGACTCTAGATAAGAGAGGAAAACAAGAAAAAAGGAAAATTTATTTTTTCCTGGTGTCTAATGTGGTTGACGATGGGAAAGTGGTATCCATGGATGGACTAGTAGTGGTCTTCAAGAGTAAAATATTTCATTACAATAAAGCATATATTATGATACAGAGGTAGCAACTTAACCCTAGAATACCCATTTTGAAATATTTCTGGTTTTTCTTTTCCTTCAAAAAACTTCTCGAAATAATCTTGATTCTTACCATTGCTGACCTTTGCAACCTTCATTCCTTCGTAAGCCAAACCCGTTGCTTTTGCAATCAGCTTTGCATCCACCATAAATTGAAGCCTACCCAAGTTTACTTCGCCATCTCTTCAAGCATTTGCAAATTTTTAACTAAGTCTTTCGTTATAGCCCTCCATTGCAGCAAAATACAAAGTGAAACCCGCCTACTCAAAAAGACCCCATAGCTCCTCATTGTTGCAAAGCGAGTTGAATTTGTGAGGTTCGGTATGCTTCCTAGGACCTCCCATATTACTATCTGAGCTATGGCCAATTTTGGGAATGAGAAGGAAATCATTTTTGTTACCTTCGACGTCCACAACACTTGCAATCAGCTCCACACTCTCAGTTCTAATGGTAACTCTGTGACAATTCATTTGAAAAGCAGTTGGCTTAGGGTTTTTTCTATAATTCATAAAAAAATTCACTTCTTGATTACCACCTTTTTTACCGTAATCATTATTGCTTGCAGCAGCTTCACCTTGCTTTCTAGCAATGACAGCATTTGTTTTATTCCATCTTTAATTTCTATTATCGACGCGACTCCATCTTTCACATCGAAGATCAATACTCATATTATACCACATGCTATTTATTTCCAAATTTAAATTTTTCATGTCTCGGTACAAACACCTCCCGTCCAGTTGTCCTTTCCCACAATTACAATGCCTTTTATTGGGATTTAGCAATCCCTTTAAAATGTGCCTCCGACACTAACCAATCGGCTTGACAGCTTGCATCCATGGGGTCCACATCCTCCAAAGCTTCCTCCTCCCACCACTCATATTAATAATTAAGAAACCCCTCCTCATAGTCCTTTGTTTAAGTATTTTTCACCAAGTTTGTCTTTCGCTAGGACTTCCTTAATTTGATTAGGAAAATTAATAAAGTCCTAGTTTATTAAAGTTTCTTGATTTACACCAAGATTTTCCATCGCATCCGCCACCCTATTTCCTTCCCTTAATGAGTGGAAAATTTTAACACATTACATCTCTTGCAATATTCTTTTACAATCTTCCAACAAATTTCTAATTTCCCAAGGAATATTCCCCCTATTGTTGAGATAGTCTATTATCAGCTTTGAGTCTCCTTCAATAATTACCTTGTTGTATCCCCTCTCTCTAAGAAGTCTAGCACCAAACCAAATAGTAGACGCCTCTGCAAATTTTTTTGTAGTTGTTCCTAAGCCTTTGTTGTAACCAATCAGGAAGGCACCCTTGTCATCTCTTCTTACTCCACCATCTGCAACCCGTCCAGGATTCCTCTTCGAGCAACCATCAAAGTTGTATTTCACCCATCTTGGATCAGAGGGGATCCAAACAGTGCTCCTTCTTATAAGTTGTTTTTGCCAATTAACATTATTTAAATCATGGGAGAGCTCCCATTGTTGTTTTATGCTTAGCTCATGTTGAGTTGGTTGTTTCTTAGCCTACTTGTACTTGCAGCTTTTCATATTTTCCTAAATTTTTCTTTTAACAATTAGACATAGCTCCTTACTAGTTCTTGCAGTCTCCCTAAACACTATTATTCCTCTCTTTCCACAGACCCCAAGCCAAAAACAGGGGAATTTGTCCCCACATATCACTAATTATATTGTGGGAATAAGGGAAAAACCTCCATCCCTCCACAAACATTTGAACATTGACAGGGAAAACCCGCTCCACCTTCAGAGTATTAAGAAAAAAAACACAGACTTCTTGGGCATAAGAACACTAAAAAACAAATGCATGATAGTTTCCTCTTCTTCATTACAAAGGCTACATCTATTTACAAGATACCAACCTCTTTTCTTTAGGTTGTCTATAGCGAGGATCTTGCCATGTATAACCGTCCACTAGAAGCAGTTATTTTTTGGGATTAATTTCTTCTTCCAGACCTTAAGCCAATCAAAAGAACCCAAGACCATAGTTTGCTACATCATTAAGTCATAAGTTGATTTAACTGAGAATCTACCATTATCGTTTTTTGTCCAGATCCATTCATCCTTTTTGTTTCTTGAAAAGAGGTCAGGGTTTCAATTTTGTTTCATAAGCAGGTCAACAACAACGTCCCAATTTTTTTGTATGCTTCCCCTGAGAACAACATTACTTAGATAGTCTTTGAAGCTTTTCCACCTAGGTCTCCATCCCTCCCACACTAGATAATTAGAATTTTTTTTCCCAATTTCCCTTTTCAGTCTTATTTTGATTTGTTGGAGATCTCCAGAGGCTGACAATGGGGTCGGTGTGGACCAGGGGTCATCCCATAAATTGATGTTGAGACCATTACCAATCCTTATTTTAGCACCTTCAATCAACACTCCACGATTTTTAAGGAGATTATTCCAAAACACAAACCCATGCAGAAGCTCCTTCTTCCTTAGAAAACAACTAGCATCCTTATTGTTAAGATACTTAGCTCTTAAGATAGTAGCCCAATATTTTTCATTTTCCAAGAGAAACCAACCCATTTTCACAACCAAAGCCTTATTAAGCAATTTTAATCTTTTGATGCCTAACCCACCTTCTTTCTTTGAGACACACACCTTCTCCCATTTGATGAGAGCCATTCTTTTCCTTTCCTCCACTCCTGACCATAAAAATCCTCTTTGAATTATTTCAATTCTCTCAACAATATAGGCTGGTATATTAAACATTGAAAGATAATAGACAAGAATATTTTGAAGGAAGGCCTTTAAAAGCTGAATTTTTCCTGCCAAGCTCAATAATTTGCCTTTCTAGCTAGCCAATTTTTTCTAGACTTTCTCCACAATATAGTTCTAGAAGTTGTTTGAATTTTGAAAGAAAAGAGGTAGACCAAGATAAGTAGCAGGTAATTTCACTTCCTAACACCCCAAAATCCTTATCACTTTGTCTTTCACAAGCTGGCTAGTATTGAAAAAATAAATTTTGCTTTTTTTGGTAATTTATACACTGTCCTGACAAATCAGCATAATTATCCAGAATAGTTTTCCATTGTTTAGCTTCAACCACCGAAGCCTCCCCCATTAGAATGTTATCATCAATAAATTCTTGATGTGAGGTCGGGGATAAGGAGGAAGCAGCACAGAAACCCTTCAGGGACTTATTATTAAGTTGTTTCTAAATGTTGCGGCCAAGAGCTTCTACCACAATGACAAAAAGGTAAGGAGATAAGGAATATCCATGTCTCATCCCTCTACCAGGTGATAAAAAACCATGGGAAATACCATTAACTAGGACCGAATACTTCAAGGTAGTAACACAAGCTTTTTTCAAATTGAGGAATTTACCTTTAAAGCCAAAATTTTCCAACAGGAAATAAGAAATTCCAAGTAACCCTATCATAAGCTTTGGAGATGTCAAGTTTTAGCACCATACTTGTCTTTCTACTGTAATCCATAGAGTGCAGGATCTCATGAGTGTAGATTGCTACATCTAGAATTTGTTTTCCCTGAACAATACCTTTTTGATTGATAGCAATCATTTTTCCTAAGACCAGCTTCAACATGTTGACAATAATTTTGGAACAAATCTTATAAGTAGTGTTACATAGACTTATAGGTCTATAATCATTCATTGAAGCAGCTTCATTGGATTTAGGGACAAGGGCCAAGAAGGTGGTATTCATCTGATTCAAGATTCTACCTGATCTAAAAAAATCTTTAACAACAATTAAGAGATTCGTATACATAATCTCCTAGTAAACTTGGAAGAAGTTGGGAGGAAATCCATCAGGTCCCAGAGCTTTGAAGGCTCCAAAAGAGAAAACAGCCTCATTCACCTCTTCCAAACTGACACCCTTAGTTAATTCTTTCAGGTCTTCCTTTGTGATAACATTAGGTATAACCTGCAAGAATTCCCCCAAATCCATATTGTCGACCCTTGAAGGCTCCAGGTAATTTGAAAAGAAGGAAACAGCCTCATTTTCTACTTCATCTTCCTTTTCAAGTTTAGTACCATTAGAAGTGGTGAGAGATCTTATCCTGTTTCTTCCTCTATGCTTCATAGTAGATTGGTGGAAAAACTTAATATTCCTATCTCATTCCTTAAGCCATTGAATCCTTGACTTCTGTTTCCAAACGATTTCCTCCTTACTTATTTTGTGCCATTGGGCTCTAAGCTCCCTTTCTATTATGTAGATCTCATCATTACAGTCTCCAGCCTCTATTTTATCTTGAACTTCCTTAATTTTCAAATTTAGATTCCTCTTAGTAGTAAAAATATTCCCAAAAGTGTATTGTTCCATCCTTTAACCCTTTCCTTAATTCTTTTTAACTTTTGTGTTAACCTAAACATTGGGGTGCCATCACAAGGAAGGTTCCAGCATTCTTCAATTAGAGATTTAAAGTCTTGGTGAAGGTACCATATGATTTCATACTTGAATAGGTAAGGTTTTTTAGTCACCCTATCATCCCATTCCAGAAGAAGAGCACTATGATCAGAACCCATTCTAGGAAAGGCAGTAAGAGAGACATTCTGCAAAATATTCCAGTTTGAGGAGATTAAGAATCTATCCAGCTTCACTTGGATGAGTTGATTACCTTGCCTTTTGTTGGTCCAAGTAAACTGGGATCCCATAAGAGGGATATCCATAACTCCCACTGAATCAATAAAGCTCGAAATATTCATCATACTCTCTGAAAACTCAGTTAGACCTCCTTTTTTTTAGAAGGGTATAGCAGGGAATTAAAATCACCTCCTAGCATCCAAAGTTCATCTTTGTTGTTAATCATAACTCCATCCAACAAATTCCATAAGTCCAGCCTATCCAATCTTGCATTTGGGCCATATATATTCCCCATATTCCATTTAATGGAAGTATCACCATCCTCCATGCTAATCAAGAGGCAGTTTTTATTCTTGAATTTCAACTTACCACTAAACCAGGAAGAATTCCAGCAGGTAGCAATCCCACCAAAGGCCTCTTCTGCATCACTAGCATCGAAACCAGCACCAGGCCAAATCCACTTCAAGGTTTTCTCAAAACTATCCTTTTTCATTTTTGTTTCCTGGATCAAGAGAATATCAGGTTTCACATCAGCTAAGCACACTTTCAGTACATGTTGTTTATATGGGCCATTAAGACCACTTACATTCTAAGATAGAATCTTCATAATTTCAAAGGGCTAAGGAGAAATATCTGGTTGATATTTCCCACGTTGGGAGGTCGACCTCCCTTACTTTCTTTTCGGTTTGTTCCCTGCCAGTGAATCCAGGGTCCTCGGTTTCCCTGCTATCACATCTTTTGTTGTTTCTTTGACTCTTGTTTCTTTTAATTGGGGTCTACCAACTTTACTATTTCCTCCTACATCTGGTTTTTTCTTTTTTTGTGACTTTGTGTTTATCCATCCTTTATCATCCTTGCTTTGTGACATTTTCTCCTCCTCCAAAGTTGGGGTCAAAAGTTGTTCTTTTTGGCTTATAATTTCCCCTTCCTCCTGGGCTCCATTTTATTGTTCTTCCTGAAACATTGGAGGTGAAGTACTTCCTTTATTTTCCTTTTCTTTATCTGAATCCATAATTTTCTTCAAAGATGGTGGGGTGGATGGTTCATTGGTGGCTTCTAAAAATAGCCTTTCCATATTATCATTAGTAATATTTTCCATATCTGGGTTAAAGGATTTTTTTGTGATTAACAGTTTTTTATTGGGTGTTGAGATTTTTTATTTCCTTGGATTGTTCATCAAAGTCTTATTCTTCAACAGGTCATTCCCTTGTGTCTCAATTTGGGGAATCTTAGGCTCAAGAGGAGCTATTTTGCAAGCATCCTGAAGGTGCCCAAATTTATTACATCCCTAACAAAAAACCATGGCTCACTCATATTCTAGAGGCTGAACCCATTTACCAAACTTGGATTTTAAGATCACTAAAGTGGGTAGGACTGTATTAACCTCAACGTTAACAAAAATTCTTGCATAGACTAACCTTGTTTTAAGAAGAGTGACTTTGTCTATGGTAACCAAGGAACCAAAGGAATCTGATATTCCTTTAAAAACCTTCTAATGCCAATACTCAAGTGGCAACCCAAGGAGCCTAACCCAAGTTGGAGCAACATTCCCCAAATCAACAAAGGTGTCAAACCCTAGTTTCCACTTGCATAAAGACAAAATATTTTTAAAGCCACTATCAAAAGCTCATAGTCCACCTGTGAGGACCTTTAACATATCCTCAGGGATAACAAAGGTAAACAAAAGGAGACCCTTGGGCATAGTGCTTATAGAAATGCTACCTTTGAGTTTCCAAGTGTCAGAAGCCCATTTTCATACCTGGTCAATGTTGGGTCGTCTAACAAAGAATTTCCCCACCAAGGATAGCTTTTGTTGGCAACTCAAGGGAAAACAACTGAGAGGGGGGGTGAATTATTTGTCACTGAATTTCAAACTTATTCAACTTATTAACCTTATTGATCATTAATCATGAAATCATAAATGAACAACACATCAGAATCACACATAACACCAAGATTTTTACGTGGAAACCCTGTTAGGGGAAAAACCATAGTGGAGATCAATCCACAAGATTATACCCTGTTAAAAGTATAAGTAATTATCAATGGGGAATGCACATGCATTCAGGCACACTCCTAGAGCTCACTACTCAAATAAAAAATAGGCTTACTTCCCAAAGGAAGACACACTGTCTTCCAGAAAGGTTCTGATTAAATCCATCAGACTTTGAACTAAGAAAAGTAGCATCTACTAATGCCTGGTTACAATTCTGGTTAAGCACATGAACACTTCTTCACTCTTCTTCTCTCTCTGCTATGTCTTCAAATGATCTAAAATTTATTTGCATACAGGACTCTTACACTTCGCACACTTACATCTTCAAATGATAAAAAAAATCACTCTTATATATCCGCAACAGGAAATTACATCGCTATAAGTCAGCTCCAAAGAAATAATAAAATAGTCGGCCCAAATCAATAAAGATTATTCATGTGAATCAACCAAGGTCAGCCACAACATAGTGAAGACCGAAAATAACATCCTCAAACATGAACCAATTCAATTAATTTCTCCTCAAATATCCATAACACGTTTCAACACCTTGTCGGCCAAGAACATGAAAAACATGAACACACAAGAGAAAATCTCATATCACTAGCACAACGATCAATGCAGATGTACAACATAGATAGAGCACAAACTAGAAACATCCACAAGAATCATGAAACATCAGAGAAGCATCCACATCAATTGAACTTACTGGAATCACATGATCTTCATTCAGGAACACAAACTGAAGTAACAGAAAAACTATCAAAATACAAATCTTCATAACTCGATCAAATCTTTACACAGATCTCTGAAACTTGATTTGGATAAACTAGATATACTTAACAAGAAACCCTTTAGTCCAAAACCTTTGAACAACAATGTACTGATCACACCAACAGAAATAACTTCACTTCACTACTGACAACCTGTAGCACTTTTTATTATAATTTTCTCAATATCCTCGACATATATAGCTTCTAATGCAACAATGCTAATAGTTTTGACATCAATGACAACCACATATCAACAACACAACACAACATCCAACAATCTCCCCCTTTGGCATTGATGGAAACACATGATGTGAAAAATACCATCAACGCAACTACTCTTACTCCCCCTTAGGTTCTGACTCTTCTTTCCTCAACTCTTCTTCCCACAAAGATTTTTCATATTTCTCTTCTCCCCCTTTGAAATAAATGGCAAAAATTTCTTCTATACAAGCTCTGAACCACATTTTTGAACACCTAAAATTATGAACATCTGACTACTCCCCCTAAGTAGCAGGCACCACAATATCAATCAGGATCAAAATATGATCATGAAATGCATGGATTGATGCAAATTAATGCATCCTTCATTTTGATTAGGAAGGGTAATCACCCCTAACTTCCCTCTAAGATACTCAAAATTATCCTTAGGTAGCGGCTTGGTAAATATGTCTGCAATCTGCTCCTTAGTAGGCACATACTCCAATATGACTTCCTTTTCACTTACTTTTTCTCTCAAAAAGTGAAACTTGATAGATATATGCTTGGTCTTGGAATGCAGCACCAAATTCTTAGAAATGTTAATAGCACTTGAGTTATCACATAATATAGCAATAGGCTCATCATACACAACTCTGATATCCTTCAACATATGTTTCATCCATAGTACTTGAGTACAATTATTAGCAGCAGCAATGTATTATGCCTTTGCAGTAGATAAAGAAATATCATTCTGCTTTTTACTTAACCATGAAATCAGCTTCTTTCCCAAGAAAAATTCTCCACCACTAGTACTTTTCCTATCATTCACATCTCTTGCCCAATCAGCATCAGTAAAGGCACTCAAATTAAGATCATCATCTTTAGGATACCTTAAACCAAAACCAATTGTCCCCTTCAAGTATCTGAAAATCCTCTTCACAATAGTCACATGAGATTCTTTAGGATCAACTTCAAATCTAGCAACAACACATACAACATTCATGATATCAGGCCTAGTTTGAGTCAAATAAAGTAATCCACCAATCATTGATCTATATCTAGTCTGATTTTCCTTCAGAGAATCATCATTAGTTGTCAACTTACATTTGATCACCATAGGTGTATCAACTGGCTTTGAATCTTCCATACCAATTTTTTTCAGCAATTATTTCACATACTTGGATTGAGATATAAAGATCCCTTTATCTAACTAAGTAATTTGCAATCCCAAGAATAATTTCATCTCTCCAATCATTGACATCTCCAACTCATTATGCATCTCATTAGCAAACTTCATACACAAGCTATCATCTCCTCCAAATATGATATCATCAACAAAAACTTCCACAATCAAATCTTTATCATCATTCTTATAATCTATAGATTACTATCAGTAATACCTTTGTTAAATCCAAGCTTCACCAAGTACTTATCCAATCTGGCATACCATGCTCTAGGGTATTGTTTGAGTCTATACAATGCTTTTTTCAACCAAAACACCATGTCTTCTTTATCAGTCAACTGGAATCCATCAAGTTGTTCAACATACACTTCTTCCAATTCACCATTTAGAAAAGCAGACTTGACCTCCATTTGATAAACTTGGTAGTCTTTGTAAGCAACATAAGCAAGAAACAATCTCACAGCTTCAATTCTAGCGACAAGGGAAAAGGTTTCTTCAAAATCAATACCTTCCATCTGTGAATATCCCTTACATACCAGTCTTGCTTTGTTTCTAACCACTTCACCTTGTTCATTCAGCTTGTTTCTAAAGACCCATTTAGTTCCAATTACATTCTTATCCTTAGGTCTTGGAACAAGAATCCACATATCATTCTTTTCATTTGTTGTAGTTCCTCTTTCATTGCTTCAACCCAATTTTCATCTTTGCATGCTTCTTTCACATTGTTAGGCTCAGTCTTTGAAATCAAGCAATATTCTTCTGCAATCTTTCTCCTATTCTGGACACCTTTGTTCTTATCACCAATAATTTGATCTTCTGAATGATTCAACCTTACATATCTCGGAGTCTTCTTAGAATGTTCTTCAACTTCAAGCTCTTCTAATCTCTCTTATGTTCTTCCACCAATTTCTCCTTCCTCTTGATCTTCTTTATTCACCGGAATGATTTGGACTTGACTTGAAGTCTGACCTTTGTTTGTACTGTCATTCTAATCATCAGAATCATATCCACAGGTTTTGGATAGTGTACCAAAGTCTTCATCAACCTTAACATTTTCACTTTCAACCATTTTCTTTAATCTCTTATTGTAAAACAGGTAGGCCTTACTTTTAGTAGCATAACCCAGAAAGATTCCTTCATCACTCCTAGCATCAAAATTTCCTATATCTTCATCTTTTTTGATATAACACTTGCTTCCAAAGATCTTGAAATATCTAACAATAGGTTTTTGACCAATCCATAGCTCAAAAGGAGTCTTACCAGTCTCACCTTTGATTTTTACCCAGTTAAGTGTGTACACATTAGTACTCACAGCTTCTCTCCAGTAGATATGAGGTACATTTCCTTCCAACATCATGGTTCTAGCAGCATCTAGAATTGTTATGTTCTTTCTTTCCACAACTCCATTTTGTTGAGGGGTCCGCAGTGCAAATAACTGTCTCTTTATTCCATGCTCTTCAAAAAAAGAATTGAACTCACTAGAAGTGAATTCACCACCTCTATCTAATCTCAGACATTTAATCTTCACACCTATCTCTATCTCAACCATAGCCTTAAAGATCTTGAACTTTTCCAGAATTTCATATTTCTTCCTTAAGAAAGTATCCCACATCATCCTTGAATAGTCATCAATAAGCAACATGAAGTACCTGTATCCTTGTAAACTTCTAGTTCTAGCAAGACCACACAAATCAGTATGCACAAGATCCAACAATCCATTTGAATTTTCTTGTTTACTTAGAAATGAAATTCTTGTTTGCTTTCCTAACTAACATTCTTTGCATATTGCATTAGTAGGTTTCATCAGCTTAGGAAGATCTCTCACAACCTTAGTGGAACTTATCTTGACAATATTATCAAAGTTAACATGACACATTCTCCTATGCAACAACCAGCTTTCATCAATTTGAGCAATCAAATAACTTTTTACTAGCAACACTCAGGTGGAAAATATTACCTATTTTTTTTGTACTGACGCAATCACATTTCAAGAATTTTCCAATATTTTGCACTTACCATCCATGAACTGAAGATTGTATCCCTTATCAACCATCTGTCCAACACTTAAAATATTATGCTTCAAACCTTCAACATACAAGACATCATCAGTATTATGCTTACCATCAAGAGAAATGCATCCTCTTCCACGGATCACACTAGTTGTATTATCACCAAATCTCACAACACCGCCATCATACTTTTCCAAATTCACAAACCTACTTTTATATCCTATCATATGATGAGAACAACCACTGTCAATTACCCATTCATCTTTCTCTTCAACTCGGTCATCTAGGGATTTCTCCATATTTGTACAACTAGCAGATTCAATAGACACAGAAATTTTTTTCCTTGATGGCAATAAACACAAATTCATCTTCATTTGCATTTCCTTTGTCAGATTCATCATTTGTCACACCTTCATCAGCAGCATAGTAACACTTCTTTTGAAATTTAGGCTTGTTAAATCTTGGCATGGAAACTCTCTGAGGACACCTTGATGCAAAATGACCTATCTTATTGCAAGAGAAACATTTAATAGGCAACTTTCCTTTATACTTACCTTGTCCTCTGGCTTCTCTTTTCACAATCAATGCTTCAAGTTCTTCAAGCTCTCTTTCTTCTTCATCGAGCTGTCTCATTTCATCCTCATACTTGAATGTCTTTCTAGATGAACTTTCACTCGGATCATATCTATGTCTATCTCTTCTAGAAGTAATGGCCTTGAATGTAGATTCAACCTTAGGAAGTGCATCACCAAATTCACTCAACTCAAAAGCAGTAAGCTTACCGATCAACATATCTCTGGTAACATTTGTTACAGTCTGAAGCTCTTCAATAGCACTAGCCTTGACCTTGTAAGAATCAGGCAAGGATCTAAGCACTTTACCAACAATTTTTGATTCGTCTATCTGTCCACCAACACATTTGATACCACACACAAGTTCATTCACTCTTTGCATGAAATTAGTAACATTTTCATCATCATCCATTTTCAAATTTTCATATTTCCCTGTCAAACTTTGTAGCTTAGCAATCTTCACATTAGCATCACCTTCATACAAGGTTTCCAACTTTTTCTAGATCTCATAAGCGGTCTTCAGATCCATCACATTTATCATCTCAGTATCAGTCAAAGCACTTAACAACGCCTCCTTAGCCCTGATATTATACTCAGCATCCCTTATCTCAGCAGAAGTAGTAGGACCATTCTGTGGAATAACATATATATTTTTTGTAATGCTCCAGTAGGGTTCACCAATACATCTCAAATGGCACTCCTTTAGAGTCTTCCATAAAGAATAATTTGTTCCATCAAATCTAGGACTATCCTTCTTATAATTTTCCATCCCGTATCACCTCAAGTTGTTAAACTTCTTCCAAGGAACCACAAGCTCTGATACCAATTGTTGGAAACTCAAGGGAAGACAACTAAGAGGGGAGGGTGAATCATTTGTCACCGAATTTCAAACTTATTCAACTTATTAACCTTATTGATCATTAATCATGAAAGCATAAATGAACAACACATCGGAATCACACATAACACCAAGATTTTTACGTGGAAACCCTATTAGGGGAAAAACCACGGTGGATGTCAGTCTACAAGATTATACCCTATTAAAAGTATAAGGAATTATGAATGGGGAATGCACATGCATTTAGGCACACTACCTAGAGCTCACTGCTCAAATACAAAATAGGCTTATTTCCCAAAGGAAGACACACTGTCTTACAGAAAGGTTCTAATTAAATCCATTAGACTTTGAACTGAGAAAAGTAGCATCTGCTAATGCCTGGTTACAGTTCTGGTTAAGCATATGAACACTTCTTCACTCTTCTCTCTATGCTCTACCTTCAAATGATCTGAACTTTATTCGCACACAGGACTCTTACACTTCACACACATACATCTTCAAATGATAAAACAATCGCTCTTATATATCCACAACAAAAAATTACATCGTTATAAGTCGGCTCCAAAGAAATAATAAAATAGTCAGCCCAAATCAATAAAGATTATTCATTTGAATCAACCAAGGTCGGCCATAACATTGTGAAGACCTGAAGACCTAAAATAACATCCTAAAACATGAACCACTTCAATTAATTACTCCTCAAAGATCCACAACATGCTTCAACACCTTGTCGGCCAGGAACATGAACATGCAAGAGAAAATCTCGGATCACGAGCACAATGATCAATACAAATGTGCAACACAGATAGAGCACAGAAACATCCACAAGCATCATGAAACATCAGAGAAGCATCTGCATCAACTGAACTTACTGGAATCACATGATCTTCATTCAGGAACATAAACTGAAGTAACAAAAAACTGTCAAAATACAAATCTTCATAACTCGATCAAATCTTTACATGGATCTTTGAAACTTGACGTGGATAAACTAGATATACTCAACAAGAAACCCTTTAGTCCACAACCTCTGAACAACAACGTATTGATCACGTCGACAGAAAGAACTTCACTTCACCACTGACAACCTATAGCACTTCTTATTACAATTTTCTCAATATCCTCGACATATACAACTTCTAATGCAACAATGCTAATAGTGTTGAAATCAATGACAACCACATATCAGCAACACAACACAACATCCAACAACTTCAACCCCTCCATGGTGTCATTCAAAATATCATCTGGGATGTCCACTTCGTCCCCTTCCACATTACAAAAAGTCGTCATGGATTTTTGAGGTGTCCATGTTGATGTTTGACCCCCAACAAGCTTATCCACAAAGGAAGCCTTTTGGGCATCTAGGCCAGGATAAGATTTTCCTTCAGAAGAAAAAATAGATTTTTTCAAACCCCTAGACAACAGAATATGCTTAGAGTACAGGCGGTCCTCCCACATGGAGAGGAAACATTATTCTGGGAAACAGCAGGCAGCTTTGGTGGGGGAGCCTCCATGGGACCCCTCCAGGCTGATTCATCGAGTAGAAGAGTTGCAGAAATTCAAAATTCAGAGCGCGCGATAACTCACCCTTACTCAAATTTCCTTGCAACCTACACATTCCTATCAATAACCCCAGGAGACTCATTATTTTCCAAACCAACATTGTTTCTCCCCTAGTCAGCCTCAAAATGTTGATGGTATGATGGTGAGTGAAATAAAAAGCATGTTGCTAGACTTCCTTATGTAGTTGGATGAGATCAAGAGGTAACAAGAACTTAATTTTCAGTAGGAGGAGTTGGCTTACCAAGCCTACTATAGGGGGCATGAATATATTTCATAGTAGGAAGAGCTTTTCCATCAAACTCATTTGCACCAACAAGAGATGGAAGATCAACAAAGATATAAGCAACAAATGGAGGTCCAAAGAAGGCAACATGAAAATTACCTTGCAAATTAAATTGTTGTTGAGGAGGGGCAAGTGAAAAAATTTCTTTCTCAATCATAGAGGCATGAAATCCAATCATCCTCTTACATTTTGGATCAACCTATATATAAAGGATGACATCTGTAAGTTCAAATTTCCAAGTTTTAAGGACAATAAGCCTCTTAAACCTCCTAGTCGGCCTACTAAATCATCAAGAAAATATCATAGGCTAGAGATCCCAAGTTTTAAGATACTTCATCCCTCACAAGATCCTATACATGTGTAGGCTCAACCTATTATTCCTCATAAGAAACTCCTAGAATCCCAACAAGCTTTTAAAGGGTGATCTAATTGTTTTTCTTTATTTGATACTATTTCACTTTATAAAGGTGGACTTGTTGTTTGGAAAGCTATTCAATTAGAAGAACAAAAGAGGGAGATGTTCTAGGTAGAGGAGAAGCAACCTATTGTTTTTGAGCTCTTATATGCTCCAAAAAATTAAAGTTTTGACCTTCTACAAGAAAAAAAATGAGAATGACAATTGCAATAGCAAAATAATGAACACACGAGGAATGATGATAATGAAGAGAAGAAATTCTTCCTCCCATCTAGCGAGCTCCCTTATTTCATTAATAGAAAGGAGGAGAACTCAACCACACTTGCATCGAAAAAATCCTCAAAACAACAAGAGTCAAGCTTGATGAACTAGAATGACTCCAACGATTTAGGGAAACAAGCTTTCTTATTTGTTTAGGTAGCAGATGAGAGTCTCTAGGCTATTGAGGCTTGTGGTTCCTTGGAAGAGGATATCATAAAGAGTGAGGTTGTGGCAGCAATAGACATGGTGGATAGATTATGCCATGGGGTTGAGGTTGTTGTAGCTAGTTTCCAAGAAAAAGAAAAAGAAATAAAGATAGAGAGACAACCTGAAGAATTTAGTTCTTCATCTAAAGTGTCTTAGAATCCTGAGGTATGTGTTGATGAGATTTACATCAATACATGTAATTATGATGCATGTTGGTTCTCCGTTATCCCTTAATGTGATAATGTTGAATATGAGTCCTTCATTCAAGATGAAGATGTGACCTTTTACATTGAGGATAATGTGCATGAGTTAGAATGTTACACATGGGACCAACATACTGAGAAATCCATCATTAAGCAACAACACACCTGTCAAGATAGTAATGCTCTTGTTGCTTCAATTTTCCTTATCCACACAAATTAAATATTTTTTAATTATTTAATTAATTTATAAAAAAAAATTATCCATGTGAATTAAATAATTTGTAATTATTTAATTAGCTAATATTTCCTCCACAATTAAATAAATTATTTAATTTATTTAATTTCTTTTTCTATCTTTAAATTCTGCAAAAAATTAATAAAATTAATATTTTATTTATTTCCTAAATGTATATTCATCTCACGCACATGAAATAAATAAATTTATTTAGTTAATTCTATTAATATTCTTCTATCTCCTAATTTAGTGAGTTGACTTAAATAGAAATATCAGTTCACTCTCACTCACTTTTACTTCACTCATCCATGCAACTAGTCATCTCATTCATTCAACTACTTAACTCATCATCCAAGCCCTTGATCTTCACACATGTCACTCGCACGCTCATCATGATCAGCCATCTATTGATCTTTCAAATCATCCTACATCGTTGATCAACTATCAAGTGAAATCTATAAGAACACCATCATTTCAAGCTATCAAACCATCCATAATTTATCTAAGAATCCATGCTATCATTATGCCACCTTAGCTATCACTTTGTAAATCAAGGTTATGCTAAAATCAAGAGTAATCCATGTTGGAAATTGGAATTTTTCATTGATATCAACAATGGAATTTGGATAATTGTCACAATGGAATTTTGATGTTTGTCAGTATTTAGCTGCTCTAGTAATGGAAGTCTATCGATCCAATATTTTGATCTGGATTATCTTGTTTTGTAAGATTTTCTCAGAAGCTGGTATTATGATCTATATTGACATCAGTTGCATCCACTGACAAGGTTTTAGTTGACTAGGTTGTATGGTTGGAAAGGTACAGTTACCAATAGCTTGGGTAATAGTGTCAGGCTTATACATTGGCTCTGTACATCAATTTTTTGGTCTAGATTCTATCTCAGAAAAAGATATCACTACAGGACTTTGTACATAGATTTGAGACTACAAGATGCATTCTATATTGGGGTTTCACAATGATATATGAAGGCATTTGAAAGATATGAATGACAATATTCTAATTTGAAGACTACAATGAATTTTTATACAGTATACTAATTTGGGAGATTCTGCATTTTCTCATATTTGATTATCATGCCATGCAGTGTTGAAGATAAGTAGTTTGATGTCCTCTAAAGGGGAATTTGTTGTATTAACAATTTTTTATGTTGCACATGCGATGGATTGCATGTATGTTTGGGGTTTTGGTATATTAGATCTAACTCTAGTTGACCTAATTATGTATTAATGTTAAGAAGTCTTAATATGTGCTACAAATGATAAAGGGATCTATCATAGGTCCACACCGACTATTTATGTGAAGATGAATATGTTTTGAGGACAATAATGACATAGTTGGTTTTTTATTTGAACATAAGGTTTCTCTAAATAGGCCAACCTAATTAGTGAACATGGATGAATATATATGTATATATGTAAAACACTAATTGGAGAGGTGAGGAGAAGTGTGAGAGATACATGAAGATAGAGAAGAGAGTGTGTGTGTGTGTGATGTATATGTATGAAATTGTATAGATGACCAAACAAATTTGTTGTATACAAAAAATGTATTCATGTATTGTGCTTCACCAAAACTGAACTCCAGCATAAGGAAGGTGCATTTTATCTCAGTTCATCACTTGGTAGTGAGTCATTCTCTATTGTGTAAATCACTTCAGGTTGTGAGCCTTTAAGTACAATGTGTCTTGGCAGTGAGCCATTGTAATATTCTATATCCAGATATATTATATTGTGAGCTAACCATCACCGTGGTTTTTCCCATTTTTGGTTTTCCACATAAAAATACTGGTGTTCATGTGTGTTGATACATTTTCTTGATTCCATGCTTTCTCTTGTTATTCCAATTAGATTAGTGATATTGTTTGGATGGATTTTATGTGAATGGTTTAATATAATATTGATTCACCCCCCCTCTCAATATTCTAGGTGTTCAACAATTGGTATTAGAGCTTGGTTCCTCTAAAGAAGTCTAACAGCTTGGGGAAGGTCCTAAAATTCAAATATATGGAAGACAAAAAAAATCGTATTCCTCCAGAAGAGATCTCTGTTGAGCATACATAAGAAAATGAAGATTTAAAGGATAGATTAAAGGAAGCAAATGAGTGCATTAAGAAGCTAAAGGAAAGATGTAGAAAAGTGAGTGATCAATTAAAGAAAGCATATGACGATATTGTTGGACTAAAATAACAACTAGAAAAGAAGAGAAAAATTGAAGATTGTCAGAAAGATGAAATTCGAAGGAAGATGGATGAATGTGCAAAACTTGAGCAAGAAGTGGTAATTCTGAAAAAAAATATGGAAAAGGAAAAAAGACATGAGGACACATTCTTGAGACAAGCACTACAATGATTGATGAGTTGATTTCCTTTTAGAAACCCTTTATGGATAAAAGTGGTTTGGGATTTGAAGAAGGACAAAGTTCAAAGGTGAATCAACCCCATGACATGAAGAATCAAAGCAATGGTGGAAAATTCAAGAATCTAAGGAGAAATACATAAAGGATTCCTATCAAACAACCTAATGCTCAAAGGTACATATATTTTAATGGTGTCTTTTATTCTTGCAATAAGTTCGGACATAGGGAAAAAGATTGTGAAAATAAAATGAAATAGAATACTTTATCATTCTTCAATCAATGTTTGGAATGCAAGAGGATTGAACATAAAACTAAAGAATGGAGAAATCAGAAGTTCAATAAGATGATTTATCCATTCAATGGCTACTATTATCATTGTAATTCATTTGAACACAAGGCTAAACAGTGCAAATATAGATTGAATAAAGGACGATTTGGATGTAAGAATGTTGTTTGTTATATTTGCAGCAATTCGAGACACTGTGCCAGAGACTGCAGAAGTAGAAATATGAGAAGTAACAATTTGATAAAGAGATATGAACTAATCATTAAAATTGATCTGGTAGAGGTTAAGAAGGAAATGAAAAGGATTTGGAGAAAGGAAGGAGAATCTAAAAGGCAAGGAAAATCAAAATCATCAGTTTTATTTGTGTCGTCCTCCAGCGTAGACAATCCCATTAGAAATTAAATCTAGGAAGTGGCTAAGGGGAAGAAATAATCAAAAAATTTAATATCCCTTTTCTTGATACATGATGTCACATAATGACATAAACACATTTATTAAGGTAACGAATTCATATTTCATGTGAAAGACACACATGTGTGAAGAATGAATTATGCAGTTTGAAAAGATGGAAGTATACACGAATTTCAAGGAAATCTACTTGCGTTCTGAAGCATTTATTGTTGAAGAATTTGGGATTAAGGAAATAAATTCAAACATGTTAGGAAAAACTCATTCGATGAATGACATTTGTGAAGGAAAAGAAGTGTGTAGGGAAATCTTGAAAAAACTAGAGCAATTCCATACAATAGAATTTCGGTTTTGGTTTACAAAAAATAGGTAAGTCGCTATTGCTATACACTGTTTCATTTGAACTACTTGTCAAAAAAAAATTAATTTGATGGATATACCTCGAATCATATACAATTCAATGAGACTAGAACCACAACTTAAAATGTACCCTGTTAAAACCGTAGAACTCGACCCCTTGGGTGCTTTTTCAGATATCCC
Source organism: Sequoia sempervirens (assembly GCA_007258455.2). Taxonomy (NCBI): domain Eukaryota; kingdom Viridiplantae; phylum Streptophyta; class Pinopsida; order Cupressales; family Cupressaceae; genus Sequoia; species Sequoia sempervirens. The sequence continues at coordinate 214,562 of VDFB02256695.1, read as the reverse complement.
TTTTGGTGTTATACCGATTGAAGATGTTGGGATATACATTCATAGAAAATTGGAAGAATCTACCTACGGAAAATCTTGAATGTTGTGGCTTGAAGAATTAACTGGAAATGAATCTACCCTGAAAATGGAATACAATGTACTTACGGAAATGAAATTGGATGTATGGGATCATTTTTCGGACTTTAGTAATGAAGAAAGATGTATCAGAATGGATCTTAGCAAATTTCATGGTGAACGTGTGTGGCTTGATAACTCACATACAATATCTAGAGAAGCAATCAGGGATGTTACTAGTTTATCATCCTCAAGACCAGCTCTTGAATGCAATTTTGACAGAGGAAAAGGTTTAATAAAGAACACACATGTTGGAATTAGTAACCGAACAGTTCAGTATGCAAGTCTAGTTATTTCACAACTGATCATTGGTGGCAATGATGTCTCCACCACTACAATTGATCTAGCATTAGATATGGTTGAGAACAGAATAAGATATAACCTTTGTGAGTTGCTTTGGCAACAACTGCTTGAGAATCTAGGAGATATCAAGAAGAAGAAATGTACATTTAGATATGGCACATTGGTCTTATGTCTAATCTTCTATTTTATGAAGGAGATTTCTAGAATAGGTGAATTTAGTTGGGTAAATACCATACTAGTCACTCATTAGATCAAGGAACTTATGAGAAACATTGGAGATTTAGATGCACAAGGAGATTCCCTTGCTGCATTCTTTGGAAAATTCTAGAGGAAAATGAATAGAAGGAAGAGATTTCTAAGAGAATTGGTTACAAAGTATAAGAATGATATAACATTTTTGGTGACCACTGATAGTTATATTATCAAGGTAGTTGAGCCAAGAAACTCATGGATTCTTGAGTTAGGATATGAGATTGAGAAGGACTATGTTGTTGGTTGCATTGAAATGTTGATTAACAACCCCCATGACCCCAACAGACCTAGGTTTGGATCTTATTATGAAGTAGCTAAAGCTCTTGAAAAGTATGAATTGATCTCCAGTAAATCAATGTATGCCACTGGAGAAAAGAGAAAAGTCTCAGAGGTTCGTGCATTAATTTCTCAGGTTGAACCTACTCCAAGAAGACTTAAGCAGCTAGCTAGGAGAAGTGCACATTTTCAGGTAATTCGACCTAGTGCAATCACTAGTTCCTTACAGTTCACTAAGGAAAGCACAAGTTCATTAACTAATAGATTCAATGAATTAAAGAGTAAAGCAATAAGTGACATGGTCACTTGGGTTGAAGATAAAGGATTGTTGGAAATTGTAGAGAATTGCAAGTCTACTCACAGAACTGCACTTGAAAGACTCAAAGAAGTTCAAGAGTGTGAGAAAGAGGTTAAGAATTTATTCACATTTTTTTGGACTTGGCCTGATGCAATTCAAAGACTCAAGGATGTTGAGAACACAATTGAAACATAAAATCAAGTTTGCATCTAGCACATTTAATCTTGCTCTTGATTTGGATGATTAGGCTTGGTACGAATTGACAAAGTTGCATAAAGAATACCTTGCATCACATAAAGAGAAAGGAGAAATGATTGAATTGTATGGGAAGCTCAGAGATTTAGTAAAGTTTAAATGCACTCCAATCTACTATGTTCTCTCTATGGCTGATAGAACTCTGAAATCTAATATTACTCCCAGAACTATGGTTGAAGGAAAAGACATCTTAATTGATCTCAACTATCTATGCAAAGCATTGTTACAGGAAAAAAGGCTTTGGGATGAAGGGAGACCCTCATGGATATGTATCCTTAGCAAAATTCAAGGAACAACAACCTTCGATTGATTACACAAATGTTGTTTTGGATGTACTCCTCAAGGGGAGTATTCAGGTATGCAAAAGGAACTTTTGAAGCATTTTTTTTCCTTTTCCATTGATGTCAAAGGGGGAGAGAGAGGTATCATGTGAAAATAGAGGTATCATGTGGAAACAGAGATAAGGTATGTGAAAATTGAAAAGTTTTGTGAATAGTTTTTGGGGGAGAAAATTGAAAAGTTGGGAAGAGGTATTTTGATGGTTTTCACATCGTCTGTTACCATTAATGACAAATGGGGAGATTTTTGAAAATTGGAAGTTGTCATTGATGTCAACAATGAAATTTGGATAATTTCCGCAATGGAATTTTGATGTTTGTCAGTATTCAGTTGCTCTGGTAATGGAAGTCTATTGATCCGATATTTTGATCTAGATTATCTTGTTTTGTAAGATTCACTCAGAAGCTGGTATTTTGATCTATCTTGATATTATTTGCATCCATTGACAAGGTTTTAGTTGACTCGGTTGTATGGTTGGAAAGGTACAATTACCAATAGCTTGGGTAACAATGTCATGCTTATACACTAGTTTTGTATGTTGGTTTTTTGGTCTGGATTCCATCTTAGAAAAAAATATCACTACAGGAATTTGTACATAGATTTGAGACTACAAGATGCATTCTATATTGGAGTTTCATAATGATATATGAAGGCATTTGAAAGATATGAATGACAGTATTTTGATTTGAAGACTATAATGAATTTCTATACAGTACACTAATGTGGGAGATTCCACATTTTCTCATATTTGATTATCATGCCATGTGGTGTTGAAGATAAGTAGTTTGATGTCGTCTAAAGGGAAATTCGTTGTGTTAACAAATTTTTGTGTTGCACACGTGATGGATTGCATGTATGTTTGGTTTTTGGTATATTAGGTCTAACTTTGGCCGACCTAATTATGTATTAATGTTAAGAAGTCTTAATATGTTCTACGAATGATAAAGGGGTCTATCTTAGGTCCACGCTAACTATTTATATGCGAAGATGAATATGTTTTGAGGAAAATTCTGACATAGTTGGTTTTTTATTTGAAAATAAGGTTTCTCTAATTAGGCCAACCTAATTAGTGAACATGGATGAATATATATGTATATATGTAAAACACTTATTGGAGAGGTGAGGAGAAGTGCGAGAGATACATGAAGATAGAGAAGAGAGTGTGTGTGTGTGATGTATATGTGTGAAATTCTATCTCAATTCATCACTTGGCAGTGAGCCATTCTCTATTGTGTAAATCACTTCAGGTTGTGAGCCTTTAAGGACAGTGTGTCCTGGCAGTGAGCCATTGTAATATTCTATATCTGGATATATTATATTGTGAGCTAACCCTCATTGTGGTTTTTCCCATTTTGGGTTTTCCACATAAAAATATTGTTGTTCATGTGTGTTGATGCATTGTCTTGATTCCATGCTTTCTCTTGTTATTCCAATTAGACTAGTGATATTGTTTGTGTAACATCATGAAAATAAAGCAGATTAAAGCAATAACAATGCAATTAAACTCGAATGTAAACTAAGCTAAACAACAAAAAACAAAGAAAAGCTAAAACATATATACAAAATAATCTCACCCAATATCTACATAGTTCCATGCATGACCTTGATTGTCCTTTTGCATTTCGTCGTTTGATTATAATTGCCCTCAAATTTCTATGTGCAAGTATAGCCTATGATAGTGATTTAACAAAATATCAAAGATTAAACAGTTGATTGCTTCCAAAAGTCATAAGATTTCGGGAGGAGTTACAATGATGAAGGTCAGGTCAATTTATAGAAAATTGATTGTTCAAATGATAGGCTTAGATTAGAAGATAGACAGACAATTCAGATTAAAAGATTCAACATGCATTGAGATTAGTGTCGGTAGTGACGTGAGTGATAAAGCATAAAAGGTGAAGATCAAGATTAAATAATGATTTAATCTTTAGTTGAAAGTATTCAAAAATTAGAAGAATAATGATTGCATGTAAAGGATAAAGATTAGCATGGAAGAAACGGTTTGTTCGAATGCACGAATAGATTAATTAATTAAATAAAGTTATTTAATTAATAAATGTGTGCACGCAAAAGAATTAAAACTAGATAACTGACTGATTAAAATAGGAAGTCTCTTCGTTAAAAATAGACAAATATTAGATCAGGAGATGACTGACTGATTTAAATAGATCTCGACTTGAGTGTTAAGTGAATAATTAGATAACTAAGCGATTACCCAATTATAGAATAATATGCCAAGAATAGTTTTTTTTATGAATTAAATTATTATTTAATTCAACATTCAACATTTAAGGATTAAATTAAATAAATTAAGATTTATTTAATTGACTAGAGAAAAGATTTAAAGAATAATTAAATAATTAAAGTGTTTATTTAATTATAGTCAGAAATGTGATAAGGATAAATTAAATAATAATTTATTTAATTTAAGAAAGGGGATAAAGTCAATTAGTGACGTAATTAAATAAAGAACATGTATTTAATTAATCAGGATTGAATAAAAGATAAAAAATGAATTAATTAAATAATTAAAGTTATTTAATTAATAGAGGAATAAATGTTAAAATAAATTAATTAAATAAAGTTATTTAATTAATAGGTGAGAAAGGACTTTAGAAAATAATTAAATAATTAACATTATTTAATCATGACAAATGAAGGTATGAATTATGAAGAAATTGAAGTCGTAGGCCTAGACCAAATTTCAATGTACATTTTTTCCCTCTTTGATACAATGTCATTTCAGCGTTGTGTCAAAGAAAATCAATCAAAATATGCCCCAGTTGTGCCCTAGTGTGAAATAGGTAAGGGTATGCCCCCTTGAGAAAAATGACAATTTTTTGAAAAATTCCAAAAAAAATGGAAAAAGTCATGATTAGTCAATTTGATAGCTAGAAGTTCGATGGTGGTGAAAGAAATCAGTTTCAAGGAAGTTTGATAGGTGAAAAGGTTGTCAGAAGTTGGTAAGAAGTGGGCCCAATACACAAGGTTTGGAAAAATCCCTCCAAAAACCCTAGGTATAAATAGAAATTGGGTGGAAAATCAATTCATTTGCACCCCTCAAGTTTGGAAATTATGATTTTTTTGCTCTGGACCTCTCTACCAACATGTCACCAGTTCCCCACTCACAGCATCGCGGATATCGGATTCAAACGTTCATACGGCCAATAGACGCGGGACCCCCAGTAAGTAGTCGAAAACTATCTTTTGAAATTTTCATTTTCACGCATTTTTAGGCATTTAATTCTTTATTTTCACATGCATCAATTTTTAAATCAACACAAATGCATTCGTAATCAACGCATATGACTTTGGAATGACGCATTTGGAGAAACTCGCCTAGGATAGCATAGCCATGTAGATTAGATGATCACATTTGTAATTTTATGCACCGCATTTGTTCTTTTGCAACACATGTTAGGAACAGTAGCGCATGTTAGGTTTTGCACCACATTTGTGATTTGCTACGCACATGCATGAATTATTAGGCATGGTTTCTGTTTTGATGCATGTGCATAAATGAAACACATATGCATTTTTAAATAACGCATGTGATATGTTGCGACGCACTTGCAAATTAGAATGACGCATGTGAAATTTTGCAACGCATTTGGCTGTCAAATTTTATTTTTTAAAAAATTTGAGGTTGTAAAAAGATGCTTGTTTTTCTGACATGAGATATGAATGTTGTCATTGCAGGTTGTGTTGGATCCAATTTACACGAGGGAGGCAAGGCCATTGACATTTGATTTTTGAGATCAGTTGCAGAGTGGGGAGAGACGGTTCCTGTGGGACCTTGGTTTGCATCATGTTACCTTTATGCCCACTATTTAGGAAAACCAAGGTTTGTTGACCGTGCTCTACGAGCATTGGCATTCTGAGACATCTTCTTTTCATCTGCCTACAGGAGAGGCTAGTGTTACTTTAGATGATGTGTATAGGATTTTTAGGTTGCCTATTAGGGGTGCGAGAGTCATGTATGATACCCAAAGGGGTTTCAATGAGATGTGTCGATATTATCCACATGATGATATTAGACAGCTAGGCATAGATCATTATGAGATTAGATGGCATGTCTTGGCCAATAGATATGATCAGATAGATTGTTTGTTATGCACATTGATTGGGGGGATAGTCCTGCCTGACCGTTGAGGTCATGGATTTTCTGTAGGATGGGGTGAGATGTTAGTTGGTATGTTGGACAGATGGATTGTGTATGCATGGGGCCCTTGTTTGATTGCCATGTTATATTTTCATTTGCATGATATATCTTATTGAGATGCACAGTCAATGAGATATGGTACCATGTTGCTTATGGTATGGGCGTGGGAACACATTGCTATATTTCGTCTGCCTGCTACAGCTGAGCTAGAGTAGGGAGCTCCTTTTTCCTTCTAATATGCGAGGGCTAATACCCAGTCACATACAGGAGATACCGGTTATTATAGACATGCTATTGATACCATGGTATAGTTCATCTGGAGGTCGTACATGGATTGTGCACGATAGCCAGATGAGGATGGACAGCTGCCCTTCCGCAGACAGACACAATATTTGATTGGGAGGATAGTTTTTGATGTACATATCATTGAGAGGCATTTTTTGGATAGGGTCTTGAGACAATTTGGTGAGGTTTAGGATAAGCCTCGAGGACAAGCAGAGTTTGCACGATCTTTTAGGGAGGTTCCTCTGTGGGGACTAGAGATTCATGTTGTTATAGCCGAGGCTGATATTGATGCACTATGGCCCAATTTAGTGGGGATGGGGAGGTGGAGCGGTTAATCCAGGTATGACGAATGCATATGATTCTTGGTGGGTGAGTCACAGTCCAGTGCCCTTTACTGATCCAAAGCAGGATGCACCTGTGGAGAGGCATGGGACAAGACCTCAGGGTAGGCATGGTGGTAGAGATCATGGTGGTAGATGTGGCAGAGGTGGGAGAGGTGATGGCAGAGATGGGAGAGGAGGTCGAAAGGGTGGTGGTAGGGGTCGATGAGGTTGTAGAGGCCAAGGCACACATTTGTCACCCATCTGTGAGGAGGAGGGAGAGGGTGAGGATGTTCCCATGCTAGAGGTTGCCAGAGGAGAGGAGGATGTTGGTGGTGGGGTTGGTGTAGAGGAGTATGCATCAGAGGAGGATATTTTTGAGGAGCATGTGGAGGAGGAGGCAGTTAGGGAGGAGGAGATAGATGCTCTTGGTATGCTTGTTGGATACCAGGATGATGATGAGGAGGAGATGGATGATCAGGAGTGAGAGCTCCATGATAGGATTATAGAGGATTGGGATGATGATGTGAGAGATCATCCACGATAGGAGGATACAGGTCCTGTCGATCAGGGGGTAGCCGATTTACAGGCGAGAGTAGAGTCTTTGGAGGAGTGAATGAGGGCGTTGACAGTAGAGTGGGACTTAATTTTGATGGAGAGAGATAGAGCATATTTGGACAAGGATCAGACCATAGCCCAGAGATAGAAGACCAAGCAGAGATTTATAGAGTTGAGGACTCTTTGCAATGGGCCAACTACAGCTTTCGCTTAGGAGTTGGTCAGAGTTGGTGAGAGAGAGATATATTACAGGGATATATATGAGTAGGAGGTGCCTCCTAAGAGACAAGCTCCTAGCTATTCACAGGCACACAGTAGCAGGTCTCGGAGCAGGTCTCATACTCAGAGCACAGAGGGGATCGTAGGACCTCACAGGACTAGACCATATGATAGGCCCCATTTTGCACAGAGATCATCAACATCTCACTGTCAGTCACCTCCACATTCTCCACATGGGATTAGTGGGAGTTCCAGCTAGGGACATGTTCTGATATTTTTTGATAGACATTGTATTTTGATCATAGAGCCTGTAGGCTTCATTTTGATAGATACATTATGACATTGTGATGTGACACTTTTTGAGTGATATATATATATGATTTTAATGGTGATTTATATGATATGCAGTTCTATTTATGATTATGTAGTCTTCTATTTATGCATTTGTTCTATATGATATGTTATCATCTATATGATATGTTATCATCTATATGATATGCATATATTATGGATGATGATGTTTTATGCAGCTTATGATGTTATTTTGATTCTATATTCATGATAATGAGATGCAATGTGATGTATGTATTTACAATGCTATCTACATGTGATGCTATACATTTGATGATGGTGGATGCAATGTGATTATTATATTTACAATTGCTATGTAGATGTGATGCTATATGATGTATTTTATGATATTGAATGCCTATTATGCCATGGTTTCCTAGATATGATAGATGCCTATATTTTTGTGTTTTCAAATGTAGCATATATGTATGATATTTACATGATTTTTCTAACATGAATGCCTATGCAAGATGCTTTATATTTTTGTGTGTCACAGGACTCCATCATAATGCAAGAAAGAAGAAATGTTAGTGCAAAAATAAATGAGTAATAAAGGACATGGATGTTGGTATTAGCAATCTTCGATGTTTTGTTGAAATGCAATAGGACTTGCATTAAATCATCATTGGGCGATAACTAATACAAATGGAGACAAACACCATGATATGAGATAGATCAAGGTGTGCAAGGTCATCCACCTACTAAAATAGACAGTTGTAGACAAGGAGTGTCATGACTCATACTAAGGGCAATGTTTCCCCAGTCCTATTGCCAAGACAAACCACAAACAACAAACAAATAAAAGACAGGTCATGAGACATCATCGCTCCTCTAAATCCTTCATGGGACATCCTCGAGGAAACAAGTAACATGAATCAAAAACCAAGTCAAAAGACAATTGACATACAACAATAAAAGAAAACAGAATTTTGATAAATCGTTTCTTCTCTAAATCCTTCATGGGACATCCTCGAGAAAGCTAGTAATAGGATTCCAAGATAAAGCCAAATAAAATGATAAGATAAACAAGCCACAAAGTCAAAAGCCAATAAAATATTTGGAAAAACTTGATTTTTCTGTTTGATTTTTTTGATTGATAAGATGATTGATTGATTGAGCCTGGTTTCAGGAGGGACACATATTGTATAAGATGTTGAGTCTGGTTTCTATTTTATGACTATCTGTATACGGCATGACAAAAGCCTGGTTTCAACAAGACACGTATCGTATGAGACATTGAGTTTGATGTCGTTGATGTGATAACTTGTGTAAGGCTATGTTGATTGTTTGAAAATATATGTATTCAGGAAGGACTGATCCTATATAAGACATAGGTTGATTGTTTTGATGATGTTTGTTTTCAGGAAGGACACATCCTATAGTAGACATAAGTTGATTGTTTTGTTTGTTGCTTTGGAAATTTGTTGGATTTTGACTTGATGACTGTATTGACTTGTTCATCTTGTTGATGCATGGCTTGATGTGATGTGATGACAATTGACTAAGTTTGATGACGAAAAAGTATTGACCTAGTGCGGCCTCGGGGGCTCATCGATTCATGGCCTTGCCTACGTTATACACACAAAGACCTTGTAGTTCGACTAGACTTTGACTGACAAGACTGACTAAAAAAGGCTTGATTTGTATGAAGATATATAATGTATGTGGTAGTGTATGTGATGAACCCTAATGGAATGACCTAGTGCGGCCTTGGGGGCTCATCAATTGATGGCCTTACCTATGTTATACACACAAATACCTCATAGTTCGACACGACCAATGACCTTGTCATATGGACAAATGGATTGAGTCATGATTTTATACAAACAAACCTAAAAGGACTGACCTAATGCCTCAGGGGCACATTGGAAGATGGCCTTGCCTACGTCCAATCACAGAGGCAACATAGTTCGACAAATGACAAAAACTGACAAGTGCGACTAACTCTAACTCTATTTTTGGATTTTTGACATGTTTTGATCTTTTTTGTCTTTTTGAAGTTTTCTGATGTTTTTGGATTTTTTTCAGGACATTTTGTAATGTTTTTGGATTTTTTGATGGTTTTACGTCTTTAGAACAACCAATGTAAGAACCAATATGACGTAAGTCAAGTGCTTGCCCCCAATCGGGTATAAGACCAATTGATTATGAATAGGATGGGATGGGGGATACAAAGTGCACTCGATGTCAATCATTCCAAGTTATGGAAAGGACAACCATTTATTATGAATGGTATGTGTGAATAAATATTCAAAAATCTCCCTTCGGGTATATTTTTTCTCTAAGTATCGGCCCGCGCAACGCAAATTAGCCACTCTGCCTTTTTTGTCAAACTCTGCTGCCCCCTCCACCTGTCTCCTCTGTGCTCCCCAGAGGTTTTCTTTCCTTCACATTTTAGGAATCCCCACTATGTTTCCATGTGTCATCACTACGCACAACCGATGATCGCTTTCCTCCACTTTTGGATAGAGCTCCGCCCACGCGCCACGTGTCACCTTGGTGCAAGTCTTCAATGGAAAAAGACAAAGATTCACACGGGCAGCGCTATGCTGCCACATGTCTCTTTGGAGGTTTCGTATTTGGGCGATGAATCGAGCGAACCAAATGTTGCGACTGGTTGCCGTGTGTCATAATTACTTCATCGGGATGATGACACTCGTCTATTTGACCTTGCCAAGACCACCACCATCATTTGCAAGGGATGCACCTGAGCCTGGAATGACCGGATGCTTGGTTTCGAAATCTTTTTTGTTGCAACGACCTGGAGATACCATCAATTTTGCATCATTACGAGAGATCGTGAAATCTTTTTTGTTACTGCTCTCTAGGGCGGTGGGAGTTTTCAGCTATATATACTTCTCTCTGTTTTGAGGGAAGGGTTTGGATTTTGGAAGGAACACTTATTTTAGAAAAAGACACCAAGCCTTTATTACTATTTTTTTTATTACAAGGGACTTTTAGACTGTGCCAATTGTTCGGCCTTTCTATTCTTTTATGCTATTTGATTAAACTTTAAACTGTGTTGCTATTGTCTGGATATTTCATTTAAGAACTTCTATATATATTGAATGCAAGCTTGTTGATCGAGATCATGTCTTATGACTCTTCCTGGCAGTAGGAATGTATGCAATGTTATTTTATGTCAATGAATGGATTATCTATACTTTAATCTTCAATTTATGCCTTTCTAGAACATTACGAATACCAATCAGGTCCTTAGATCTATGATTTATTGTGCCTATCATTAAGTCTCGGCGCATCACCTTAGATTAGATTTTATTTTATATATTTGTTTCATTTTCCCTTTCTAAAACCCATTATAGAAGAAGTCAGCTTCTTTAAAAATCTGGAGGTCACTCAGTTTAGTGCAAAAGATCCCCCATAAATTGAGTTTCCCATAAGACATTGTTACCTTGTCAATTTTTGCAGCTAAAAGCTATGAATAAATATTCAATAAGCTCCCTTTGGGTATATTTTTTCTCTAACTATCGGCCTGCGCATCATAAATTAGCCACTCCGCCTTTTTTTTCAAACTCTGTTGCCCCCTCCACGTGTCTACTCTATGCTCCCTAGAGGTTTTCTTTCCTTCGCATTTCGGGAATCCCCGCTATGTTTCCACGTGTCATCGTTGCGCACAACCAATGATCATTTTCCTCCACTTTTGGATAGAGCTTCACCCATGCGCCACGTGTCACCTTGGCGCAAGTCTTCAATGACAAAAGATAAAAATTCACACAGGCAGTGCTATGCTGCCATGTGTCTCTTCGGTGGGTTTCGTATTTGGGCAATGAATCAAGCGAACCAAATGTTGCGACTAGTCGCCGCGTGTCATAATTACTTCATCGAGATGATGACACTTGTCTGTTTGACCTTTCCGGGACCACCACCATCATTTGCAGGGGATGCACCTGAGCCTAGAATGACCAAATGCTTGGTTTTGAATCTTTTCTGTTGCAATGACCTAGAGATACAATCAATTATGCATCATTACGGGAGATCGTGAAATATTTTATGTTACTGCTCTCTAGGGCGGTGGGAGTTTTCAGCTATATATACTTCTCTCTGTTTTGAGGGAAGGGTCCGGATTTTGGAAGGAACACTAATTTTAGGAAAAGACACCAGGCCTTTATTACTATTTTTTTTATTGCAAGGGACTTTCAGACTATGCCAATTGTTTGGCCTTTCTGTTCTTTTATGCTATTTGATTAAACTTTAAACTATGTTGCTATTGTCTGGATATTTCATTTGAGAACTTCTATATATATTGAATGCAAGTTTGCTGATGTAGATCATGTCTTATGAATCTTCTTCATAGTAGGAATGCTTCTAACTCTTCTTGAAAATATTATTTTATATGTCAATGAATGGATTATCTATACTTTAATTTTTAGTTTCTTCATTTCTAGAACATTGCAAATACCAATCAGGCCCTTAGATCTATGATTTATCGTGCCTATCATTAAGTCTCGGCACATCGCCTTATATTATATTTTATTTTATATATTTTTTTCCTTTTCCCTTTCTACAACCCATTATAGAAGAAGCCAACTTCTTTACAAATCCGGAGGTCACTCAGTTTAGCGCAAAAGGTCCCCCATAAACTGAGTTTCCCATAAGACACTAATACCTTGTCAATTTTTGGCATTAACAGTTAGTTCTTTTTCTAGCATGCCCGATGGGACAGAGCTTAAATGAATTTGTGCTTTAGAAGGGTGTATGAGCCATCGGCCTATAACTAGATCTCAAACCGCAAACAACCCTAGTTTACTAGTACTGCCACTAGGAACAGTGTAGGTCGCAAGTCAGTTGGTAATCATTCCGCTCCTGCCACTCATTCCTCTAACCATATTGTTAGCTGCCAAAAGAAATTACGTGGCATGGGATGTCGGAAGTCTCCTAGCAGCTCCAGTAGCACCCATTGTCTAGGGTGCTATCTCGGCCTCAGCTATGAAAGCTATACCCAAGTTTACCAAAGATGGCTCAAGAACACCCGTAGAACATCTGCAAGATGTGGTAGATGTATGTCTAGTGCAGAGGATGACTACGTAGAACGTAGCTCTAAGGCTCCTCGCCGCATCTTTCAAAGGAAAGGTGCTGGATTGGTACCGAACATTGCCACCTAGCACTATCTGCACCTAGGATGAGCTCGGAGATCCGTTTTATGAAATATTTTCAAATGATGGAGATCGCTCCTCATTGTACCATCAAATATCCATCATAAAATGAGCTCCCTAAGAGGCTATAATGGACTTCAATGCCCAATTCCACACAAATTGGCAGAGGATCCCTATTGCTATACGCCCGACTCTTGAGTAGGCGTTCATATTTTATCTGAAGTCCATCAACCCTGGCATTTCTATGATGATCAAGTCTTTGGGAGGAGCTACTCTACCAGATGCTTACAGTGTCGCCATCAAAGCTGAGAATCATTTGATAGATTGCGGAAAGTTGCCTCCTTGGCCCATCATGGCAATATTTCCTAAAATATCAATGCCTACACATGAAGTCATGTCAAAAAGTGCACCCGCACCTCCCCAGTCAATGTACACATATGCAGCAGTGCCACAAAATGTTGCCTCTACATCCAATTCTCCCAAAGATGAAATGAGCAATCTTAAAGAAATGCTGCGAACTATGGCAAATGATATAACCACCCTCAAGCAGAACCAATCAACGTCTTTGAAGCCTGCCTATCAGAATTATCAAGGCGGACAGTCTTCCTATCAGCAGAATCAATACCAAGGTGGTTCCCACACTAATTCACCAGCTCTGACAGCCAACCAAATAGTGTCGGTACCTACCCCACTAATGAGCACTTCACCAAGCTCGAGTAGGGAATTGACCGCGGGACAAAATAACTTCATTGATGATATCAATCTGTGGTTCTTCCCTTGCAGTGATGCGCATATTCCCTGAAATTTTCCGTGTGGAAACTTACAACAAAAGGTGGCAAAGCAGCGCATCCAAGGCGCGATGTCAGACCACAGATTATATGTATATTCCTTGTCACAAATGGAGAGTCTGGTTCTTACCGCGCAAATGCAAGGGATGTCTCTAGAACAAGAATCTAACATTGATCTTGATCGCGCACTCTTCTCATGGATGGAAGAAGAAGCAGTGTTTGCTAATGATACATTCATATCCAACATGCCGCAAGTGAAATCTAACTATAACACTCGCTCAAAGAGGAGATTTACCCACGAATCAGTTGCTTCACAACTATCCAGTCTACAACCTAAGAGTGCTTCTGATCATATACCTGGCACTTCCACTGGGCCACTGCAAAATCAGCTACAAAAGGAAATTATCATAACGAAAGAAAAGGAGCAGAAACCTCCAAGTTCACCACCTTTTAACGTGGTGGAGCAATTGAAGAAATCATCCGCTAATGTGTCTCTATGGGACATTCTAGCTATCCTGGAGCAGAAGACACTATTACGGAAGGCGCTTCAAGCAGAGATCAGTGCAACGCCAACGGAGCAATTAGCCAATGCAAAGGTTGTTAATCAACTATCTCCTACTAAATTCCTTACAAACAACACAAAATAATCCCTTGCTAAAGTAAGAGATAAGTTGAAGCCTCAACCCTTCTTCTTAACTCTCATTATAGGGAAGAAGTTATTGCATAATGCTATGATTGATTCTGGTGCTAGCACCACGGTTATGCCTAAGCAAATAGTTGAAGCTTTAGGACTCAGCTATGAACCTATGAAAAGGGGAGTAATGCAGCTTGATGGAAACAAAGTTGAAATCCTAGGTATGATCAAGGCACTTCCTTTAACTCTATTTGCTTGCCCTAGTATCACTATATCGCAAGACACTATGATCATAGATGTTCCTCCCATGTTCGGCCTCTGTCTATCCCGAGAATTTACTTCAAGGGTGGGCAGATACCTATCCCTGGATTGGTCACATCTGATTTTTAGAACCAAGCACGACACAAAAGTGAAGATAGAATCAAAAGCATTACATTCTGAACATGTAACGGATGAAGCCATGATCAATTTTGAAGCCACGCACACCTCTATCACCAAGAAAGAAATGTATTGCGTTGAATTACTAGAGGAGGAAAAGGTGACCGGAGACTGGAATGATCAAGAGGATGCTCTATTAAGTGAACACATGGACAGCGACCCTTTCAGAAATTACCATGCTACAAGATTGGGCACTTATGTAATCCATGATGAAGACCAAGTGCTCCCGAAGGTTGCCAAAGAGTTTGAAAGTGGCCAAGCACCTGAGCTATGGATGTTGTACTTTGACGGTGCAAGATGCAAAGTAGGCGCCGGAGTGGGGATATGTTTGATATCCCCACAAAATGAAAAGATACTAAGGTCTTTCTGCTTCCAGTTCGCTTGTTCGAACAATGAAGCCGAATATGAAGGATTAGTTTAGGGTTTAATCCTTGCAGAGCGAATGGGCATTAAGCAATTAATGGTGTTCAGAGATTCTAAATTGGTCGTCAACCAAGTCCAGGGAATTTCCGTGGCAAGGAATGTTTGCATGAGATCCTATCGGCATCGAGTCTAGGACCTGGTTGAGGCTTTTGAAGCCTTCAACATTCAGACTGTTTCCCGAGACCAAAATGGTGACGTGGATCACATGGCAACAATCGGATCCCAGTTTGATCCTACTTCCGACCTTATACATAACAAACACTCTATACGAGTAATAGTCTAACCAGTGGTTCCTGATAATGATCAAAGCTGGCAGGTGTTTAAAAGTGATGAACGCATTGCTTCATTCATCCAACAGTCAGGGGAGTTCACCGATCAATTCCAACCAAAGATTGCAGAGGCTTATGAAGGAAAAATCATGCAGCTCAAATCTAAAAAACTTCCAAAAGGATTGGTTACTCTTGAAAAACTTTTTGATTGTGATGATGCAAGAAATGATAGACAGAATTTTATGGTAGAAAAAAGCGACTACATAAACCTTCGGGTCTCAGACGGCAGAAACCTTCGAGTCGGGAAAGATGTCCCACACCATGATAAAGAAAGGTTCATCAATTTCTGAGAGAAATATGAAGGAGTAATGGCCTAGTCCTATGATGACTTCAAAGGATATGATCCTGACATCATACAGCACACATCGAGTTGACAGAAGGTGCAAAACTAGTCCGACAAAAGCAGAGGCTAGTAAACCCCAAAATTGAAGCACTAATGGCGCAAGAGCTAACAAAGCTAATCGAGTTACAAATTGTCTTCTCAATCAAGCATAGCACATGGGTATCCAATCTGGTCCTGGTCTGAAAGAAGAATGGAGATATCTGCTTATGTGCGGACTTTCAAGACTTGAACAGAGCATCCCTGAAGGATCATTATCCATTGTCTTCTATGGAGACAATCCTACAATCAGTAGCAGGATCGGAAATGTTTTCTTTGCTTGATGGCTTCTCTGGTTATAATCAAATCCGAGTCAAAGAAGAGGATTAGCACAAGACTACATTCACTACAAAATGGGGAACATTTTCATATGCTAAAATTCCTTTTGGTTTATCCAATACAGGGGAAACATTCCAGCGGGCAATGGACATCGCTTTCAGTGAACTGATAAATAATATTATCCTAATTTATTTAGATGATCTTACTATGTTTTCTAAGTCTAAGGATGATCATTTTGATCACTTAGAAATGGTTTTTCAGAAATGCCAGGATTTCGAGGTTTCCCTAAATCCAAAAAAATATGTATTCGGAGTGCCGCAAGGCAAGCTATTAGGACACATAGTGTCCAAAGAAGGAGTTTCAATCGACCCCGATAGGGTGAAAGCCATTCAGTAACTTCCCCTTCCAGTTAACAAAAAAGGTGTTCAGTCCTTCCTGGGCAAGGTAAATTTTGTTAGCAAGTTTATTTCTAGTTTTTCCAGAACAATTAAGCCAATCACCCTGATGCTTAAAAAGGATCAAGCATTCAATTGGACAAAGGAAGCTCGAGAAGCCTTTGAAAAGGTTAAGGATGCCATTTCCTCAACTCTGATACTAGTTAATCCAGACTTATCTAAGGACTTTATAATGTATGTATTCAATAGCAAGTCCAGTATTGCTACTGTCTTAACTCAAAAGGATAATGAAGGAAAAGGAGAACATCTGGTGGCATTCTACTCCCTAACCCTGAAGGAATATGAGACGAATTATAATTTCATCGAAAGGAAAGCCTTTGCAATAGTAAAGGGACTTAAAAAAAATTACATCTAATTTCCTGCAACAAAGTGATTGTCTATGTCATGCATTCCAATGTGTGCGAATATATCATGGAGGGAGAAATCATAGACAAAAGAGCTAATTGGATCACCAAGATCCTTGAATATGACATTGAAGTCAAACCCACTAAAACCATCCATGGAAGAGGGTTGTGCGAATACATGGTGCATGACGAAGAGATACCCGCCGAGGAAGAGCAACCGGAGCTTGTTCTGATGAATGAGCCAGGGTTTGATGGTTGTTGGCTAATAGATAGAGTGAGTTTTATGCAAACAAGAAAGTATTTGCCAGGTCTTTCCTCCCAAAGGAGGAGATACTATCGGTTGCAGAATTTTAGATATGTGCTAGTAGAAGGGGTCCTTTTCAAAAGAAATTTCAATGGTCTCCTCCTGCAATGTGTTACCGCAGAGCAAGTGAAGAGAATCCTCGATACTTTCCACAACAGCTTTGTAGGTGGAAACTTCTATGCTAAAACCACCACCATCAAAATTATGTGCACAGGATACTATTGGCCCACACTTTTCAATGACTCTCACTCCTTGGTGAAATCTTGCAAAGAATGCCAGTTCTTCACAAGCAAAAGGAAGAATTTTGCAATGCCTCTCAAGCCTATAGTGGTGGATGAACCATTTGCACAATGGGGCCTGGACTTCATTGGGATTATTAATCATAATTCTAGTGTTGGGCACAAGTGGATTATGACCGCTACATATTACTTCACAAGATGGATAGAGCCCGTTCCGCTTTAAAATGCAATAGAGGCAGAGAGTGGATTTCCTCGAAAAGCTGGTGACAAGGTTCGGTCCTCTGAAGACTATCATTTTCAATAATTCCAAAGCTTTCCTAGGTGCAAAGGTATATCACTTTGTATTAACAAATGGCATATTCCTTAAGACATTATCGAATTATTACCCACAGGGAAATGGCTTAACGGAGTCAACGAACAAGAACCTAGTCTGACTCCTTAAAAGAATTGGTTCAGAGCACCAGAGAGAATGGCACAAAAACCTTTGAGCGATGCTTTGGGTAGACCGCATAACTCTTAAGCAAGTCCTTAAGACTTTTCCTTATGAGTTGGTATATGGGAAAGAGGAACTGTTGCCTATATCTATGGAGATTCTAGCGCTTCAACTGTTGAAATCCCTCGAGGTAGAACAAAATGGCGCCATGGAGGTTCGGCTTACCGAACTGTTAGAAGTACAAGAAAAAAGGGAGAATTCCCTAATAGCCATGACAAACCACTAGCAAGTGGTCAAGCAATGGTTTGACAAGAGGGCTTCTGACCAAGGCCTAAATTGCAGAGACTTAGTGCTAAAATATAATGAAAGGGATGCTAAGCCAGGTCTGGATGGAAAATTTGATGGCCTGTGGGAAGGTCCATTTAAAATCATTCAGAGCAAAAAGCATAATGCTTTTGAATTAGAAATCATGGAACATGAAGCCTTGGGAATTTTGGTCAATGGGATTCATCTTAAGTTGTTCCATTAAGTGGCAAATTTTATTATTGTACATATGTTAATATGCTTTTATTTTCTTTCCCTTTGTGTTGGTCGGTCTTTTTAGAAATTAATTTGTGTTTTGGCAGAAAGCAACCCATCATTATAGAGAGTAGAGCAGTAAAATTTCTTTACAAAAATAATCAAGAAAATACACCCATATGCAAAGGAAATAAGCAAATATGCTAATAAAAAAGAACCCATACAACAGATATGCGGAAAGAAGGGAGAGCTGTGGATTTTATAAAGATATATGTCATTATATATATTCTTTTGTTTTTACATGGTAGAAAATGGCTAAGAGAGCCATAATTAAAAAGTATATGGTTATACGTGCTATTCTTTTCATATATGCTATATCTATGCCCTTTTTCAGGCATATATACAAAAACTGGAAACGGGTGGTGTATTCTTAACAGCAAAAAACAAAGAGACAAGGAGGCATTTCATCCAAGAGCATGGATGACAAAAATTGACGCATTAACCGCACCGTCTATTGCATCTTCATTAGCAGGTACTTCAGAAGTAGAAGCAGAATCATTTGGAGCAACCGCCATTGGCGGAGGGAACACCAGGTTCCTGAAGTCAGTGTACCAATCAATATTGTAGAATGGTACTACGTTTTAGATGCAAAAAAAGGAAGTGTAAGGCTTGGGTGACTCTTTGTTGGTGCTCATCGTGTGTCTGAAGATGGAATCCACTGAGAAACAACAGCCATGGGACAATCGCTTCTTCCTCAATATAGCGCCGGAGGTCACTAGCTGTTGGAAAGCCTACCCCATACGTAGCATGAGCAATGACCTCACCGAGACCATTCAGGTACTTTTTCAAAAAAAATTCCTTAACTAACTTTAGGATTAGAGGCCTGGGGATACCAATATCCAACATTGATGCAACAAAGTGCAAGCAGATGTCGATGTTTACGCGGTATTTTTCCTCATACTCTATGTAGTCCCTACCCAGAACCCATTTCATGGCTATCAAAACTAGGGAGTGTTTGTTTTTGGTCATCCTTTTCAAGCGCCTAGTTGAAATCTCTCTGAGAAAAGCTATCTATGACTTGTAAGTAGGAGTGTCCATGGTACTGACACAATGCTACTACCTTCTAACTACTCCTAAAACTTTCCTACCACCTAGCCTATGAGAAAACTCGCTTACTGAAGCTAAATACTGTGCCAATAATCTATTGCTAAAAATGACTCAAACGCTAAGTATGATTTCCTCACTACTTAGAGGCCTATTTATAGAAAAAATGAGGAAAAGCATGCCAATCTACTTTGAAAAAATGTGATGATAACTAAGTGTCAACTTGAAAAGCATGCCTGCATTTGTTCGCATTTCCTAACCGGTTGCATCTGTAAAAGTACAGCTCAATGCGTGCAAAGTTAATGAAATTTAATTAATTAGCTTAAAATGGTGGCACTCATCAGTAGTAAGTTGCATGATTCAAAGGCTATTGTGTCACTTCACAGACATTTCCTAGAGCCCAAGGCAAGATTCATATCTTTTCAAGCGCCGGTTGTTTCTTTGGTTTAATCATTCCATTCGGGATATTAATTTCTAGCACATACGAATGTTGAATTAAAACGCAGGTTGTCAGCCCAAGTTCCATGGAAATTGCCTCGTATCACACGGTTACCAAATGTAATTATGCCTTTTGTCACTTTGGCTGCTAGGTATCCCATTTTTACACGAACACGAGCCAAGGAATTAGCGGTACATGTCGGATTAAATGCAAAAGTCTACTTTCCTCTACCACCTTGAGAAAAGATAGCTAAAATTTTGCATGAAAAAGATTTTAATGGTTAATGTCTTTTGAAATACGCCAATCCAAGTGAAGAGAAGTTTTTAGCATATCTAGAGCCGAGTAAAAATTACAAAGAATTCAAAACCTGTAGAAGCTTTCATCTGAAGGAAAAATTTCAGAGAGTTCATCACAGCAAATTCAGAAGGAGATTGGCCAACACTTGCTTAGTGCTATGTGGTCATCAAAAGTTGTGTATTTCTATGAAGATTTATCATATGCTATGCCAGGTATACCAGGCAAGCCAAAGAAGTCAAATACAATACAGCTAGATAGGCCCAAAGATTACATAAACCAGAAAAGGGTTGAGGAGGAATGGAAAAATATTCATAACCCACGCCTCAGAAAAAACCCTAATTCTTTAAGAGAAGCATCTTGTGCAAGGATGAAGGCATCTTGGGAAACCATATTGATAGCAAAAAAAGTATGGTATAGTGGGCTTCCGCAATACATGGTCCTGCTGGTACATTATTGCCCGGAAATAGTTGATGCCGCCATTTAGCATTATAACCTGAGCACCCACTACATTGAGGGCCAAACCTTAAGTGTTCACATCATCCCACAAGCCATTTGGCACATGCTATGTATCCCGAACCAAAGTACCAGAAAGGATCGAATTGATTCCTTCTCTCCTACTAAAGGAGAAAATACATGGAAGGCGATGAAAAAGAGCTCAGATTTCCTAATAGAGGAAATTGGTAAGAAGGGAATCTCAAGCGCTAAGCTGCCAAGTATCATGTTGCCGCATGGTTCATTTTGTGAAGACATGCAGGATTCCTTTTTGATGCTAGCATTTGTGTGCAGTCGGGACTCCAATGAGATGGTGGAATCCTTTCAACTAGGGTCGGCTTTCCAATTCCACAAAGAGCACAATATCTTCTGGTATGATTTCGTTGAATTCCTAATGGAGGAAATGAAACGAAAAATAGAAAATTACCTGGTGGAAAGGAAGTTTAGATTTTTCTCCTTCCTGGTTCATATGTTCCTACACCAAAACCCTAATTTCTTCGACAGATATTTTGAATTGTCAATTTTTTATGAGAAGCAGAAGAGGAAGCCAGTATCCACATGGACACCCTTTATTTACATGACATATGATTACTATGCATTTTTAGATTATTTTATAACTCCAATATTGCAAGATTTACAAGGAAGAGGTGACATAGTCCGACTCAACATAGATCAGACCAGATATATGCAGAGTTTCACTCCCGCTTGTGACTGGTTCTTTGGAGTGGATTTCACAATTCTCCAGATGCAAGGCTTCATCAATCAACCTTTCGTACTCTCGGCCTGCGTCACAAATAGGGTGCTCACACTTTAAATGTATCAGTAGGTGTGTACCATTGATTATACCTTTTGCATCAGCCAAAGTGTCAAGAGGAAAGGATTCTTCACTTGTCCAAAGAATTTCAAAATGGTGACTCTAGTAAAGAAGCAATCACATCAGCTATTGCAAGATAAAATAGTTCATTTAGGGTTGGTTTTGGTATGTGATAAATGGGAGTACAACCCTTTCAATGACCTACCGCAGCTGCACATGAAGGTTACTCATGCTCCTCAACCCTATTGGGAAAAGAGGCACAACCCGCGGGTGGACAAGGATGAAATTTTTGTTGAACTAGCGTGTGTTCCCACACAAGATAACAGAGAGTCATGGCACAAGTTTTACTTTGATGTGGAGGAGGTTAAGGATAGTTTCCAAATTGAACGCACCATGTACAACCAGTTGCGGAAGGATGAGGAATGGACTAATGAGAAGATAGAAGCTTTCTAGAAATATCGCCAAGAGACAAGACAGTTGAATGCCCCTTATGAAAGCTTGAAGGAGGACAAATAATTTGAAAAATGGTGGGATGAGGAGCATCCCAGCCCCCACTCTAGGGCCAATAGAGGCAATGACCCAGAAGGTGGGTTCGAAGAACAAGAAGAAGAAGAAATGGTGACTTCTGCATCCTCCGTGCCACCAGAGAAAAGCCATGGATAGCCTGCCTATGTAGCCACAAATGTGTTGTTTAATGTATCAAGGGCTTTGAATACACTCACTTGGGCCTTTAAGGGAGATAGAGTACCATAGCAGCAGTTGGCAGTAACTGCCAAGGCTGGGGAAACCCCGCCTGCAAAGTAGCAGCGTATGAAGGCCATTATTGGAGAGAGTTCACAAGAACCCACCGGAAGACAGGTGCTTGCAGCTAGCCAAGAGCCCGAAGAAGGGGAGAAGTCACTAACGAGTCAGGAGCCGCCATCGACCATTCAATAGGTAAATTTTTCTCCTTCTCTTGCTTCTCAATCCTTGGTATCATCTACTATCTCCACAAAAATCCCTACCATGAGTGTTGGCCCTCCATTTCCCACCTTTGATCCAACTCATGCGGGAGGTTTCACCCAGTTCTCACAGGTCACTCCACCCGCCTTTACTCCTCCACAAACCCTTACGCTAATTATTGTCGCTCAAGCCTTCCTTTCCTCACTTTCTAAAGGTGTACCCTCTGCTGGCACCCCTACTTCCACTATCGCTGCAAATCCTCCTCTTCCCTCACAACAAGCCAACTCCACGATGACAACTCATTCACTGTTCTAGCCCATGAGTCCTCCCACCAATTCACCAATTGAGCATTGGCAAGTGGCAAGCCCTTCTGTTGGTTCTCAAACAAATCTTTGGAATGTGCCCCCTTTCTCCCCACAAACTATCACACTCCAGAAGAAGCAAACTCTCGGGCCCATCAAAATCACCTATCCATATGCCCTACCTTCTAGTGCTCCTTTCGCAAGCGAGTGAGTCTCGTTGCCAACCCTATTCATGGCGCAGATCAACTCCAGAAAGGAGGCATGCGCAAATAGAATAAAAAAATGCAAGGCCAAGGAGGATAGTAAGCCTGTAGAACCAAAGATACAAACTCTTTATGATGAGACCCAGCAGGTGTTGAAATTTGTGACCCTGTACCTGATGGTAACCAAGCCACAAGGGAAGATGTGTCTAGAAGACCACAAAGTGTATGCAATAGGGCTTGACATGAAGGTGACCCAACCGTAGGATAAGGTTGAGCTTATGGAGGAAACACAACGGGTGGTCACCTCTGACTTCCCTAAAACTGGTCGCCAGCTAAAGAAAATGGATGAGCAGCTTAAATCAGTAAAGGAAAAGGCTAGTTTTTTGGAGAAAAAGGAGAAATCCTTGGAAGTGAATGTTGCACGTTTGACAGAAAGGGTGCTAGCAATAGAGAATGAAAGGAACAGAGTTCAGGGGGAGCTTGTGAAGGGTCAGACTATCGACCCTACTATGGTTAATGAGTTGTATACGAAGAATCTGGAGGCAGAACAAAATTTCCAGCTAAAGAATGAGGAATTGGAACAGCATCGCATTGAACATGACCAAGGGATGGCATAAAAGAATGAGGCCTTAGAGCATCAACGAGGTTAATATGAGCATAAATTACAAGAAAAGGAGGCCGAATTTGAGGGCCTAAAGGCTTAATTAGAGAAAGAACTTCAAGAGACAAAGTCCTCTCTTGACATGCATATGGAAAATCACTCCCGAGCTGAGGAAAATTGGCATAAAGAGATGAGTAGCTCCAGGGAGCAACTGATGTTCAAAAAAATAAAAGGTGCAGAATTGGTCAAGGTCATTAACTCAAAGGATACAGAAATCGCTTCTCTTAAAAGCTCTCTCCCAGCCTCCCCTATGCAACCGGATCTTGTTCCATTAGTCAAGCAGTTGTATATTTCTCATTGCGAAAGGATTAAAGCTTTTTTCCTAACTCTTCAACCTGCTCTCTGGTTTATCGCCAAAGTAGCAATACTGAGCCAGGAGGCTCATAGTACAATTGAGCAATTTCTATAGTTTATCTCAGAAAAGGTTTCGGAAGTAAAGGATCTGCTCAACAAGCTATACTCGGTCTCTGATGAGGACCTCGCCAATGCGGGAATTCAAAATTGGAATGTTGCTGCTCAGACGGAAAACAGGTTTATTCATTGCCACTCTACCTTCTAGCACACTAAAGCGACCGCAGTTACCCTGAACAAAACAATGGACAACATGCGGGATAATTTCTCCAAATTAAGTGAGATGGGTATGTCGTCCCCGTTCCTTGAAGATGGCTTTGTTGCTACGGCCGAGTAGATTGCAAAAAGAATAGAGGAGAAGGAAAATGACCCAGGTGCTTTCCATAATTTCAATCATCCTCTCACCGCAGCTGACATTGAGGGACTTATTTATCTACTTGCACACCTATTCTTTCATTATGAAGCAAGGGTCGGTTTATCCGAGACACCTCCTTATAAATAGGAGCTCGACTTGGTTGCAGCACATGAGAATTTGTACAACATAGTAAGGCCATCCGAGGAGGATTGGTCGCCACTGCAGGTGGCTCTTTCCAAGCTCTGACTCTCTCACATGGTGAATGGCACTCTAGTTTGTGAAACCAGAGAAATTTTGGGCTATCCATTCCTCAAGCGAAACACCCCTAGTATTCGCCAAAATTTGTGAATAAATATTCAACAAGCTCCCTTCTGGCATATTTTTTCTCTAAGTATTAGTCCACGCATCGCAAATTAGCCACTTTTCCTTTTTTGTCAAACTCTGCTGCCCCCTCCATGTGTCTACTATGTGCTCCCCAGAGGTTTTCTTTTCTTTGCATTTTGGGAATCCCTACTATGTTTCCACATGTCATCGTTGCGCACAACCGATGATCGCTTTCCTCCACTTTTGGATAGAGCTTCGCCCATGCGCCACATGTCACCTTGGCGCAAGTATTCAATGGTGAAAGACAAAGATTCACATGGGTAGCGCTATGCTACCACGTGTCTCTTCGACAGGTTTCATATTTGGGAAATGAATCGAGTGAACCAAATGTTGTGACTAGCCACCACTTGTCATAATTACTTCATCGGGATGATGACACTTGTCTGTTTGACCTTGTCGGGACCACCGCCATCATTTGCAAGGGATGCACCTGAGCCTAGAATTATCAGATCCTTGGTTTTGAATCTTTTATGTTGCAACGACCTAGAGATACAATCGATTTTGCATCACTACAAGAGATCGTGAAATCATTTTTGTTACTGCTCTCCAGGGCGGTGGGAGTTTTCAGCTATATATACTTCTCTTTGATTTGAGGGAAGGGTTCGGATTTTGGAAGGAACACTAATTTTAGGAAAAGACACCAAGCCTTTATTACTATTTTTTTTATTGCAAGGGACTTTCAAACTGTGCCAATTGTTCAGCCTTTTTGTTCTTTTATGCTATTTTATTAAACTTTAAACTATGTTGCTATTGTCTGGATATTTCATTTGAGAACTTATATATATATTGAATGCAAGTTTGTTGATCTAGATCATGTCTTATGACTCTTCTTGGCAGTAGGAATGTATGCAATGTTATTTTATGTCAATGAATGGATTATCTATACTTTAATCTCTAGTTCCTACCTTTCTGGAATATTACAAATACCAATCGGGCCTTTAGATCTATGATTTATCGTGCCTATCATTAAGTCTCGATGCATCACCTTAGATTAGATTTTATTTTATATATTTGTTTCCTTTTCCCTTTCTAAAACCCATTATAGAAGAAGTCGGCTTCTTTAAAAATTCGAAGGTCACTCAATTTAGCAGAAAATGTCCCCCATACACTGAGTTTCCCATAAGACATTGTTTCCTTGTCAATTTTTGGCATCAACAGTATGTACAAGCGATGCATGGGAAAGATATGTGATATGTATAGGGATATGGATAATAAAGTTAGGTGGTATGTACAGGGAAGTCAAATTGAAATGATGGTAGATGAAGGAGCAGAGTTGACTACACATGGCACCTGTTTGCCAAGTTTTCACCATGGTACTTATCCAAAGCGCCACCGAAGTGGCTTTCACTATTGGACGACTTATTTTTCTTTACTATGTTCTTGACTTTTATATTTTTTTGATGTTACCAAGACGCCTGTTTGCTAGGTTTTCACCTAGGTAACGATTTTTTTATTTTTATTTTTTTTGTATTTTTGATGATTAAGACAAGGCTCTCAAAAGCTATGCGTAGAACTTCTTCAAATGAAGAATATTGATAGGTGTTTATAATGGTTATCCTTCAGGAGTAGAGATTTGATATGCTCCTAATCCAAATGCTTCTGTAACAATGTAGGGTCCTAACCATTTTGGTTCAAACTTTCCTGATTTTTCTCTTTCTACTTGAGTCTTTCGATTCTCCATTAAAACTAGGTCACCAATGTCAAAATTTATATTCAAGACTTTCCTATTGTAGTTGCGACGAAGATGGTTTTGATATGCTTGGAAATGATCTAATACCTTTTATCTTCATTCATCTAGGAATTCTAGCTCATGTAGTCTTGAAACACAGTAATCTTCATCATCAATATGCCCTTTCAAAGATACCCTTAGGGAAGGAATCTCTATCTCAAAAGGAAAGATGGCCTCAAAACCAAATACTAAGGAATATGGAGTGGCACTAGTGGGAGTACGGATGCTTGTGCGATAAGCCCATAAGGTTGGATTAAGCTGTAAATTCCAATCACGACCAACATCATTGACAGACTTTTTGAGGATTCTGATTATTGTTTTATTAGATGCCTCAACTTGGCTGTTACCTTGTGTGTAATATGAGGTGGAAAAGTGTTGTTGGATATGGAATTCTTCGCAAAGATGATGGACTTCTTGGTTCTTGAATGTACAGCTATTATCTATGATTATGGATTGAGGAACATCATACCGACAAATGATATAGTTAAGGATAAACCTATAAATATGTGTGTCGGTGATGTAGGTCATGGGAATAGCTTCAATCCACTTGGTAAAGTACTCGGTCACAGTAATAATGAACTTATGGTCATTAG
This sequence comes from Sequoia sempervirens, assembly GCA_007258455.2. Taxonomy (NCBI): domain Eukaryota; kingdom Viridiplantae; phylum Streptophyta; class Pinopsida; order Cupressales; family Cupressaceae; genus Sequoia; species Sequoia sempervirens. Next base: position 187,486 of record VDFB02256695.1, on the reverse strand, counting down.
AGGATGTGGGATGTATCTTACCTATGAGATCGAGTCCCCATTGGGAAAAGGGCCATGGTGACGTTATGGGATGAAGCTCTTGTGTTGGTGCATGTATCAAGTCTTCATGTATATGAAATTTATGACATTTCTTGACAAAGATATATGAGTCTTTTTCCATTGTAGGCCAATAATAACCCAGTCTCATAATCTTCTAAACTAAGGTAGGACTGCTAGAATGGGATCCACATATACCCTCATGTACCCCACACAAGGTTGATTGTGATTCTTTAGTATCGAGGCATCTCAATAGGGTATTGTCTAGGGCACGTCTATAAAGGGTGTCTTTGATGATGGAATACTTGGCTTCCTTATGGATAAATGTCCTACATTAGTTGTTGGAAAGGTCAGGGGGTAGGATTTCAGCATGAAGGTAGTCGTATATTTCTTTATACCATGGGGAATTGGGACCAACAATTTCACACACCATCTCCAAATCTGGGATGTCATAGGCAGGGACCAAAAGTTGTTCTACCAAAAACTCGAATTTAGGCACGTTGCTAGGTATGTCCAAGAGTGAAGCAATAGTAGCCATGGCATTTGTTGCCTTGTTTAGAATGTGAGGTATTTGATGAAAGTCAACCTTGTCAAAATATTCTTTGAAACTATTTGCCATGTGTTTGTATGGGGCCAGCTTTTCATCTTTAGTCTCCCAGTCATCATTTACCTGTCAGATTACCAGTTGAGAATCACCATAAACTTGTAGGTTCTTGATCTTCCATTTGACTTCCATTTGTAATCCTATCACAAGAGCCTCATATTTTGCTATGTTATTAGTACATGGAAAAGCAATCCTGAATGACTTAGGAATAGAGTCACCCTGTGGTGTGATAAACAATATACCAGGCCCTGAGCCATGTTTTATGTGGGACCCATCAAAGTATAATTTCCATGTCGTTCCTATGTCAAGAGTGAATATGAACTCATCAGGAAAATCTACAACTAAAGGGTGATTTGCTTGTATCGGTGCATCGGCCAACTAATCAGCAATGACTTGTCCTTTGATAGCTTTTCTTTCTACATATTAGATATCATATTCATTGAAAACCATTACCCATTTAGTCAGTCCTCATGTTAATGATGCCTTGCTAAAGAGATATTTCAGAGGATTTATCTTTGCAACCAACATCGTTTGGTGGTTTAGCATGGAGTGCCTAAGTTTTTGAGTAGCAAAAACTACTGCAAGACAAGCATATTCAATGGTACTGCAATTGAGCTCATAAACTACCAAAGTGTGGTTGATATAGTATACTGCCCTTTCATGACCCTCATTGTTGTTCTATGCAAGCAATGCTCCTAGTGCTGAGGTAGTGCTTGATATGTAGAGAATCAATGGTCATCCCTCAATAGGTGGCATTAAGATTGGTGGTGTGAGTAGGTAATCTTTGATCAGTTGAAAAGCTTCTTAGCACTTACCTGTCCATACAAAGGGTACTCATTTTTTGAGTAGATATTGAAAGGGATGTGTCTTATCTTCTAACTGCACTATGAATATCATGATAGACTGTAGTCTCCCTTGTAGTGTCCTTAGTTGACTGAGATTAGCTGGTGGAGGCATGTCGATTATAGCTTTAACTTTTGTTGGGTCCACTTCAATGCCTCGTCTAGAAATGATGTATCCTAGAAGCTTTCCTGATTCAATGCCAAACACACATTTCTTTGGATTTAGCCTCACTTTATATTCTTCTAGACTTTGAAAAATCTTGTCTAATACTTGTAAATGATCAGCCCTTGTCACCGATTTAGCTATAAAAACGTCCACATAGTCCTCCATAAGAATGTGTATGAGGTCATGAAAAATAGTCGTCATGGCTCGTTGATATGTTGTTCCAACATTTTTTAGTCCAAAGGGCATGACATTCCAACAATATGTTCCCCATGGAAAGGTGAAATTTGTATTAGGTTGTTCTTCGATTGCAATTTTGATCTGATTATACCCTGAAAATCCATCCATAAGGGATAACATTTTGTACCTTGTTGTTAAGTCCACAATCATATCTATATTCGGTAGAGGAAAGTCATCTTTAGGACATGCTTTGTTTATATCTCTGAAGTCTGTAAAAATGTGGATGACCCCTATTGGTTTTGTGACTAGTACCAGATTAGAAATCCAATCTACATAGTCAATTGATATGATAAATCCAACATCCAACAGTTTATTTAATTCATCCTTGACTAGTAGAGCAATATGTGGGTGCATTCTCCTCAATTTTTGTTTCACTGGTTTAACATGCGGTTGTAAGGATAAATGATTTAATACCAATTTGGGATCCAACCTAGGCATGTTAGCATATGACCAGGAAAATTTGATTTGTCTTTGTGTGGAGAAGTTGCAGAATTCAAGCTGCTCTGTTTCTGTCAAAGATGTTGCAAAATAGACTAGTCGGGGATTCTCTTCAGTTCCTATGTTGATTTCCACAGATTCTTCAACTAGCATGGGTGACTTTTCCTAAGCAATGGGGAGAATGTTCAAACCTCCATCCTTAGGTGCCTCAAAGAGGTTTTTTCCCTCAGATGCGTCCTTATTTTTTGCTTTTTCATTGTCCAAAGGTGCCTTTCGGTTTTCACCTAGGGACTCATCATTTTTATTTTTGTCATTATTTTTCTTATTTTGTGACTGGAGGGTTGAACAGATTCCCCAAAATATGCCATGTTATCCAAGTCTATGGTAAAGCCAGGTTTATGATCACCACTAGGTATGCCTTCTCGTAGTCCAAGGAACTCAGCTATTGCTTTGTCATTCTCAAAAATGTCTAAGACGAGTGTGTCTTGTTGGTCCCAATCAATGAGCTTGGGATATACTAAGGGCATGTCATCATTGGAGGTGTCAAAGTTCAAAGGGATCAAAGTAAAAGCTGAGTTGTTCACATAGTCACAAAGGTTTCTTACCAAATCCTCTTTGTTTTTTTTCTTGGGCATAGGTGGATTCTAAGGTGGGCCTATTGTCAAGGTGTGGTTATCTGAAGTGGATTTGTCAGGTTCCTAAGAGGTAAGATCAAGAGATTCCTAATATTAATGTTTAAACCATTCCTCTTTTGTCAAAGTCTTCGATGGACAGGAATTCAATGGATTTGGTGAGGATTTCAGCACATGGTCAAGTTCTCCAAATATTTTATCAAGGTCCATGACAGAGGTGGAGAATATGGAATCCCACTCATATCGTTAGAGTTGGGGGAATCATAGTAGGGTTGGTTAGATGGTTCATTGGATGTCTCAATATCTTCAGAAGCACTTACTTCCTCTAGTAAAGGTGATGTGTTACTAGAAATTCCAACTTGGAGCGGTTGAAACCCAAGCACTACGCCTTTCGACCATTTAGAAATAATGATAGGTTCAGTCCTCCCATCTTGATGTAAGCCTAAGCCACTATGTCCATTGTATCCTTTTCTCTACATTATGTTAAAACCTTTACCATATTGATTTGTAGGTATCTGAGCAAGTGGAGGAGGTTCTTCATTATCTTCTTTATATAACTAGGAAGTCGCATCATCTTCGTTTATGGCTTCTTTACTTAATTTTCCCCATTTTGTGAAGGTTTTTGTTGGAGGG
>VDFB02256695.1:142579-183798 GCA_007258455.2 Sequoia sempervirens | reverse complement strand
TTCATCACTTGGTAGTGAGTCATTCTCTATTGTGTAAATCACTTCAGGTTGTGAGCCTTTAAGTACAATGTGTCTTGGCAGTGAGCCATTGTAATATTCTATATCCAGATATATTATATTGTGAGCTAACCATCACCGTGGTTTTTCCCATTTTTGGTTTTCCACATAAAAATACTGGTGTTCATGTGTGTTGATACATTTTCTTGATTCCATGCTTTCTCTTGTTATTCCAATTAGATTAGTGATATTGTTTGTGTAACATCATGAAAACAAAGCGGAATAAAGCAATAACAGTGCAATTAAACTTGAATGTAAACTAAGCTAAACAACAAAGAACAAAGGAAAGCTAAAACATAAATATAGAACAATCTCACCCAATATCTACATAGTTCCATGCATGACCTTGATTGTCCTTCTCCATTTCGCCGTTTGATTATAATTGCCCCCAGATTTCTCTGTGCAAGTATAGCCTATGATAGTGATTTAGCAAAATATTGAAGATTAAACAGTTGATTGCTTCCAAAAGTCATAAGATTTCAGGAGTTACAATGATGAGGGTCAGGTCAATTTATAGAAAATTGATTGTTCGAATGATAGGCTTAGATTAGAAGATAGACAGACAATTCAGATTAAAAGATTCAACATGCATTGAGATTAGTGTCAGTAGTGACGTGAGTGATAAAGCATAAAAGGTGAAGATCAAGATTAAATAATGATTTAATCTTTAGTTGAAAGTATTCAAAAATTAGAAGAATAATGATTGCATGTAAAGGATAAAGATTAGCATGGAAGAAACGGTCTGTTCGAATGCACGAATAGATTAATTAATTAAATAAAGTTATTTAATTAATAAATGTGTGCACGCAAAAGAATTAAAACTAGATAACTGACTGATTAAAATAGGAAGTCTCTTCGTTAAAAATAGACAAATATTAGATCAGGAGATGACTGACTGATTTAAATAGATCTCGACTTGAGTGTTAAGTGAATAATTAGATAACTAAGCGATTACCCAATTATAGAATAATATGCCAAGAATAGTTTTTTTTATGAATTAAATTATTATTTAATTCAACATTCAACATTTAAGGATTAAATTAAATAAATTAAGATTTATTTAATTGACTAGAGAAAAGATTTAAAGAATAATTAAATAATTAAAGTGTTTATTTAATTATAGTCAGAAATGTGATAAGGATAAATTAAATAATAATTTATTTAATTTAAGAAAGGGGATAAAGTCAATTAGTGACGTAATTAAATAAAGAACATGTATTTAATTAATCAGGATTGAATAAAAGATAAAAAATGAATTAATTAAATAATTAAAGTTATTTAATTAATAGAGGAATAAATGTTAAAATAAATTAATTAAATAAAGTTATTTAATTAATAGGTGAGAAAGGACTTTAGAAAATAATTAAATAATTAACATTATTTAATCATGACAAATGAAGGTATGAATTATGAAGAAATTGAAGTCGTAGGCCTAGACCAAATTTCAATGTACATTTTTTCCCTCTTTGATACAATGTCATTTCAGCGTTGTGTCAAAGAAAATCAATCAAAATATGCCCCAGTTGTGCCCTAGTGTGAAATAGGTAAGGGTATGCCCCCTTGAGAAAAATGACAATTTTTTGAAAAATTCCAAAAAAAATGGAAAAAGTCATGATTAGTCAATTTGATAGCTAGAAGTTCGATGGTGGTGAAAGAAATCAGTTTCAAGGAAGTTTGATAGGTGAAAAGGTTGTCAGAAGTTGGTAAGAAGTGGGCCCAATACACAAGGTTTGGAAAAATCCCTCCAAAAACCCTAGGTATAAATAGAAATTGGGTGGAAAATCAATTCATTTGCACCCCTCAAGTTTGGAAATTATGATTTTTTTGCTCTGGACCTCTCTACCAACATGTCACCAGTTCCCCACTCACAGCATCGCGGATATCGGATTCAAACGTTCATACGGCCAATAGACGCGGGACCCCCAGTAAGTAGTCGAAAACTATCTTTTGAAATTTTCATTTTCACGCATTTTTAGGCATTTAATTCTTTATTTTCACATGCATCAATTTTTAAATCAACACAAATGCATTCGTAATCAACGCATATGACTTTGGAATGACGCATTTGGAGAAACTCGCCTAGGATAGCATAGCCATGTAGATTAGATGATCACATTTGTAATTTTATGCACCGCATTTGTTCTTTTGCAACACATGTTAGGAACAGTAGCGCATGTTAGGTTTTGCACCACATTTGTGATTTGCTACGCACATGCATGAATTATTAGGCATGGTTTCTGTTTTGATGCATGTGCATAAATGAAACACATATGCATTTTTAAATAACGCATGTGATATGTTGCGACGCACTTGCAAATTAGAATGACGCATGTGAAATTTTGCAACGCATTTGGCTGTCAAATTTTATTTTTTAAAAAATTTGAGGTTGTAAAAAGATGCTTGTTTTTCTGACATGAGATATGAATGTTGTCATTGCAGGTTGTGTTGGATCCAATTTACACGAGGGAGGCAAGGCCATTGACATTTGATTTTTGAGATCAGTTGCAGAGTGGGGAGAGACGGTTCCTGTGGGACCTTGGTTTGCATCATGTTACCTTTATGCCCACTATTTAGGAAAACCAAGGTTTGTTGACCGTGCTCTACGAGCATTGGCATTCTGAGACATCTTCTTTTCATCTGCCTACAGGAGAGGCTAGTGTTACTTTAGATGATGTGTATAGGATTTTTAGGTTGCCTATTAGGGGTGCGAGAGTCATGTATGATACCCAAAGGGGTTTCAATGAGATGTGTCGATATTATCCACATGATGATATTAGACAGCTAGGCATAGATCATTATGAGATTAGATGGCATGTCTTGGCCAATAGATATGATCAGATAGATTGTTTGTTATGCACATTGATTGGGGGGATAGTCCTGCCTGACCGTTGAGGTCATGGATTTTCTGTAGGATGGGGTGAGATGTTAGTTGGTATGTTGGACAGATGGATTGTGTATGCATGGGGCCCTTGTTTGATTGCCATGTTATATTTTCATTTGCATGATATATCTTATTGAGATGCACAGTCAATGAGATATGGTACCATGTTGCTTATGGTATGGGCGTGGGAACACATTGCTATATTTCGTCTGCCTGCTACAGCTGAGCTAGAGTAGGGAGCTCCTTTTTCCTTCTAATATGCGAGGGCTAATACCCAGTCACATACAGGAGATACCGGTTATTATAGACATGCTATTGATACCATGGTATAGTTCATCTGGAGGTCGTACATGGATTGTGCACGATAGCCAGATGAGGATGGACAGCTGCCCTTCCGCAGACAGACACAATATTTGATTGGGAGGATAGTTTTTGATGTACATATCATTGAGAGGCATTTTTTGGATAGGGTCTTGAGACAATTTGGTGAGGTTTAGGATAAGCCTCGAGGACAAGCAGAGTTTGCACGATCTTTTAGGGAGGTTCCTCTGTGGGGACTAGAGATTCATGTTGTTATAGCCGAGGCTGATATTGATGCACTATGGCCCAATTTAGTGGGGATGGGGAGGTGGAGCGGTTAATCCAGGTATGACGAATGCATATGATTCTTGGTGGGTGAGTCACAGTCCAGTGCCCTTTACTGATCCAAAGCAGGATGCACCTGTGGAGAGGCATGGGACAAGACCTCAGGGTAGGCATGGTGGTAGAGATCATGGTGGTAGATGTGGCAGAGGTGGGAGAGGTGATGGCAGAGATGGGAGAGGAGGTCGAAAGGGTGGTGGTAGGGGTCGATGAGGTTGTAGAGGCCAAGGCACACATTTGTCACCCATCTGTGAGGAGGAGGGAGAGGGTGAGGATGTTCCCATGCTAGAGGTTGCCAGAGGAGAGGAGGATGTTGGTGGTGGGGTTGGTGTAGAGGAGTATGCATCAGAGGAGGATATTTTTGAGGAGCATGTGGAGGAGGAGGCAGTTAGGGAGGAGGAGATAGATGCTCTTGGTATGCTTGTTGGATACCAGGATGATGATGAGGAGGAGATGGATGATCAGGAGTGAGAGCTCCATGATAGGATTATAGAGGATTGGGATGATGATGTGAGAGATCATCCACGATAGGAGGATACAGGTCCTGTCGATCAGGGGGTAGCCGATTTACAGGCGAGAGTAGAGTCTTTGGAGGAGTGAATGAGGGCGTTGACAGTAGAGTGGGACTTAATTTTGATGGAGAGAGATAGAGCATATTTGGACAAGGATCAGACCATAGCCCAGAGATAGAAGACCAAGCAGAGATTTATAGAGTTGAGGACTCTTTGCAATGGGCCAACTACAGCTTTCGCTTAGGAGTTGGTCAGAGTTGGTGAGAGAGAGATATATTACAGGGATATATATGAGTAGGAGGTGCCTCCTAAGAGACAAGCTCCTAGCTATTCACAGGCACACAGTAGCAGGTCTCGGAGCAGGTCTCATACTCAGAGCACAGAGGGGATCGTAGGACCTCACAGGACTAGACCATATGATAGGCCCCATTTTGCACAGAGATCATCAACATCTCACTGTCAGTCACCTCCACATTCTCCACATGGGATTAGTGGGAGTTCCAGCTAGGGACATGTTCTGATATTTTTTGATAGACATTGTATTTTGATCATAGAGCCTGTAGGCTTCATTTTGATAGATACATTATGACATTGTGATGTGACACTTTTTGAGTGATATATATATATGATTTTAATGGTGATTTATATGATATGCAGTTCTATTTATGATTATGTAGTCTTCTATTTATGCATTTGTTCTATATGATATGTTATCATCTATATGATATGTTATCATCTATATGATATGCATATATTATGGATGATGATGTTTTATGCAGCTTATGATGTTATTTTGATTCTATATTCATGATAATGAGATGCAATGTGATGTATGTATTTACAATGCTATCTACATGTGATGCTATACATTTGATGATGGTGGATGCAATGTGATTATTATATTTACAATTGCTATGTAGATGTGATGCTATATGATGTATTTTATGATATTGAATGCCTATTATGCCATGGTTTCCTAGATATGATAGATGCCTATATTTTTGTGTTTTCAAATGTAGCATATATGTATGATATTTACATGATTTTTCTAACATGAATGCCTATGCAAGATGCTTTATATTTTTGTGTGTCACAGGACTCCATCATAATGCAAGAAAGAAGAAATGTTAGTGCAAAAATAAATGAGTAATAAAGGACATGGATGTTGGTATTAGCAATCTTCGATGTTTTGTTGAAATGCAATAGGACTTGCATTAAATCATCATTGGGCGATAACTAATACAAATGGAGACAAACACCATGATATGAGATAGATCAAGGTGTGCAAGGTCATCCACCTACTAAAATAGACAGTTGTAGACAAGGAGTGTCATGACTCATACTAAGGGCAATGTTTCCCCAGTCCTATTGCCAAGACAAACCACAAACAACAAACAAATAAAAGACAGGTCATGAGACATCATCGCTCCTCTAAATCCTTCATGGGACATCCTCGAGGAAACAAGTAACATGAATCAAAAACCAAGTCAAAAGACAATTGACATACAACAATAAAAGAAAACAGAATTTTGATAAATCGTTTCTTCTCTAAATCCTTCATGGGACATCCTCGAGAAAGCTAGTAATAGGATTCCAAGATAAAGCCAAATAAAATGATAAGATAAACAAGCCACAAAGTCAAAAGCCAATAAAATATTTGGAAAAACTTGATTTTTCTGTTTGATTTTTTTGATTGATAAGATGATTGATTGATTGAGCCTGGTTTCAGGAGGGACACATATTGTATAAGATGTTGAGTCTGGTTTCTATTTTATGACTATCTGTATACGGCATGACAAAAGCCTGGTTTCAACAAGACACGTATCGTATGAGACATTGAGTTTGATGTCGTTGATGTGATAACTTGTGTAAGGCTATGTTGATTGTTTGAAAATATATGTATTCAGGAAGGACTGATCCTATATAAGACATAGGTTGATTGTTTTGATGATGTTTGTTTTCAGGAAGGACACATCCTATAGTAGACATAAGTTGATTGTTTTGTTTGTTGCTTTGGAAATTTGTTGGATTTTGACTTGATGACTGTATTGACTTGTTCATCTTGTTGATGCATGGCTTGATGTGATGTGATGACAATTGACTAAGTTTGATGACGAAAAAGTATTGACCTAGTGCGGCCTCGGGGGCTCATCGATTCATGGCCTTGCCTACGTTATACACACAAAGACCTTGTAGTTCGACTAGACTTTGACTGACAAGACTGACTAAAAAAGGCTTGATTTGTATGAAGATATATAATGTATGTGGTAGTGTATGTGATGAACCCTAATGGAATGACCTAGTGCGGCCTTGGGGGCTCATCAATTGATGGCCTTACCTATGTTATACACACAAATACCTCATAGTTCGACACGACCAATGACCTTGTCATATGGACAAATGGATTGAGTCATGATTTTATACAAACAAACCTAAAAGGACTGACCTAATGCCTCAAGGGCACATTGGAAGATGGCCTTGCCTACGTCCAATCACAGAGGCAACATAGTTCGACAAATGACAAAAACTGACAAGTGTGACCAACTCTAACTCTATTTTTGGATTTTTGACATGTTTTGATCTTTTTTGTCTTTTTGAAGTTTTCTGATGTTTTTGGATTTTTTTCAGGACATTTTGTAATGTTTTTGGATTTTTTGATGGTTTTACGTCTTTAGAACAACCAATGTAAGAACCAATATGACGTAAGTCAAGTGCTTGCCCCCAATCGGGTATAAGACCAATTGATTATGAATAGGATGGGATGGGGGATACAAAGTGCACTCGATGTCAATCATTCCAAGTTATGGAAAGGACAACCATTTATTATGAATGGTATGTGTGAATAAATATTCAAAAATCTCCCTTCGGGTATATTTTTTCTCTAAGTATCGGCCCGCGCAACGCAAATTAGCCACTCTGCCTTTTTTGTCAAACTCTGCTGCCCCCTCCACCTGTCTCCTCTGTGCTCCCCAGAGGTTTTCTTTCCTTCACATTTCAGGAATCCCCACTATGTTTCCATGTGTCATCACTACGCACAACCGATGATCGCTTTCCTCCACTTTTGGATAGAGCTCCGCCCACGCGCCACGTGTCACCTTGGTGCAAGTCTTCAATGGAAAAAGACAAAGATTCACACGGGCAGCGCTATGCTGCCACATGTCTCTTTGGCAGGTTTCGTATTTGGGCGATGAATCGAGCGAACCAAATGTTGCGACTGGTTGTCGTGTGTCATAATTACTTCATCAGGATGATGACACTCGTCTATTTGACCTTGCCAAGACCACCGCCATCATTTGCAAGGGATGCACCTGAGCCTGGAATGACCGGATGCTTGGTTTCGAAATCTTTTTTGTTGCAATGACCTGGAGATACCATCAATTTTGCATCATTACAAGAGATCGTGAAATCTTTTTTGCTACTGCTCTCTAGGGCGGTGGGAGTTTTCAGCTATATATACTTCTCTCTGTTTTGAGGGAAGGGTTTGGATTTTGGAAGGAACACTTATTTTAGAAAAAGACACCAAGCCTTTATTACTATTTTTTTTATTACAAGGGAATTTTAGACTGTGCCAATTGTTCGGCCTTTCTATTCTTTTATGCTATTTGATTAAACTTTAAACTGTGTTGCTATTGTCTGGATATTTCATTTAAGAACTTCTATATATATTGAATGCAAGCTTGTTGATCGAGATCATGTCTTATGACTCTTCCTGGCAGTAGGAATGTATGCAATGTTATTTTATGTCAATGAATGGATTATCTATACTTTAATCTTCAATTTATGCCTTTCTAGAACATTACGAATACCAATCAGGCCCTTAGATCTATGATTTATTGTGCCTATCATTAAGTCTCGGCGCATCACCTTAGATTAGATTTTATTTTATATATTTGTTTCCTTTTCCCTTTCTAAAACCCATTATAGAAGAAGTTGGCTTCTTTAAAAATCTGGAGGTCACTCAATTTAGTGCAAAAGGTCCCCCATAAATTGAGTTTCCCATAAGACATTGTTACCTTGTCAATTTTTGTAGCCAAAAGCTATGAATAAATATTCAATAAGCTCCCTTCGGGTATATTTTTTCTCTAACTATCGGCCCGCGCATCACAAATTAGCCACTCCACCTTTTTTTTCAAACTCTGTTGCCCCCTCCACGTGTCTACTCTATGCTCCTCGGAGGTTTTCTTTCCTTCGCATTTCGGGGATCCCCACTATGTTTCCACGTGTCATCATTGCGCACAACCAATGATCATTTTCCTCCACTTTTGGATAGAGCTTCGCCCACGCGCCACGTGTCACCTTGGTGCAAGTCTTCAATGACGAAAGATAAAAATTCACACAGGCAGTGCTATGCTGCCATGTGTCTCTTCGGTGGGTTTCGTATTTGGGCGATGAATCGAGCGAACCAAATGTTGTGACTGGTCGCCGCGTGTCATAATTACTTCATCGGGATGATGACACTTGTCTATTTGACCTTTCCGGGACCACCACCATTATTTGCAGGGGATGCACCTAAGCCTAGAATGACCAAATGCTTGGTTTTGAATCTTTTTTGTTGCAACGACCTAGAGATACAATCAATTATGCATCATTACGGGAGATCGTGAAATATTTTATGTTACTGCTCTCTAGGGCGGTGGGAGTTTTCAGCTATATATACTTCTCTCTGTTTTGAGGGAAGGGTCCGGATTTTGGAAGGAACACTAATTTTAGGAAAAGACACCAGGCCTTTATTACTATTTTTTTTATTGCAAGGGACTTTCAGACTATGCCAATTGTTTGGCCTTTCTGTTCTTTTATGCTATTTGATTAAACTTTAAACTATGTTGCTATTGTCTGGATATTTAATTTGAGAACTTCTATATATATTGAATGCAAGTTTGCTGATGTAGATCATGTCTTATGAATCTTCTTCGTAGTAGGAATGCTTCTAACTCTTCTTGAAAATATTATTTTATATGTCAATGAATGGATTATCTATACTTTAATTTTTAGTTTCTTCATTTCTAGAACATTGCAAATACCAATCAGGCCCTTAGATCTATGATTTATCGTGCCTATCATTAAGTCTCGGCACATCGCCTTATATTATATTTTATTTTATATTTTTTTTTCCTTTTCCCTTTCTACAACCCATTATAGAAGAATCCAACTTCTTTACAAATCCGGAGGTCACTCAATTTAGCGCAAAAGGTCCCCCATAAACTGAGTTTCCCATAAGACACTAATACCTTGTCAATTTTTGGCATTAACAGTTAGTTCTTTTTCTAGCATGCCCGGTGGGACAGAGCTTAAATGAATTTGTGCTTTAGAAGGGTGTATGAGCCATCGGCCTATAACTAGATCTCAAACCGCAAACAACCCTAGTTTACTAGTACTGCCACTAGGAACAGTGTAGGTCGCAAGTCAGTTGGTAATCATTCCGCTCCTGCCACTCATTCCTCTAACCATATTGTTAGCCGCCAAAAGAAATTACATGGCATGGGATGTCGAAAGTCTCCTAGCAGCTCCAGTAGCACCCATTGTCTAGGGTGCTATCTCGACCTCAGCTATGAAAGCTATACCCAAGTTTACCAAAGATGGCTCAAGAACACCCGTAGAACATCTGCAAGATGTGGTAGATGTATGTCTAGTGCAGAGGATGATTGCGCAGAACGTAGCTCTAAGGCTCCTCGCCGCATCTTTCAAAGGAAAGGTGTTGGATTGGTACCGAACATTGCCACCTAGCACTATCTGCACCTAGGATGAGCTCGGAGATCCATTTTATGAAATATTTTCAAATGATGGAGATCGCTCCTCATTGTACCATCAAATATCCATCATAAAACGAGCTCCCTAAGAGGCTATAATGGACTTCAATGCCCAATTCCACACAAATTGGTAGAGGATCCCTATTTCTATACGCCCGACTCTTGAGTAATTCATATTTTATCTGAAGTCCATCAACCCTCGCATTTCTATGATGATCAAGTCTTTGGGAGGAGCTACTCTACCAGATGCTTACAGTGTCGCCATCAAAGCTGAGAATCATTTGATAGATTGCAGAAAGTTGCCTCCTTGGCCCATCATGGCAATATTTCCTAAAATATCAATGCCTACTCATGAAGTCACGTCGAAAAGTGCGCCCGCACCTCCCCAGTCAATGTACACATATGCAGCAGTGCCACAAAATGTTGCCTCTACATCCAACTCTCCCAAAGATGAAATGAGTGATCTTAAAGAAATGCTGCGAACTATGGAAAATGATATAACCACCCTCAAGCAGAACCAATCAACGTCTTTGAAGCCTGCCTATCAGAATTATCAAGGTGGACAGTCTTCCTATCAGCAGAATCAGTACCAAGGTGGTTCCCACACTAATTCACCAGCTCCGACAGCCAACCAAATAGTGTCGGTACCTACCCCACTGATGAGCACTTCACCAAGCTCGAGTAGGGAATTGACCGCGGGACAAAATAACTTCATTGATGATATCAATCTGTGGTTCTTCCCTTGTAGTGATGCGCATATTCCCTGAAATTGTCCGTGTGGAAACTTACAACAAAAGGTGGCAGAGCAGCGCATCCAAGGCGCGATGTCAGACCACAGATTATATGTATATTCCTTGTCACAAATGGAGAGTCTGGTTCTTACCGCGCAAATGCAAGGGATGTCTCTAGAACAAGAATCTAACATTGCTCTTGATCACGCACTCTTCTCATGGATGGAAGAAGAAGCAGTGTTTGCTAATGATACATTCATATCCAACATGCCGCAAGTGAAATCTAACTATAACACTCGCTCAAAGAGGAGATTTACCCACAAATCAGTTGCTTCACAACTATCCATTCTACAACCTAAGAGTGCTTCCGATCATATACCTGGCACTTCCACTGGGCCACTGCAAAATCAGCTACAAAAGGAAATTATCATAACGAAAGAAAAGGAGCAGAAACCTCCAAGTTCACCACCTTTTAACGTGGTGGAGCAATTGAAGAAATCATCCGCTAATGTGTCTCTATGGGACATTCTAGCTATCCTGGAGTAGAAGACACTATTACGGAAGGCGCTTCAAGCAGAGATCAGTGCAACGCCAACGGAGCAATTAGCCAATGCAAAGGTTGTTAATCAACTATCTCCTACTAAATTCCTTACAAACAACACAAAATAATCCCTTGCTAAAGTAAGAGATAAGCTGAAGCCTCAACACTTCTTCTTAACTCTCATTATAGGGAAGAAGTTATTGCATAATGCTATGATTGATTCTGGTGCTAGCACCATGGTTATGCCTAATCAAATAGTTGAAGCTTTAGGACTCAGCTATGAACCTATGAAAAGGGGAGTAATGCAGCTTGATGGAAACAAAGTTGAAATCGTAGGTATGATCAAGGCACTTCCTTTAACTCTATTTTCTTGCCCTAGTATCACTATATCACAAGACACTATGATCATAGATGTTCCTCCCATGTTCGGCCTCTGTCTATCTCGAGAATTTACTTCAAGGGTGGGCAGATACCTGTCCCTGGATTGGTCACATCTAATTTTTAGAACCAAGCACGACACAAAAGTGAAGATAGAATCAGAAGCATTACATTCTGAACATGTAACGGATGAAGCCATGATCAATTTTGAAGCCGCGCACACCTCTATCACCAAGAAAGAAATGTATTGCGTTGAATTACTAGAGGAGGAAAAGGTGACCGGAGACTGGAATGATCAAGAGGATGCTCTATTAAGTGAACACATGGACAGTGACCCTTTCAGAAATTACCATGCTACAAGATTGGGCACTTATGTAATCCATGATGAAGACCAAGTGCTCCCGAAGGTTGCCAAAGAGTTCGAAAGTGGCCAAGCACCTGAGCTATGGATGTTGTACTTTGACGGTGCAAGATGCAAAGTAGGCGCCGGAGTGGGGATATGTTTGATATCCCCACAAAATGAAAAGATACTAAGGTCTTTTTGCTTCCAGTTTGCTTGTTCGAACAATGAAGCCGAATATGAAGGATTAGTTTAGGGTTTAATCCTTGCAGAGCGAATGGGCATTAAGCAATTAATGGTGTTCAGAGATTCTAAATTGGTCGTCAACCAAGTCCAGGGAATTTCCGTGGCAAGGAATGTTTGCATGAGATCCTATTGGCATCGAGTCTAGGACCTGGTTGAGGCTTTTGAAGCCTTCAACATTCAGACTGTTTCCCGAGACCAAAATGGTGACGTGGATCACATGGCAACAATCGGATCCCAGTTTGATCCTACTTCCGACCTTATACATAACAAACACTCTATATGAGTAATAGTCTGACCAGTGGTTCCTGATAATGATCAAAGCTGGCAGGTGTTTAAAAGTGATGAACGCGTTGCTTCATTCATCCAACAGTCAGGGGAGTTCGCCGATCAATTCCAACCAAAGATTGCAGAGGCTTATGAAGGAAAAATCATGTAGCTCAAATCTAAAAAACTTCCAAAAGGATTGGTTACTCTTGAAAAACTTTTTGATTGTGATGATGCAAGAAATGATAGACAGAATTTTATGGTAGAAAAAAGTGACTACATAAACCTTCGGGTCTCAGACGGCAGAAACCTTCGAGTCGGGAAAGATGTCCCACACCATGATAAAGAAAGGTTCATCAATTTCTGAGAGAAATATGAAGGAGTAATGGCCTAGTCCTATGATGACTTCAAAGGATATGATCCTGACATCATACAGCACATGATCGAGTTGACAGAAGGTGCAAAACTAGTCCGACAAAAGCAAAGGCTAGTAAACCCCAAAATTGAAGCACTAATGGCGCAAGAGCTAACAAAGCTAATCGAGTTACAAATTGTCTTGTCAATCAAGCATAGCACATGGGTATCCAATCTGGTCCTAGTCTGAAAGAAGAATGGAGATATCTGCTTATGTGCGGACTTTCAAGACTTGAACAGAGCATCCCTGAAGGATCATTATCCATTGTCTTCTATGGAGACAATCCTACAATCAGTAGCAGGATCGGAAATGTTTTCTTTGCTTGATGGCTTCTCTGGTTATAATCAAATCCGAGTCAAAGAAGAGGATTAGCACAAGACTACATTCACTACAAAATGGGGAACATTTTCATATGCTAAAATTCCTTTTGGTTTATCCAATATAGGGGAAACATTCCAGCGGGCAATGGACATCGCTTTCAGTGAACTGATAAATAATATTATCCTAATTTATTTAGATGATCTTACTATGTTTTCTAAGTCTAAGGATGATCATTTTGATCACTTAGAAATGGTTTTTCAGAAATGCCAGGATTTCGAGGTTTCCCTAAATCCAAAAAAATATGTATTCGGAGTGCCGCAAGGCAAGCTATTAGGACACATAGTGTCCAAAGAAGGAGTTTCAATCGACCCCGATAGGGTGAAATCCATTCAGTAACTTCCCCTTCCAGTTAACAAAAAAGGCGTTCAGTCCTTCCTGGGCAAGGTAAATTTTGTTAGCAAGTTTATTTCTAGTTTTTCCAGAACAATTAAGCCAATCACCCTGATGCTTAAAAAGGATCAAGCATTCAATTGGACAAAGGAAGCTCGAGAAGCCTTTGAAAAGGTTAAGGATGCCATTTCCTCAACTCTGATACTAGTTAATCCAGACTTATCTAAGGACTTTATAATGTATGTATTCAATAGCAAGTCTAGTATTGCTACTGTCTTAACTCAAAAGGATAATGAAGGAAAAGGAGAACATCTGGTGGCATTCTACTCCCTGACCCTGAAGGAATATGAGATGAATTATAATTTCATCGAAAGGAAAGCCTTTGCAATAGTAAAGGGACTTAAAAAAAATTACATCTAATTTCCTGCAACAAAGTGATTGTCTATGTCATGCATTCCAATGTGTGCGAATATATCATGGAGGGAGAAATCACAGAAAAAAGAGCTAATTGGATCACCAAGATCCTTGAATATGACATTGAAGTCAAACCCACTAAAACCGTCCATGGAAGAGGGTTGTGCGAATACATGGTGCATGACGAAGAGATACTCGCCAAGGAAGAGCAACCGAAGCTTGTTCTGATGAATGAGCCAGGGTTCTATGGTTGCTGGCTAATAGATAGAGTGATTTTTATGCAAACAAGAAAGTATCCACCAGGTCTTTCCTCCCAAAAGAGGAGATACTGTCGGTTGCAGAATTTTAGATATGTGCTAGTAGAAGGGGTCCTTTTCAAAAGAAATTTCAATGGTCTCCTCCTGCAATGTGTTACCGCAAAGCAAGTGAAGAGAATCCTCGACACTTTCCACAACATCTTTGTAGGTGGACACTTCTATGCTAAAACCACCACCATCAAAATTATGTGCACAGGATACTATTGGCCCACACTTTTCAATGACTCTCACTCCTTGGTGAAATCTTGCAAAGAATGCCAGTTCTTCACAAGCAAAAGGAAGAATTTTGCAATGCCTCTCAAGCCTATAGTGGTGGATGAACCATTTGCACAATGGGGCCTGGACTTCATTGGGATGATTAATCATAATTCTAGTGTTGGGCACAAGTGGATTATGACCGCTACATATTACTTCACAAGATGGACAGAGCCCGTTCCGCTTAAAAATGCAACAGAGGCGGAGAGTGGATTTCCTCGAAAAGCTGGTGACAAGGTTCAGTCCTCTGAAGACTATCATTTTCAATAATTCCAGAGCTTTCCTAGGTGCAAAGGTATATCACTTTGTATTAACAAATGGCATATTCCTTAAGACATTATCGAATTATTACCCATAGGGAAATGGCTTAACGGAGTCAACGAACAAGAACCTAGTCTGACTCCTTAAAAGAATTGGTTCAGAGCACCAGAGAGAATGGCACAAAAACCTTTGAGCGATGCTTTGGGTAGACCACATAACTCTTAAGCAAGTCCTTAAGACTTTGCCTTATGAGTTGGTGTATGGGAAAGAGGAACTGTTGCCTATATCTATGGAGATTCTAGCGCTTCAACTATTGAAATCCCTCGAGGTAGAACAAAATGGCGCCATGGAGGTTCGACTTACCTAACTGTTAGAAGTACAAGAAAAAAGGGAGAATTTTCTAATAGTCATGACAAACCACTAGCAAGTGGTCAAGCAATGGTTTGACAAGAGGGCTTCCGACCAAGGCCTAAATTGCAGAGACTTAGTGCTAAAATATAATGAAAGGGATGCTAAGCCAGGTCTGCATGGAAAATTTGATGGCTTGTGGGAAGGTCCATTTAAAATAATTCAGAGCAAAGAGCATAACGCTTTTGAATTAGAAATCATGGAACAGGAAGCCTTGGGAATTTTGGTCAATGGGATTCATCTTAAGTTGTTCCATTAAGTGGAAAATTTTATTATTGTACATATGTTAATATGCTTTTATTTTCTTTCCCTTTGTATTGGTCGGTCTTTTTAGAAATTAATTTGTGTTTTGGCGGAAAGCAACCCATCATTACAGAGAGTAGAGCAATAAAATTTCTTTACAAAAATAATCAAGAAAATACACCCATATGCAGAGGAAATAAGCAAATATGCTAATAAAAAAGAACCCATACAACAGATATGCGGAAAGAAGGGAGAGTCGTGGATTTTATAAAGATATATGTCATTATATATATTCTTTTGTTTTTACATGGCAGAAAATGGCTAAGAGAGCCATAATTAAAAAGTATATGGTTATACGTGCTATTCTTTTCATATATGCTATATCTATGCCCTTTTTCAGGCATATATACAAAAACTGGAAATGGGTGGTGCATTCTTAACAGCAAAAAACAAAGAGACAAGGAGGCATTTCATCCAAGAGCATGGACGACAACAATTGATGCATTAACCGCATCATCTATTGCATCTTCATTAGCAGGTACTTCAAAAGTAGAAGCAGAATCATTTGGAGCAACCGCCATTGGCGGAGGGAACACCAGGTTCCTGAAGTCAGTGTACCAATCAATATTGTAGAATGGTACTACGTTTTAGATGCAAAAAAGGAAGTGTAAGGCTTGGGTGACTCTCTGTTGGTGCTCATTGTGTGTCTGAAGATGGAATCCACTGAGAAACAACAACCATGGGACAATCGCTTCTTCCTCAATATAGCGTCGGAGGTCACTAGTTGTTGGCAAGCCTACCCCATACATAGCATGAGCAATGACCTCACTGAGACCATTCAGGTACTTTTTCGAAAAAAATTCCTTAACTAACTTTAGGATTAGAGGCCTGGGGATACCAATATCCAACATTGATGCAACAAAGTGCAAGCAGATGACGATATTTACGCGGTATTTTTCCTCATACTCTATGTAGTCCCTACCCAGAACCCATTTCATGGCTATCAAAACTAGGGAGTGTTTGTTTTTGGTCATCCTTTTCAAGCGCCTAGTTGAAATCTCTCTGAGAAAAGCTATCTATGACTTGTAAGTAGGAGTGTCCATGGTACTGACACAATGCTACTACCTTCTAACTACTCCTAAAACTTTCCTACCACCTAGCCTATGAGAAAACTCGCTTACTGAAGCTAAATACTGCGCCAATAATCTATTGTTAAAAATGACTCAAACGCTAAGTATGATTTCCTCACTACTTAGAGGCCTATTTATAGAAAAAATGAGGAAAAGCATGCCAATCTGCTTCAAAAAAATGTGATGATAACTAAGTGTCAACTTGAAAAGCATGCCTGTGTTTGTTTGCATTTCCTAACCAGTTGCATCTGTAAAAGTACAGCTCAATGCGTGCAGAGTTAATGAAAGTTAATTAATTAGCTTAAAATGGTGGCACTCATTAGTAGTAAGTTGCATGATTCAAAGGCTATTGTGTCACTTCACATACATTTCCTAGAGCCCAAGGCAAGATTCATATCTTTTCAAGCGCCGGTTGTTTCTTTGGTTTAATCATTCCATTTGGGATATTAATTTCCAGTGCATACGAATGTTGAATTAAAACGCAGGTTGTCAGCCCAACTTCCAAGGAAATTGCCTCGTATCACACGGTTACCAAATGTAATTATGCCTTTTGTCACTTTGGCTGCTAGGTATCCCATTTTTACACGAACACGAGCCAAGGAATTAGCGGTACATGTCGGATTAAATGCAAAAGCCTACTTTCCTCTACCACCTTGAGAAAAGATAGCTAAAATTTTGCATGAAAAAGCTTTTAATGGTTAATGTCTTTTGAAATACGCCAATCCAAGTGAAGAGAAGTTTAGCATATAGCATATTCAAAACCAGAAGCTTTCATCTGAAGGAAAAATTTCAGAGAGTTCATCACAGTAGAAGGAGATTGGCCAACACTTGCTTAGTGAGAGTTGTGTATTTCTATGAAGATTTATCATATGCTATGCCAGGTATACCAGGCAAGCCAAAGAAGCTTTCATCTGAAGGAAAAATTTCAGAGAGTTCATCACAGCAAATTCAGAAGGAGATTGGCCAACACTTGCTTAGTGCTATATGGTCGTCAAAAGTTGTGTATTTCTATGAAGATTTATCATATGCTATGCCAGGTATACCAGGCAAGCCAAAGAATTCAAATACAATACAGCTAGATAGGCCCAAAGATTACATAAACCAGAAAAGGGTTGAGGAGGAATGGAAAAATATTCATAACCCACACCTCGCAAAAAACCCTAAGTCTTTAAGAGAAGCATCTTGTGCAAGGATGAAAGCATCTTGGGAAACCATATTGATAGCAAAAAAAGTATGGTATAGTGGGCTTCCACAATACATGGTCCCGCTGGTACATTATTGCCTGGAAATAGTTGATGCTGCCATTTAGCGTTATAACCTGAGCACCCACTACATCGAGGGCCAAACCTTAAGTGTTCACATCAGCCCACAAGCCATTTGGCACATGCTATGTATCCTGAACCAAAGTACCAGAAAGGATCGAATTGATTCCTTCTCTCTTGCTAAAGGAGAAAATACATGGAAGGCGATGAAAAAGAGCTCAGATTTCCTAATAGAGGAAATTGGTAAGAAGGGAATCTTAGGCGCTAAGCTGCCAAGTATCATGTTGCCGCATGGTTCATTTCATGAAGACATGCAGGATTCCTTTTTGATGCTAGCATTTGTGTGCAGTCGGGACTCCAATGAGATGGTGGAAGCCTTTCAACTAGGGTCGGATTTCCAATTCCACAAAGAGCACAATATCTTCTGGTATGATTTCGTTGAATTCCTAATGGAGGAAATGAAACGGAAAATAGAAAATTACCTGGGGGAAGGGAAGTTTAGATTTTTCTCCTTCCTGGTTCATATGTTCCTACACCAAAACCCTAATTTCTTCGACAGATATTTTTAATTGTCAATTTTTTATGAGAAGCAAAAAAGGAAGCCAGTATCCACATGGACACCCTTTCTTTCCATGACATATGATTACTATGCATTTTTGGATTATTTTATAACTCCAATCTTGCAAGATTTACAAGGAAGAGGTGACATAGTCCGGCTCAACATAGATCAGACCAGATATATGCAGAGTTTCACTCCCACTTGTGACTGGTTCTTCGGAGTGGATTTCACAATTCTCCGGATGTAGGGCTTCATCAATCAACCTTTCGTACTCCTGACCTGCGTCACAAATAGGGTGCTCACACTTTAAATGTATCATTAGGTGTGTACCATTGATTATACCTTCTGCAGCATCCAAAGTGTCAAGAGGAAAGGATTCTTCACTTGTCCAAAGAATTTCAAAATGGTGACTCTAGTAAAGAAGCAATCACATCAGCTATTGCAAGATAAAATAGTTCATTTAGGGTTGGTTTTGGTATGTGATAAATGGGAGTACAACCCTTTCAATGACCTACCGCAGCTGCACATGAAGGTTACTCATGCTCCTCAACCCTACTGGGAAAAGAGGCACAACCCGCGGGTGGACAAGGATGAAATTTTTGTTGAACTAGCGTGTGTTCCCACACAAGATAACAGAGTCATGGCACAAGTTTTACTTTGATGTGGAGGAGGTTAAGGATAGTTTCCAAATGGAACGCACCATGTACAACCAGTTGCGGAAGGATGAGGAATGGACTAATGAGAAGATAGAAGCTTTCTAGAAATATCGCCAAGAGACAAGACAGTTGAATGCCCCTTATGAAAGCTTGAAGGAGGACAAATAATTTGAAAAATGGTGGGATGAGGAGCATCCTAGCCCCCACTCTAGGGCCAATAGAGGCAATGACCCAGAAGGTGGGTCTGAAGAACAAGAAGAAGAAGAAATGGCGACTTCTGCATCCTCTGCACCGCCAGAGAAAAGCTCTGGATAGCCCACCTATGTAGCCACAAATGTGTTGTTTAATGTATCAAGGGCTTTGCATACACTCACTTGGGCCTTTAAGGGAGCTAGAGTACCATAGCAACAGTTGGCAGTAACTGCCAAGGCTGGGGAAACCCCGCCTACAAAGTAGCAGCGTATGAAGGCCATTATTGGAGAGAGTTCACAAGAACCCACCGGAAGACAGGTGCTTGCAGCTAGCCAAGAGCCCGAAGAAGGGGAGGAGTCACTAACGAGTCAGGAGCCGCCATCGACCAATCAATAGGTAAATTTTTCTCCTTTTTCTCTTGCTTCTCAATCCTTGGTATCATCTACTATCTCCACGAAAATCCCTACCATGAGTGTTGGCCCTCCATTTCCCACCTTTGATCCAACTCATGCGGGAGGTTTCACCCAATTCTCACAGGTCACTCCACCCGCCTTTACTCCTCCACAAACCCTTACGCCAATTTTTGTCACTCAAGCCTTCCTTTCCTCACTTTCTGAAGGCGTACCCTCTGCTGGCACCCCTACTTCCACTATCGCTGCAAATCCTCCTCTTCCCTCACAACAGGCGAACTCCACGATGACAACTCATTCACCGTTCTAGCCCATGAGTCCTCCCACCAATTCACCAATTGAGTCATGGAAAGTGGTAAGCCCTTCTGTTGGTTCTCAAACAAAGCTTTGGAATGTGCCCCCTTTCTCCCCACAAACTATCACACTCCAGAAGAAGCAAACTCCCGGGCCCATCAAAATCACCTATCCATATGCCCTACCTTCCAGTGCTCCTTTCGCAAGCGAGTGAGTCTCGTCGCCAGCCCTATTCATGGCGCAGATCAACTCCAAAAAGGAGGCATGCACAAATAGAATAAAAAAGTGCAAGGCCAAGGAGGATAGTAAGCCTGTAGAACCAAAGATACAAACTCTTTATGATGAGACCCAACAGGTGTTGAAATTTGTGACCCTGTACCTGATGGTAACCAAGCCACAAGGGAAGATGCGTCTAGAAGACCACGAAGTGTATGCAATAGGGCTTGACATGAAGGTGACCCGACCGTAGGATAAGGTTGAGCTTATGGATGAAACACAATGGGTGGTCACCTCTGACTTCCCTAAAACTGGTCGCCAACTAAAGAAAATGGATGAGCAGCTTAAATCAGTAAAGGAAAAGGCTAGTTTTTTGGAGAAAAAGGAGAAATCCTTGGAAGTGAATGTTGCACGTTTGACAGAAAGGGTGCTAGCAGTAGAGAATGAAAGGAACAAAGTTCAGGGGGAGCTTGTGAAGGTTCAGACTATCGACCCTACTATGGTTAATGAGTTGCATACGAAGAATCTGGAGGCAGAACAAAATTTGTAGCTAAAGAATGAGGAATTGGAGTAGCATCGCATTGAACATGACCAAGGGATGGCATAAAATAATGAGGCCTTAGAGCATCAACGAGCTCAATATGAGCATAAATTACAAGAAAAGGAGGCCGAATTTGAGGGCCTAAAGGCTTAATTAGAGAAAGAACTTCAAGAGACAAAGTCCTCTCTTGACATGCATTTGGAAAATCACTCCCGAGCTGAGGAAAATTGGCATAAAGAGATGAGTAGCTCCAGGGAGCAACTGATGTTCAAAAAAATAAAAGGTGCAGAATTGGTCAAGGTCATTAACTCAAAGGATACAGAAATCGCTTCTCTTAAAAGCTCTCTCCCAGCCTCCCCTATGCAACCGGATCTTGTTCCATTAGTCAAGCAGTTGTATATTTCTCATTGCGAAAGGATTAAAGCTTTTTTCCTAACTCTTCAACCTGCTCTCTGGTTTATCGCCAAAGTAGCAATACTGAGCCAGGAGGCTCATAGTACAATTGAGCAATTTCTATAGTTTATCTCAGAAAAGGTTTCGGAAGTAAAGGATCTGCTCAACAAGCTATACTCGGTCTCTGATGAGGACCTCGCCAATGCGGGAATTCAAAATTGGAATGTTGCTGCTCAGACGGAAAACAGGTTTATTCATTGCCACTCTACCTTCTAGCACACTAAAGCGACCGCAGTTACCCTGAACAAAACAATGGACAACATGCGGGATAATTTCTCCAAATTAAGTGAGATGGGTATGTCGTCCCCGTTCCTTGAAGATGGCTTTGTTGCTACGGCCGAGTAGATTGCAAAAAGAATAGAGGAGAAGGAAAATGACCCAGGTGCTTTCCATAATTTCAATCATCCTCTCACCGCAGCTGACATTGAGGGACTTATTTATCTACTTGCACACCTATTCTTTCATTATGAAGCAAGGGTCGGTTTATCCGAGACACCTCCTTATAAATAGGAGCTCGACTTGGTTGCAGCACATGAGAATTTGTACAACATAGTAAGGCCATCCGAGGAGGATTGGTCGCCACTGCAGGTGGCTCTTTCCAAGCTCTGACTCTCTCACATGGTGAATGGCACTCTAGTTTGTGAAACCAGAGAAATTTTGGGCTATCCATTCCTCAAGCGAAACACCCCTAGTATTCGCCAAAATTTGTGAATAAATATTCAACAAGCTCCCTTCTGGCATATTTTTTCTCTAAGTATTAGTCCACGCATCGCAAATTAGCCACTTTTCCTTTTTTGTCAAACTCTGCTGCCCCCTCCATGTGTCTACTATGTGCTCCCCAGAGGTTTTCTTTTCTTTGCATTTTGGGAATCCCTACTATGTTTCCACATGTCATCGTTGCGCACAACCGATGATCGCTTTCCTCCACTTTTGGATAGAGCTTCGCCCATGCGCCACATGTCACCTTGGCGCAAGTATTCAATGGTGAAAGACAAAGATTCACATGGGTAGCGCTATGCTACCACGTGTCTCTTCGACAGGTTTCATATTTGGGAAATGAATCGAGTGAACCAAATGTTGTGACTAGCCACCACTTGTCATAATTACTTCATCGGGATGATGACACTTGTCTGTTTGACCTTGTCGGGACCACCGCCATCATTTGCAAGGGATGCACCTGAGCCTAGAATTATCAGATCCTTGGTTTTGAATCTTTTATGTTGCAACGACCTAGAGATACAATCGATTTTGCATCACTACAAGAGATCGTGAAATCATTTTTGTTACTGCTCTCCAGGGCGGTGGGAGTTTTCAGCTATATATACTTCTCTTTGATTTGAGGGAAGGGTTCGGATTTTGGAAGGAACACTAATTTTAGGAAAAGACACCAAGCCTTTATTACTATTTTTTTTATTGCAAGGGACTTTCAAACTGTGCCAATTGTTCAGCCTTTTTGTTCTTTTATGCTATTTTATTAAACTTTAAACTATGTTGCTATTGTCTGGATATTTCATTTGAGAACTTATATATATATTGAATGCAAGTTTGTTGATCTAGATCATGTCTTATGACTCTTCTTGGCAGTAGGAATGTATGCAATGTTATTTTATGTCAATGAATGGATTATCTATACTTTAATCTCTAGTTCCTACCTTTCTGGAATATTACAAATACCAATCGGGCCTTTAGATCTATGATTTATCGTGCCTATCATTAAGTCTCGATGCATCACCTTAGATTAGATTTTATTTTATATATTTGTTTCCTTTTCCCTTTCTAAAACCCATTATAGAAGAAGTCGGCTTCTTTAAAAATTCGAAGGTCACTCAATTTAGCAGAAAATGTCCCCCATACACTGAGTTTCCCATAAGACATTGTTTCCTTGTCAATTTTTGGCATCAACAGTATGTACAAGCGATGCATGGGAAAGATATGTGATATGTATAGGGATATGGATAATAAAGTTAGGTGGTATGTACAGGGAAGTCAAATTGAAATGATGGTAGATGAAGGAGCAGAGTTGACTACACATGGCACCTGTTTGCCAAGTTTTCACCATGGTACTTATCCAAAGCGCCACCGAAGTGGCTTTCACTATTGGACGACTTATTTTTCTTTACTATGTTCTTGACTTTTATATTTTTTTGATGTTACCAAGACGCCTGTTTGCTAGGTTTTCACCTAGGTAACGATTTTTTTATTTTTATTTTTTTTGTATTTTTGATGATTAAGACAAGGCTCTCAAAAGCTATGCGTAGAACTTCTTCAAATGAAGAATATTGATAGGTGTTTATAATGGTTATCCTTCAGGAGTAGAGATTTGATATGCTCCTAATCCAAATGCTTCTGTAACAATGTAGGGTCCTAACCATTTTGGTTCAAACTTTCCTGATTTTTCTCTTTCTACTTGAGTCTTTCGATTCTCCATTAAAACTAGGTCACCAATGTCAAAATTTATATTCAAGACTTTCCTATTGTAGTTGCGACGAAGATGGTTTTGATATGCTTGGAAATGATCTAATACCTTTTATCTTCATTCATCTAGGAATTCTAGCTCATGTAGTCTTGAAACACAGTAATCTTCATCATCAATATGCCCTTTCAAAGATACCCTTAGGGAAGGAATCTCTATCTCAAAAGGAAAGATGGCCTCAAAACCAAATACTAAGGAATATGGAGTGGCACTAGTGGGAGTACGGATGCTTGTGCGATAAGCCCATAAGGTTGGATTAAGCTGTAAATTCCAATCACGACCAACATCATTGACAGACTTTTTGAGGATTCTGATTATTGTTTTATTAGATGCCTCAACTTGGCTGTTACCTTGTGTGTAATATGAGGTGGAAAAGTGTTGTTGGATATGGAATTCTTCGCAAAGATGATGGACTTCTTGGTTCTTGAATGTACAGCTATTATCTATGATTATGGATTGAGGAACATCATACCGACAAATGATATAGTTAAGGATAAACCTATAAATATGTGTGTCGGTGATGTAGGTCATGGGAATAGCTTCAATCCACTTGGTAAAGTACTCGGTCACAGTAATAATGAACTTATGGTCATTAGAGGATGTGGGATGTATCTTACCTATGAGATCGAGTCCCCATTGGGAAAAGGGCCATGGTGACGTTATGGGATGAAGCTCTTGTGTTGGTGCATGTATCAAGTCTTCATGTATATGAAATTTATGACATTTCTTGACAAAGATATATGAGTCTTTTTCCATTGTAGGCCAATAATAACCCAGTCTCATAATCTTCTAAACTAAGGTAGGACTGCTAGAATGGGATCCACATATACCCTCATGTACCCCACACAAGGTTGATTGTGATTCTTTAGTATCGAGGCATCTCAATAGGGTATTGTCTAGGGCACGTCTATAAAGGGTGTCTTTGATGATGGAATACTTGGCTTCCTTATGGATAAATGTCCTACATTAGTTGTTGGAAAGGTCAGGGGGTAGGATTTCAGCATGAAGGTAGTCGTATATTTCTTTATACCATGGGGAATTGGGACCAACAATTTCACACACCATCTCCAAATCTGGGATGTCATAGGCAGGGACCAAAAGTTGTTCTACCAAAAACTCGAATTTAGGCACGTTGCTAGGTATGTCCAAGAGTGAAGCAATAGTAGCCATGGCATTTGTTGCCTTGTTTAGAATGTGAGGTATTTGATGAAAGTCAACCTTGTCAAAATATTCTTTGAAACTATTTGCCATGTGTTTGTATGGGGCCAGCTTTTCATCTTTAGTCTCCCAGTCATCATTTACCTGTCAGATTACCAGTTGAGAATCACCATAAACTTGTAGGTTCTTGATCTTCCATTTGACTTCCATTTGTAATCCTATCACAAGAGCCTCATATTTTGCTATGTTATTAGTACATGGAAAAGCAATCCTGAATGACTTAGGAATAGAGTCACCCTGTGGTGTGATAAACAATATACCAGGCCCTGAGCCATGTTTTATGTGGGACCCATCAAAGTATAATTTCCATGTCGTTCCTATGTCAAGAGTGAATATGAACTCATCAGGAAAATCTACAACTAAAGGGTGATTTGCTTGTATCGGTGCATCGGCCAACTAATCAGCAATGACTTGTCCTTTGATAGCTTTTCTTTCTACATACTGGATATCATATTCATTGAGAACCATTACCCATTTAGTCAGTCCTCCTGTTAATGATGCCTTGCTAAAGAGATATTTCAGAGGATTTATCTTTGCAACCAACATCGTTTGGTGGTTTAGCATGGAGTGCCTAAGTTTTTGAGTAGCAAAAACTACTGCAAGACAAGCATATTCAATGGTACTGCAATTGAGCTCATAACCTACCAAAGTGTGGTTGATATAGTATACTGCCCTTTCATGACCCTCATTGTTGTTCTATGCAAGCAATGCTCCTAGTGCTGAGGTAGTGCTTGATATGTAGAGAATCAATGGTCATCCCTCAATAGGTGGCATTAAGATTGGTGGTGTGAGTAGGTAATCTTTGATCAGTTGAAAAGCTTCTTGGCACTTACCTGTCCATATAAAGGGTACTCATTTTTTGAGTAGATATTGAAAGGGATGTGTCTTATCTTCTAACTGCACTATGAATCTCATGATAGACTGTAGTCTCCCTTGTAGTGTCCTTAGTTGACTGGGATTAGCTGGTGGAGGCATGTCGATTATAGCTTTAACTTTTGTTGGGTCCACTTCAATGCCTCGTCTAGAAATGATGTATCCTAGAAGCTTTCCTGATTTAATGCCAAACACACATTTCTTTGGATTTAGCCTCACTTTATATTCTTCTAGACTTTGAAAAATCTTGTCTAATACTTGTAAATGATCAGCCCTTGTCACCGATTTAGCTATAAAAACGTCCACATAGTCCTCCATAAGAATGTGTATGAGGTCATGAAAAATAGTCGTCATGGCTCGTTGATATGTTGTTCCAACATTTTTTAGTCCAAAGGGCATGACATTCCAACAATATGTTCCCCATGGAAAGGTGAAATTTGTATTAGGTTGTTCTTCGATTGCAATTTTGATCTGATTATACCCTGAAAATCCATCCATAAGGGATAACATTTTGTACCTTGTTGTTAAGTCCACAATCATATCTATATTCGGTAGAGGAAAGTCATCTTTAGGACATGCTTTGTTTATATCTCTGAAGTCTGTAAAAATGTGGATGACCCCTATTGGTTTTGTGACTAGTACCAGATTAGAAATCCAATCTACATAGTCAATTGATATGATAAATCCAACATCCAACAGTTTATTTAATTCATCCTTGACTAGTAGAGCAATATGTGGGTGCATTCTCCTCAATTTTTGTTTCACTGGTTTAACATGCGGTTGTAAGGATAAATGATTTAATACCAATTTGGGATCCAACCTAGGCATGTTAGCATATGACCAGGAAAATTTGATTTGTCTTTGTGTGGAGAAGTTGCAGAATTCAAGCTGCTCTGTTTCTGTCAAAGATGTTGCAAAATAGACTAGTCGGGGATTCTCTTCAGTTCCTATGTTGATTTCCACAGATTCTTCAACTAGCATGGGTGACTTTTCCTAAGCAATGGGGAGAATGTTCAAACCTCCATCCTTAGGTGCCTCAAAGAGGTTTTTTCCCTCAGATGCGTCCTTATTTTTTGCTTTTTCATTGTCCAAAGGTGCCTTTCGGTTTTCACCTAGGGACTCATCATTTTTATTTTTGTCATTATTTTTCTTATTTTGTGACTGGAGGGTTGAACAGATTCCCCAAAATATGCCATGTTATCCAAGTCTATGGTAAAGCCAGGTTTATGATCACCACTAGGTATGCCTTCTCGTAGTCCAAGGAACTCAGCTATTGCTTTGTCATTCTCAAAAATGTCTAAGACGAGTGTGTCTTGTTGGTCCCAATCAATGAGCTTGGGATATACTAAGGGCATGTCATCATTGGAGGTGTCAAAGTTCAAAGGGATCAAAGTAAAAGCTGAGTTGTTCACATAGTCACAAAGGTTTCTTACCAAATCCTCTTTGTTTTTTTTCTTGGGCATAGGTGGATTCTAAGGTGGGCCTATTGTCAAGGTGTGGTTATCTGAAGTGGATTTGTCAGGTTCCTAAGAGGTAAGATCAAGAGATTCCTAATATTAATGTTTAAACCATTCCTCTTTTGTCAAAGTCTTCGATGGACAGGAATTCAATGGATTTGGTGAGGATTTCAGCACATGGTCAAGTTCTCCAAATATTTTATCAAGGTCCATGACAGAGGTGGAGAATATGGAATCCCACTCATATCGTTAGAGTTGGGGGAATCATAGTAGGGTTGGTTAGATGGTTCATTGGATGTCTCAATATCTTCAGAAGCACTTACTTCCTCTAGTAAAGGTGATGTGTTACTAGAAATTCCAACTTGGAGCGGTTGAAACCCAAGCACTACGCCTTTCGACCATTTAGAAATAATGATAGGTTCAGTCCTCCCATCTTGATGTAAGCCTAAGCCACTATGTCCATTGTATCCTTTTCTCTACATTATGTTAAAACCTTTACCATATTGATTTGTAGGTATCTGAGCAAGTGGAGGAGGTTCTTCATTATCTTCTTTATATAACTAGGAAGTCGCATCATCTTCGTTTATGGCTTCTTTACTTAATTTTCCCCATTTTGTGAAGGTTTTTGTTGGAGGGATGTGTATGGTGACCACTAATTGTCTCCTATCTGTTGTAGGTAAACCATATGATTTAGGAGGAACCAGATGGCTAACACAATAAGATGTCTTCATGTGATATTCTCTGCAACCCTTATCTTGGATCTTGACGTTAGGAGTGGAAGGTAGTGATGGTGGAGTGGATGTTTTAGAGAGAGTGGATGGATCGACATAGTGAGATGAATTGGATGATGAAGCTTCTTGGTTTACAAACACCTGGCATTGGGGTATCTCTCATAGATTAGTACAATATTGGAAAGGATCTGGGTCACTATCTATTGTAATCTCAATGCCATTGTAGGGGAATTTTAGACATTGATGATATGTGGAAGGGACTGCCTTCATAGCATGAATCCATGGTTTTCCTAGTAGAAAGTTTGTATGGGAGGATGAAATCCAAGACTTGGAAGTTTGTCTCCATAACTGCAGGACCAATTCTGATGGGGAGTGTTACAACTCCCTTTGATTTTTGTTCTTCATCATCATAATCCTTAATGACAATGCTTTTGGTGGTGTCCACACATGCCTCTATGAAGCCTAAAGCCTTAACCAATTTTAAAGTGCAAAGATTCAACCCTACTCCTTCGTCTACCAAGACTCGTCTAACTTTCATTTTATGAACAAGGACTTCAAGGAGTAACGGGTCGTTATGATTTGTCTTCTCAGTTGCATAGTCTTATTCGAAGAAGGTAGCTTGATGATTTTTGGTTAAGTAGCCTACCATCTCTTGGAAATGATTGACATCAAGGTCATTTGGGACAATTGTGCTTTGTAAAGCCTTGTCTAGAATGGATCGATGATCAGGGGAGATACGCAATAGTTCCAAGATAGAGATTTGCGTTGAGGTCTTCCCTAGCTGGTCAAGTAAGTTATACTACGGCTTGGAATTTTGTGGTGTCTGGTGTGATGGAGGGCCTTGGATAGTGATCTTGGTTCAGCGAGAGTTGACAGCACACTCGAGAGTTTTATTTATGGTAATCTTATTGACATGCTCATCGACGGCTCGGATGTGATTTATGATTGGGCCACTATAATCATGCTTGACACTAGCATAGTTGGCAGAAGTGTTGGTCTTGTTTCCCGAACTGGGGGTTTTTCCTTTCCCATGGTCATGTAATGGATCAAAAAAATCCTTGTGATTAGCGTTTGAAGACATTTGTTTCGGTCCATCGACTTTGATAGTTCTATTCTCAACAAAGTCTTGTATGATGTTTTTCAATTGTCAAAATTTTTGTAGGCTATGTCCTTTAGTCCAATGGAAATCACAAAAGGCATTGTCATCCCACCAATTTGGTTTAAATTTCCCTGGATCATATTGTCTTGGCTCTTGAAGTTGTACAAGATTGTGTTGCAACAGTTGTTTGAAGACCAATTCAATGGGTTCCCCTAAGGGAGTGAACTCATGTTTTGGAAACCACCTTTGTTGTTGCGGTAGTTGGGTGTTTTGGATAGTGTTGGGAGTTTGATTGACGGTGTTGAGTGTGTTGGTAGAGGGGTTTTGTCCTCTAAGTGTAATGATTGGTCCTGCTTGTAGGGTTTTAGCATCAACTACCCCATCATTGGTAACATTTTTTTTCCAAGACCAAAACTTTTTTTTTCGTTAGGGGTGTTCTGCACATTTGGATTTTTGTTTGGCATCTTGAGTTCACCCTTGTCTATGAGACCTTTTTCTAGTATGAGGCCCTTTTCCACTAGTTCTACAAAGGATGTGCAACAATGTACTCTCAAGTCACTTCTCATTTTTGAGTTGAGGTTTTCTTGGAATATAGTGACCTTCTGTTTCTCAGGTATCTCTATAGGACATCGACTGGCTCTACTTCTCCATCTCTGGAAGAAGGCGATAAAATTTTATGCTTTGTCTTGTGTAGTGTGACACAAGATTGCTATGTTGATCTCGTTGTCAATGTTAAAGGAGAAGTGTTCAATAAATTTTTCGGCCAATTCACCCCATGATTTTATGCCATATTGGAGACCCGAAAACCATTCCAGTGCAATTCCAATAAGACTTCTCAGAAAGAGTCTCATAAGATAGGTGGGGTCATATGCGACATCTATGCACATCATGGAAAATTCCCTTATGTGTTTGATTGGATTACGCTTTATGTTATATTTGGGAAAGTTTGGTATAACATACCCATGTGGGAAAGGTGTCATGTATAATGATTTTTTGAAGGGAAATGGGCACAAATCCTTTGCTGAAAAAGTTCTCTTGTTAGACACCACCATATTATCCATCTATGTTTGCAGGGCATGCATCTACTTCTGCAGGACGTCAACTTGCGTTAATGATGTGTTAGTTGGATTGTTTGGGTCTATGTACGTGTTTTGGAATCCAACCTTTTGCGATGGGTTTTGGTTAAGTATTGATATGTAAAGTGGATTTTGATTTGGAATGTTAATGAATGGGTTTCGATTCAGAATCTGTGTAAATGGGTTTTGATTTGGGATTTGTGAAAATGGATTTTGATTCAAAATCTATGAGAAGGGGTTTTGATTTGGAATTTGTGAAGTGGTGGGTTGGCTTCCATATTGAAAGGAAGGTATGTTTACTATTTTTGAGACCCCAATCTGTGGTATAGTACTAGTGACATTGACACTTGGTATAGTTGTTATCTGTGGAATAGTACTAGTGACATTGATACTTGGTATAGGAGCTAACATTTTAGGTCTTTTGTTCCCAACAAGAGGACTAAAGGGATTGGATGATGATGCCCCTATGGTAAAATTTAGACCCTGTGTTGAGCTAGATGTACCAAATGGAGATGTGTGTATCATTGGAGAACTTTGTGTAGGTACTCCAAATGGTATAGTGGTAGTCACTTGAGGTATAGTATCACTAGTAGTTGTCGTGTATGTTCCTTGGGTAGATGTTGTTTGCAAGGTATGGATGTCAAATCTAGGAGGTAACTTGGCACCTTTTTCTAGCAACTTAGCTAAGTATCATTAAGGATCATTTGCTAGATAGTCATCTACAAAGGAGGCAAACTCAAGGTCTTGTGCAGCAGCATCTATGTCTTCGACTACAATGCATCGTTGTGCATCTCTAGTAACAAAATTGTCTAACAAAGTCTTGTGAGGTCTCGATGAAGATATCCTTGAAAAGGGGTTTGAGAACAGATTGATGAAGTCATTTAGATCAGCCATCTTTTATCTTTCTTTCCTTTTAGATCTTGTTTCAACCATGTAAGGTAAGCTCAAAGTGCAAGTGATGCAAAAACTAAGTCTATAGATGGTATGAATCTAGTCTATGTTTTTGGGATTTTTTGGATATAAGGAATGAATGCAGCTATTTTTTTGGTTTTTCTTGCAAATAAGGAATGTCTAAAATGATGCTATCCTAGGATGACAGTGTCTAAATATGCAAAAGTCTAAGTGATCAATTTTGGAAGATTCTAAAAGAGGTTACCTACCACCTAAAGTTTAACCTAGGTTTCAATTTAGTTTTGGCAAAGAACCTTCATAGGACTAGGACCAAAAGATAAGGTGAGATCCCAAACTAGATTGATGAGCTGGAAGGACTCACATGTAGCACAAAAATATATGATGACAAGGTTCAATGACAATGTTCATTGAAGCAAGGGTTTATCCAAAGTGTGGAAAGTTCTTATTCTAATATCTACAAATGATGATTCCTCTAAAGGTAATAAAGAATCCTAAGATGAAAGTAAAATCTACAACCAGGATTCCTATCGCTATGATTTAATGATACCTAAAGGATGCAATCATGCAAAGTATGAGAAAACTTTCTAGTTTCTATCCAAGGATCACTATAAAAGGATAAATCAAATACTGGTATGACTATTTTTTTTCGGTCTGTGATAGTGAATTATGGTTTTCTGTTAATCAGGAAAATGCTTTGTAGGATGACAGATGTGTCATAGAATATAACAGATGTGATTTGTACTATCAGATGTGGTCTACTAGTAAATTAAGTCGCGGGTCTATATCAGAAAAATGCGACTCTATATTCAAGCAGATGCAACTCACTGTATCAAATGCGACTTAAAATTAATCAGATGTAGTTTTCAGACTCAGATAGTGTACTGGTAAACAAAAATTTGGCTCTGTGATAGGGCATATGCATCGTTCCAGACTGCAAATGCAACTCACCTAATCAGATGCCTCACAAAGAGTTTCAAATGTGGTTTTCCAATATCAAAGGCAATTAATAGACTTGAAATGTGTGACTAAAGATATCAGATGTGGAATTTCAATAAGTAGATTTGACTTGTTCCAACAGATGCAACTCACTGGTAAGCAGATGTGACTCGATTTCTAGTAAATGACAGTTTGGACTCAGTTTTGACATATGCGACTTACCAGTTAACAAATGCGACTCAGTTTAACAATTGCAGTTTTCTGGTGAACAGATGTGTTTTTCTAGTAAACTATAGGTTTTTGACTCACTATTTTTGATCAAATTTATGGAAAATAACAGACACTCAAAAGACATAGTATTTCAGACATGAACAAAGTATAAATCAGATGAAGACAAGTACAATCCTAAGGCTGGAATGTGACACTATCTTACTAAGTTCTCACTTGGGTTTCCCTAGCTATGCTTATTTAGAGCGGATGATTAGAAGCTTGACCCCACTGGCTCCCCTCCACAACACTCACTTCTCTAGGGTAGCCAAGCTTCAGTACCCATGAAACTCCCATGGCATACTCCTCATCTCTACAAAGAACTGTATGGATGTGAGACAGCTTCAGAGATTCGACCTCCTGCACCAACATATAGAAGGATTTGGGTTTCTAAAACAAAGGGTGTCTAGTAAGGGATTCTGTGAACAGAGAACCCATCTAAAATATCCTGAGATTGGGAGGGTCTCTCTCACTCTCATCACCACTAAGTCTCGGTGGACCGAGGGTCTCACGGCCTGGCTTCGAACGACACTAGCCACTCCTTGCAATACAACTTTCGTTCTCCCCCCTTTGATATAGTCCACCAGAAAACATGCTTAAGGTCAAACCCTGAGGTGATGAAATCCCCAGGGAAGCCTCTCATAAAAAATAAAAAGACCAATGTGTACGTACACACTGGATCGGGTAACACGGAGCGTGCAGGTGCACAAAACATAGTAGACAGGGTTCTTTTTAAGAACTAATTGAAATGTTATTTATTCTAAATAGATAATCTTGTTTCAAAATAGTCTTCAACACACATCGTCCAAAAAACAATTCATCAGTAATTTTAAATTTATCTTTGTCAATTGTTCTGCAAAAAGGTTTTGAAAACTTGTCTTCTATGCTACGTCTTGCAAACACTATGTTAACTCCTAAAAACACATGCTACAAACTCAAAATTATTCATAAAAACTCAATGAAAACTTTAAAATTAGAATTCAGACTCAAAAATTATACCAATCAGTTGTGTTGTGCAAGGTAGCAAATGCGTCATGGATTTCACCGGTCAATTATGTCGTAGAAAGCTACGGATGCGTTGAGGTTTGTTAGTTGTGTCACTTTACTCATCATATGCGACTCATAGTGTCAATTGCATCGTTTCGTGCATCAAATGTGTCAGATTATACGATACCTACAAAAAGGAATGAAATTTCTACGGATTTGCGAAGAGTGTGTGTTCACGTCAGGTTCACCAATGTAACATCATGAAAACAAAGCGGAATAAAGCAATAACAGTGCAATTAAACTT
Organism: Sequoia sempervirens; assembly: GCA_007258455.2. Taxonomy (NCBI): domain Eukaryota; kingdom Viridiplantae; phylum Streptophyta; class Pinopsida; order Cupressales; family Cupressaceae; genus Sequoia; species Sequoia sempervirens. Next base: position 150,389 of record VDFB02256695.1, on the reverse strand, counting down.
GAATGTAAACTAAGCTAAACAACAAAGAACAAAGGAAAGCTAAAACATAAATATAGAACAATCTCACCCAATATCTACATAGTTCCATGCATGACCTTGATTGTCCTTCTCCATTTCGCCGTTTGATTATAATTGCCCCCAGATTTCTCTGTGCAAGTATAGCCTATGATAGTGATTTAGCAAAATATTGAAGATTAAACAGTTGATTGCTTCCAAAAGTCATAAGATTTCAGGAGTTACAATGATGAGGGTCAGGTCAATTTATAGAAAATTGATTGTTCGAATGACAGGCTCATATTAGAAGATAGACGGACGATTTAGATTAAAATATTCGACATGCATTGAGATTAGTGTCAGTAGTGACATGAGTGATAAAGCATAAAAGGTGAAGATCAAGATTAAATAATGATTTAATCTTTAGTTGAAAGTATTCAAAAATTAGAAGAATAATGATTGCATGTAAAGGATAAAGATTAGCATGGAAGAAACGGTCTATTCGAACACATGAATAGATTAATTAATTAAATAAAGTTATTTAATTAATAAATGTGTGAATGTAGAAGAATTAAAACTAGATAACTGACTGATTAAAACAGGAAGTCTCTTCATTAAAAATAGACAAATATTAGATTAGGAGATGACTGACTGATTTAAATAGATCTTGAATTGAGTGGTAAGTGAATAATTAAACAACTAAGCGATTACCCAATTATAGAATAATATTCCAAGAATAGTTATTTTTATGAATTAAATGATTATTTAATTCAACCTTCGACATTTAAGGATTAAATTAAATAAACTAAGATTTATTTAATTGATTGAAGAAAAAAATTAAAGAATAATTAAATAATTTAAGTGTTTATTTAATTATAGTCAAAAATGTGATAAGGATAAATTAAATAATAATTTATTTAATTTAAGAAAGGGGATAAAGTCAATTAGTGATGTAATTAAATAAAGAACATTTATTTAATTAATCAGGATTGAATAAAAGATAAAAAATTAATTAATTAAATAATTAAAGTTATTTAATTAATAGAGGAATAAATGTTAAAATGAATTAATTAAATAAAGTTATTTAATTAATAGGTGAGAAAGGACTTTAGAAAATAATTAAATAATTATCATTATTTAATCATGACAAATGAAGGTATGAATTATGAAGAAATTGAAGTCGCGGGCCTAGACCAAATTTCAATGTCTACAGTTTAGATGGATTTTATGTGAACGGTTTAATAGAATACTCATTCACCCCTCCCTCTTAGTATTTCAAGTGTTCAACAATCCACATATCAACCAATTTGCAAAAATTAAGTACAATGGAGTAAGATTGGGCACTTGTGCAAGTAAAATTGAATTATTTGATTTACTTTATTTCATGTGCACATGCTTTCATTGAAGTAGTTATTTGATTATTGAATTCTCCTTTTCAGATTTAGTAATTTAATATGCTCACACTAAGAAATTTGGTGAAAGACCGCCTAAATTACATATCTCAAATTGGTTATAAACTTGGGCAAAAATTGCTAAAGGAAAAAAGAAAGGACTCAAGCCAAAAGGAAAATGCAAATTTCAGTCCTAGCAAATAGTACCCCTTAGTGTATTCCTTCATACACATGTTCCTTTGTTGCAAATTATGCAACTCACTCAATAGCTCTAATTGGTAATTGGCCAGAATGAACTTGGCCTTCAACTTCTCCACCATCTAATCCCACTTTCCAATCCTTGTCTTTTCTTTTATGTTCCTATCTAAGTGAATTTCCTTCCACCATATTTTTGCATGACCTTGTAGGAGTTTATGGTGAACTCCTCAAACACCCCGGAATCACCTACAAGACAAAATAACTTCCACAAGAGAGAAATGGTTGAAATATCATGCTATCATTAAGATGCAAGAATGCCAAACTAAATATGGCAAAGTACATATGAAGCCTTACTTATATAAGCAAGGTTAAGATGTATGTAATATGATGTTGACATGTGTAATAATCTTATGACATGTGACAACTAATTAACTACCTAGGAAATGATGCTAGATAAGATAAGACTTCTAGAAAAGACAACTCATCCTTCTAGAAGGATTCTTATATCCTAAGCAAACATGTGAACCTATCACCTAGTAAATGATACCTAGGAATATAATTAAATGCCTAAGTAAACTTATGTAAGTGTAATTAAATAATTAATTACACCAACAGACCTTTCAACTTTCCCTTCACGAGCTTCATCCTATCCAAATACTTAATGTTCTCATATTCAAAATGCTCTTCCAAATTAGTGATCCAATCTATCAAATCTTTAGGATTCAAATTTCTAAAACAATTTAAAATTTTCACTTTGGTCCTCTTGCTAACGTTGACTATAGTATTCAACATCCTCCCTTATGCTCTTCACTTCCACTAGATTCTATATTATTTGGTTCACATTCTTCATCTCTCTCCTTGACCCTAGATTTAAGGTTCCTCTAGCAATCTTACTCAAATGCATCAATCTAGATCTATATAGCTTTCATCATTTTATACATCTCATCCACTCTACTAACAACATTGATAACACCTCATCCTCTCTTTAACAATATATTGAATTGAAAAAGAATTCCTTTGGGTCAACAATCTACTCACGTTCACCTCTTATAAATTACCTCACATACAACACTTTTGTTTATAAACCTCTTGTGGATTGCTTCAACTCAACAAATTTTATTTAATTCTTACAAAATATTAATGGTTGCAAGTTTCAACACACTTCCTCTTCTTTTATTTACACTTTAATTTACTAAACACTTTCCACCCCTCTTTTATCAAACTCATTATGAAAAACCATAACAACCAACTATGCTAACATCCACAACACTCCAACACTAATCTCATGATCCACCTTGCTTTAATACCAATTGATGCAATCATAGTCAAAGGGTCTAGTAAAGGACTATCCAACCTCTCAACCTAGAACATTAAAATACACACATAACACATATATCTCATAAAAAGGTAACAACACATTCTTATTTATTTAAGCTTACATGGTTATCATCAAAATTACTCCTCAACTAATACAATCATGGTTAGAAGGTCTGATGAAGGACCATCCAACCATGCAACCCAACATCAAAATATACATATAACATAGAGATCTAACAAAAAAAACACATTCTTATTTATTTAAGCTTGCATGATTATCACCAAGATTACAACTTCTCACTTTTTTATAATAGGCCCTCTTACATGCTAGGTTGTGGCATTTCATTACACTTACTACAATAATTTAATTACACTATAAAATAACATTACAATTACACACTACTCTAATGAACTCCACTATGTCGCATGTTTCTCTCCCTTAGAATTGCACTCCACAACATACTCTGCATATCGAACCTCACAATTTCATTTTTCTCTTGTTCTAACTCCATGCTTCTTTTCTTTACCTCTTTGTTTGCTTCCTTTGAAAGCAACACCCAATATATATAATATATACAAGTTTTTTCAATGATTTATGTCAACTGCATGATGGCACAAAGCCTAGTACCACATGTAATGTGTTGTCGACCAAAAGCAACAAACTAATAAATTTAAATTATAAAATGATGGAGAACCTCCACATGGTACATCACATGCACCCTAAAAGTTAGTTAAATCCTTATAAATATTCCTCTACTAGTGCAAATTCTAAATATCTTGTCATAAATATAAACAATCACAATTATGTACAACTTTCTGCCCATAGACACTCTCAATCTTATAAAATAAGGTAAAATCAAGGTTAAGGTCATAAATCATCAAAACTCAAACCCTAAAGCCCTAAACCAACAATGAAGCACAAACCAACATAGAAACACAAAATAATGAAGCAATATTACCAAATATCTCTATGCCATGGTTGATTCACCTTCATTGTCCTTCTCCATCATGTTTTATATTTTGGATTGCCCTCAAATTTTGAGTATGCAACAATAAGCCTAGTGATGATGATAGCAAAATATTAAAGATTGTACTTGTCTCCTTAGATAGAAATAGTCTAGGTAGCATAGAATAGGGTTGAAATGACAATGATAGGTCTCTTTTATAGAAAACCAAATTGAAATGAAGGGCCAGGATTAAAAACCAATATGGCATGACAAGCAATGGTCAAGATTGAAAGATGTACGAAATAGGGTTAGGTCTAAATTAGGGCAAAGATAGGGTTTGGTTAAGGATGGACAATTGAGATTAAATTATAAAATAATTCAATCAAGGGTAGAAATTGAATGAGATGTGAAGAGATAAGAATGGAATGGATAAAGAGATTGGCACAGAAAAAGAGGTTGCTGGAGGAAATTAAATAATTAAAAAATTATTTAATTTGGGAGGGAAAGTGAATAATTAAATAATTAAAACATTATTTAACTATAGAAGAAGAGGAAAAATTGACTTTTCAATTAAAATAATGATTTAATTCAAAAGTGGAAGAAAAGGACAAATTAGTAAGTCATTAAATAAATAAAATTTATTTAATTTATGGAAGAAGAGGCTAATGACTAATTAAATAATTGAAATAATTATTTAATTGTAGTAGAAAATGGTAATAATAATTAATTAAATAATAATTTATTTAATTATAGAAAGGAAGGGGACATTAGTGACGTAATTAAATAAATAAAATTTATTTGATTAATCAAAAGGAGAAAATAAAAGGAAAGAAATGAATTAATTAAATAATTGGAAATATTTAATTAATAGAAGAAATTTGACATTAGGCAGTAATCAAATAATTAAAATTATTTAATTATTATGGAAGAAATGGGATCGACAAAGAAAAATAATGTTCGCAGGCAAAGGACAATTTTTAGTGTCTACATTTTACCCCTCTTTGATACAAGTAGTATATCACGTTGTGTCAAAGAAATTTAGTTCAAAATATGCCCTAGTGTAAACAAGATGGAAAAAGTTTCAAAAAAAATTAAAATTATTCCAAAAGGCTAATTTGACAGCAAATAATGCATTTATGACAAAAGGATTGATTTCTAGCACCTTCAGGATAGCCAAATTAGGGTTTAGGACCCTGGACTAAGTGCATCCAGTAAAAATCCTAACCCTAAGAGGGGGGAGGTATAAATAGAAATTGGGTGGTAAATTTTGCTCATTTGCACATTTTCAACCTTAGTGCATAGAGAGCTCTGGAGAGACTTGCTGCCAAGATGTCACGCATTTATACTACTATGTGTCTCTATGAGACACATGTGCTTTAGTAGTGCAACACAATTGCTTGATTTAAGTTTTTCCCAAGATTAGGATAAAATTTATGTTGCAATTAGGGCCCAATAGGTTTGACTAGGGTTTCTAATTGACGCAATGCTTTTTCTTGTGACCACAAACTAGATATATGACTCGATCTACACCTGAGAGCCTCGGTCATCCACATTCAGGTTGTGGGAGAAGCTAACTGATGCTAAGAAGTGCCAGCTTCTTCACCTAGGTTTGTATTATGTGACATTTATGCCCACCATCAGGGCGAACAGGGGACTTTTGATTGTACTCATTGAGAGATGGCATTCTAAGATGAGCTCCTTTCATTTTCCAATTGAGGAGGCAACAGTGACACTTGAGGATGTCTATCGGATCCTAAGAATTCCTATCCATAGAGCATAGGTGACATATGATCTAGGGCACGAGTACCGAGCCATTGAGGACTAGTATGAGCATGAGGATGTCGTAGAGCTAGGCATCGAGGAGTATGAGATACTATGGGAGGTCTTGGCAGAGAGGTATGAGTGATGGGATTGCATATTGTGTGCACTCATTGTTGGAATCGTCATTCCAAACTGTCAAGGGCATGGGTTTCTAGTCGGCTAGGGTGAGATGCTCATGGGTATGATGGCCAGGGGGATAGTTTATGCATGGGGACCCTACTTTCTAGCCATGATATAATCCAACTACTTGACATCGCCTATCATGGAGCTCAGGTAATCAGTTGTGGCACAACACTATTGATGATATGGACCTGGGAGCACATTGTTGTGTTCCATCCACCAGTGGGGAGATAGTTGGGGGATGGCATGCCTTATGTCTACTTATACTGCGAGGTAGTTACAAAAACCCATGTCGAAGATATGGGATATTGGCAACATGTCATTGACCTGCTTGCTAGTTTCATATGGAGGCCCTACAGAGATTTCCAGTCGTGGGCGGATGACGATGATCACTTGCCATGGTGAAAATAGACTAGGTGCCTAATTGGATGGATATTCCAATCACAACATATCATAGAGATGTACCTGCCAGAGCGGATGCAAAGATAGTTTGGAGAGATCTAGAGCTTGCCAGTGGGGACAACGAAGTTTGTGTGGTCATTGCACGAGATAGAGCCATGGGGCTAAACAATAGATGTAGCTATAGTTGAGCAAGCTATAGATAGATCATAGCCTATGCAGTGGGGTTAGAGGGATGGAGAGGAATATTCAAGCATCACGTCTAACTTTGATGCTTGGTGGGCCACCCATAGGCCTGATCCATTAACAGATCTGGATCAGCTGGTACCAGTAGAGCGTCAAGGAAAGGGCCCACAAGGTCAATTCAGAGGGTGAGGAAAAAGGGGGGATGAAGGATGGGGAGATGGAGGGAGGGATGATGATGGTGGGGATGGATGAGGAGGTAGAGGAGGCTGAGCCTAACAGAGGAGGACGAGGGGACAAAGAGTGGTGAGACACCTCCCGATTAGGCAGGAGGAGCATGAGGAGGAGAGAGAGAGGAGAAGTGGAGGAGAAGTGGCAGCATGAGGGACCTATTCCCAATTTCAAGCAATAGGAGGTGGTTATGGGGGATTTAGAGCATGAGATGGAGGAAGAGGAGCAGCAGCAGCAGGAGATGGGAGAGGTGGAGTGGGTCCTCTGAGAGTGAATTGTGATGGGGGAGGAGCATGGAGAGGGTCTAGAGGATGTTCCCATCGAGGATTGGGATGGGTCCATAGATCAATGGATAGTAGACCTATAGGCACGACTCGACACAACGATTGCTAGGATACACACCTTGGAGGAAAAGGTGGGCACCTTGAGGGAAGAGAGGGATGCAATAAGTATTGGCCAGTAGTGGGCAGATTAACGATGCCTGGATTTCATGGCTACCCTTAGTGGTTTGATTGCAAACATGGCTTGGGAGGTTTGAAGATCTAGTCAAGGGGAGCAGTACTATAAGGATTTTTATGAGGCAAAAGTGTCACCAGAGCAAAGATATCCAAGCTTCGCATAGTTTATGAGCAAGTCTCAAAGCTTATCACACTCCAGATGGTCTCACAGTAGTGGGGTATCTTTGGGCCGAGACGGTCTTCTCCTTATGACTAACTTCCATTAGAGCACAAGTTGTCAAGGTCTCCATGGCGAGAGGACAGATAGGACCATCATCCCTCACCACGATGATCACCTTCAGGGGATACGGGTAGCTCTAGGTAGAGCATGTTTTGATATTATATTAGGACACTTATATTTTTGACTGAGCCTGTAAACTCTATTTTTGGGAGACATCTTGACTTTGTATTGTGACGCTTTATATCTGTGTGTGTGTGTTTGTGTGATATATGATTTTGGCGGTGAGTATATGATGTGTTCCCATGTTATGCATTTATTATGTCATTTGATGGATGATTATGCTTTATGATGTCATGCATTTTATATGATTATCTAATGTATGCTTTATGCTTATTGTAGATTCAAGGCTAATGTATTGTAAACTTGATAGAGCCTACACAATTTAGAGGTTTAACTAAATGAACAATCCACTCAACATTGCTCAAGACTTCATTAAATTATCAACCCAGGGTTTGTAAGCTTGTGATGGTG
>VDFB02256695.1:30808-142479 GCA_007258455.2 Sequoia sempervirens | reverse complement strand
GTTATCCCTTAATGTGATAATGTTGAATATGAGTCCTTCATTCAAGATGAAGATGTGACCTTTTACATTGAGGATAATGTGCATGAGTTAGAATGTTACACATGGGACCAACATACTGAGAAATCCATCATTAAGCAACAACACACCTGTCAAGATAGTAATGCTCTTGTTGCTTCAATTTTCCTTATCCACACAAATTAAATATTTTTTAATTATTTAATTAATTTATAAAAAAAAATTATCCATGTGAATTAAATAATTTGTAATTATTTAATTAGCTAATATTTCCTCCACAATTAAATAAATTATTTAATTTCTTTAATTTCTTTTTCTATCTTTAAATTCTACAAAAAATTAATAAAATTAATATTTTATTTATTTCCTAAATGTATATTCATCTCATGCACATGAAATAAATAAATTTATTTAGTTAATTCTATTAATATTCTTTTATCTCCTAATTTAGTAAGTTGACTTAAATAGAAATATCAATTCACTCTCACTCACTTTTACTTCACTCATCCATGCAGCTAGTCATCTCATTCATTCAACTACTTAACTCATCATCCAAGCCCTTGATCTTCACACATGTCACTCGCACGTTCATCATGATCAGCCTCATCTATTGATCTTTCAAATCATCCTACATCATTGATCAACTATCAAGTGAAATCTATAAGAACACCATCATTTCAAGCTATCAAACCATCCATAATTTATCTAAGAATCCATGCTATCATTATGCCACCTTAGCTATCACTTTGTAAATCAAGGTTATGCTAAAATCAAGAGTAATCCATGTTGGAAATTGGAATTTGTCATTGATATCAACAATGGAATTTTGATGTTTGTCAGTATTTAGCTGCTCTAGTAATGGAAGTTTATTGATCCGATATTTTGATCTGGATTATCTTGTTTTGTAAGATTTTCTCAGAAGCTGGTATTATGATCTATATTGACATCAGTTGCATCCACTGACAAGGTTTTAGTTGACTAGGTTGTATGGTTGGAAAGGTACAGTTACCAATAGCTTGGGTAATAGTGTCAGGCTTATACATTGGCTCTGTACATCAATTTTTTGGTCTAGATTCTATCTCAGAAAAAGATATCACTACAGGACTTTGTACATAGATTTGAGACTACAAGATGCATTCTATATTGGGGTTTCACAATGATATATGAAGGCATTTGAAAGATATGAATGACAATATTCTAATTTGAAGACTACAATGAATTTTTATACAGTATACTAATTTGGGAGATTCTGCATTTTCTCATATTTGATTATCATGCCATGCAGTGTTGAAGATAAGTAGTTCGATGTTGTCTAAAGGGGAATTTGTTGTGTTAACAATTTTTTATGTTGCACATGCGATGGATTGCATGTATGTTTGGGGTTTTGGTATATTAGATCTAACTCTAGTTGACCTAATTATGTATTAATGTTAAGAAGTCTTAATATGTGCTACAAATGATAAAGGGATCTATCATAGGTCCACACCGACTACTTATGTGAAGATGAATATGTTTTGAGGACAATATTGACATAGTTGGTTTTTTATTTGAACATAAGGTTTCTCTAAATAGGCCAACCTAATTAGTGAACATGGATGAATATATATGTATATATGTAAAACACTAATTGGAGAGGTGAGGAGAAGTGTGAGAGATACATGAAGATAGAGAAGAGAGTGTGTGTGTGTGTGATGTATATGTATGAAATTGTATATATGACCAAACAAATTTGTTGTATACAAAAAATTTATTCATGTATTGTGCTTCACCAAACTAAACTCCAGCATAAGGAAGGTGCATTTTATCTTAGTTCATCACTTGGTAGTGAGTCATTCTCTATTGTGTAAATCACTTCAGGTTGTGAGCCTTTAAGTACAATGTGTCTTGGAAATGAGTCATTGTAATATTCTATATCCAGATATATTATATTGTGAGCTAACCATCACCGTGGTTTTTCCCATTTTTGGTTTTCCACATAAAAATATTGGTGTTCATGTGTGTTGATACATTTTCTTGATTCCATGCTTTCTCTTGTTATTCCAATTAGATTAGTGATATTGTTTGGATGGATTTTATGTGAATGGTTTAATATAATATTGATTCACCCCCCCTCTCAGTATTCTAGGTGTTCAACAATTGGTATTAGAGCTTGGTTCCTCTAAAGAAGTCTAACAGCTTGGGGAAGGTCCTAAAATTCAAATATATGGAAGACAAAAAAAATCATATTCCTCTAGAAGAGATCTTTGTTGAGCATACAAAAGAAAATGAAGATTTAAAGGATAGATTAAAGGAAGCAAATGAGTGCATTAAGAAGCTAAAGGAAAGATGTAGAAAAGTGAGTGATCAATTAAAGAAAGCAGATGACGATATTGTCAGACTAAAATAACAACTAGAAAAGAAGAGAAAATTTGAAGATTGTCAGAAAGATGAAATTCGAAGGAAGATGGATGAATGTGCAAAACTTGAGCAAGAAGTGGTAATTCTGAAAAAAAAAAATGGAAAAGGAAAAAAGACATGAGGACACATTCTTGAGACAAGCACTACAATGATTGATGAGTTGATTTCCTTTCAGAAACCCTCTATGGATAAAAGTGGTTTGGGATTTGAAGAAGGACAAAGTTCAAAGGTGAATCAACCCCATGACATGAAGAATCAAAGCAATGGTGGAAAATTCAAGAATCTAAGGAGAAATACAGAAAGGATTCCTATCAGACAACCTAATGCTCAAAGGTACATATATTTTAATGGTGTCTTTTATTCTTGCAATAAGTTTGGACATAGGGAAAAAGATTGTGAAAATAAAATGAAATAGAATACTTTATCATTCTTCAGTCAATGTTTGGAATGCAAGAGGATTGAACATAAAACTAAAGAATGGAGAAATCAGAAGTTCAATAAGATGATTTATCCATTCAATGGCTACTATTATCATTGTAATTCATTTGAACACAAGGATAAACAGTGCAAATATAGATTGAATAAAGGACGATTTGGATGGAAGAATGTTGTTTGTTATATTTGCAGCAATTCGAGACACTTTGCCAGAGACTGCAGAAGTAGAAATATGAGAAGTAACAATTTGATAAAGAGATATGAACCAATCATTAAAATTGATCTGGTAGAGGTTAAGAAGGAAATGAAAAGGATTTGGAGAAAGGAAGGAGAATCTAAAAGGAAAGGAAAATCAAAATCATCAGTTTTATTTGTGTCGTCCTCCAGCGTAGACAATCCCATTAGAAATTAAATCTAGGAAGTGGCTAAGGGGAAGAAATAATCAAAAAAATTAATATCCCTTTTCTTGATACATGATGTCACATCATGACATAAACACATTTATTAAGGTAACGAATTCATATTTCATGTGAAAGACACACGTGTGAAGAATGAATTATGCAGTTTGAAAAGATGGAAGTATACACGAATTTCAAGGAAATCTACTTGTGTTTTGAAGCATTTATTGTTGAAGAATTTGGGATTAAGGAAATAAATTCAAACATGTTAGGAAAAACTCATTCGATGAATGACATTTGTGAAGGAAAAGAAGAGTGTAGGGAAATCTTGAAAAAACCCAAGCAATTCCATACAATAGAATTTCGGTTTTGGTTTACAAAAAATAGGTAAGTCGCTATTGCTATACACTGTTTCATTTGAACTACTTGTCAAAATTTTTTGAATTTGATGGATATACCTCGAATCATATACAATTCAATGAGACTGGAACCACAACTTAAAATGTACCCTGTTAAAACCGTAGAACTCGACCCCTTGGGTGCTTTTTTAGATATCCCTTTTGGTGTTATACCGATTGAAGATGTTGGGATATACATTCATAGAAAATTGGAAGAATCTACCTATAGAAAATCTTGAATGTTGTGGCTTGAAGAATTAACTGGAAATGACTCTACCCTGAAAATGGAATACAATGTACTTACGGAAATGAAATTGGATGTATGGGATCATTTTTCAGACTTTAGTAATGAAGAAAGATGTATCAGAATGGATCTTAGCAAATTTCATGGTGAACGTGTGTGGCTTGATAACTCACATACAATATCTAGAGAAGCAATCAGGGATGTTACTAGTTTATCATCCTCAAGACCAGCTCTTGAATGCAATTTTGACAGAGGAAAAGGTTTAATAAAGAACACACATGTTGGAATTAGTAACCCAACAGTTCAGTATGCAAGTCTAGTTATTTCACAACTGATCATTGGTGGCAATGATGTCTCCACCACTACAATTCATCTAGCATTAGATATGGTTGAGAATAGAATAAGATATAACCTTTGTGAGTTGCTTTGGCAACAACTGCTTGAGAATCTAGGAGATATCAAGAAGAAGAAATGTACATTTAGATATGGCACATTGGTCTTATATCTAATCTTCTATTTTATGAAGGACCTTTCTAGAATAGGTGAATTTAGTTGGGTAAATACCATACCAGTCACTCATTAGATCAAGGAACTTATGAGAAACATTGGAGATTTGGATGCACAAGGAGATTCCCTTGCTGCATTCTTTGGAAAATTCTAGAGGAAAATGAATAGAAGGAAGAGATTTCTAAGAGAATTGGTTACAAAGTATAAGAATGATATAACATTTTTGGTAACCATTGATAGTTATATTATCAAGGTAGTTGAACCAAGAAACTCATGGATTCTTGAGTTAGGATATGAGATTGAGAAGGACTATGTTGCTGGTTGCATTGAAATGTTGATTAACAACCCCCATGACCCCAACAGACCTAGGTTTGGATCTTATTATGACGTAGCTAAAGCTCTTGAAAAGTATGAATTGATCTCCAGTAAATCAATGTATGCCACTGGAGAAAAGAGAAAAGTCTCAGAGGTTCGTGCATTAATTTCTCAGGTTGAACCTACTCCAAGAAGACTTAAGCAGCTAGCCAGGAGAAGTGCACATTTTTAGGTAATTCGACCTAGTGCAATCACTAGTTCCTTACAGCTCACTAAGGAAAGCACAAGTTCATTAACTAATAGATTCAATGAATTAAAGAGTAAAGAAATAAGTGACATGGTCACTTGGGTTGAAGATAAAGGATTGTTGGAAATTGTAGAGAATTGCAAGTCTACTCACAGAACTGCACTTGAAAGACTCAAAGAAGTTCAAGAGTGTGAGAAAGAGGTTAAGAATTTATTCACATTTTTTTGGACTTGGCCTGATGCAATTCAAAGACTCAAGGATGTTGAGAACACAATTGAAACATAAAATCAAGTTTGCATCTAGCACATTTAATCTTGCTCTTGATTTGGATGATTAGGCTTGGTACGAATTGACAAAGTTGCATAAAGAATACCTTGCATCACATAAAGAGAAAGGAGAAATGATTGAATTGTATGGGAAGCTCAGAGATTTAGTAAAGTTTAAATGCACTCCAATCTACTATGTTCTCTCTATGGCTGATAGAACTCTGAAATCTAATATTACTCCCAGAACTATGGTTGAAGGAAAAGACATCTTAATTGATCTCAACTATCTATGCAAAGCATTGTTACAGGAAAAAAGGCTTTGGGATGAAGGGAGACCCTCATGGATATGTATCCTTAGCAAAATTCAAGGAACAACAACCTTCGATTGATTACACAAATGTTGTTTTGGATGTACTCCTCAAGGGGAGTATTCAGGTATGCAAAAGGAACTTTTGAAGCATTTTTTTTCCTTTTCCATTGATGTCAAAGGGGGAGAGAGAGGTATCATGTGAAAATAGAGGTATCATGTGGAAACAGAGATAAGGTATGTGAAAATTGAAAAGTTTTGTGAATAGTTTTTGGGGGAGAAAATTGAAAAGTTGGGAAGAGGTATTTTGATGGTTTTCACATCGTCTGTTACCATTAATGACAAATGGGGAGATTTTTGAAAATTGGAAGTTGTCATTGATGTCAACAATGAAATTTGGATAATTTCCGCAATGGAATTTTGATGTTTGTCAGTATTCAGTTGCTCTGGTAATGGAAGTCTATTGATCCGATATTTTGATCTAGATTATCTTGTTTTGTAAGATTCACTCAGAAGCTGGTATTTTGATCTATCTTGATATTATTTGCATCCATTGACAAGGTTTTAGTTGACTCGGTTGTATGGTTGGAAAGGTACAATTACCAATAGCTTGGGTAACAATGTCATGCTTATACACTAGTTTTGTATGTTGGTTTTTTGGTCTGGATTCCATCTTAGAAAAAAATATCACTACAGGAATTTGTACATAGATTTGAGACTACAAGATGCATTCTATATTGGAGTTTCATAATGATATATGAAGGCATTTGAAAGATATGAATGACAGTATTTTGATTTGAAGACTATAATGAATTTCTATACAGTACACTAATGTGGGAGATTCCACATTTTCTCATATTTGATTATCATGCCATGTGGTGTTGAAGATAAGTAGTTTGATGTCGTCTAAAGGGAAATTTGTTGTGTTAACAAATTTTTGTGTTGCACACGTGATGGATTGCATGTATGTTTGGTTTTTGGTATATTAGGTCTAACTTTGGCCGACCTAATTATGTATTAATGTTAAGAAGTCTTAATATGTTCTACGAATGATAAAGGGATCTATCTTAGGTCCACGCTAACTATTTATATGCGAAGATGAATATGTTTTGAGGAAAATTCTAACATAGTTGGTTTTTTATTTGAAAATAAGGTTTCTCTAATTAGGCCAACCTAATTAGTGAACATGGATGAATATATATGTATATATGTAAAACACTTATTGGAGAGGTGAGGGGAAGTGCGAGAGATACATGAAGATAGAGAAGAGAGTGTGTGTGTGATGTATATGTGTGAAATTCTATCTCAATTCATCACTTGGTAGTGAGCCATTCTCTATTGTGTAAATCACTTCAGGTTGTGAGCCTTTAAGGACAGTGTGTCCTGGCAGTGAGCCATTGTAATATTCTATATCTGGATATATTATATTGTGAGCTAACCCTCACTGTGGTTTTTCCCATTTTGGGTTTTCCACGTAAAAATACTGTTGTTCATGCGTGTTGATGCATTGTCTTGATTCCATGCTTTCTCTTGTTATTCCAATTAGACTAGTGATATTGTTTGTGTAACATCATGAAAATAAAGCAGATTAAAGCAATAACAATGCAATTAAACTCGAATGTAAACTAAGCTAAACAACAAAAAACAAAGGAAAGCTAAAACATAAATACAAAATAATCTCACCCAATATCTACATAGTTCCATGCATGACGTTGATTGTCCTTCTGCATTTCGTCGTTTGATTATAATTGCCCTCAAATTTCTATGTGAAAGTATAGCCTATGATAGTGATTTAACAAAATATCAAAGATTAAACAATTGATTGCTTCCAAAAGTCATAAGATTTCGGGAGGAGTTACAATGATGAAGGTTAGGTCAATTTATAGAAAATTGATTGTTTGAATGATAGGCTTAGATTAGAAGATAGACAGACAATTCAGATTAAAAGATTCAACATGCATTGAGATTAGTGTCAATAGTGACGTGAGTGATAAAGCATAAAAGGTGAAGATCAAGATTAAATAATGATTTAATCTTTAGTTGAAAGTATTCAAAAATTAGAAGAATAATGATTGCATGTAAAGGATAAAGATTAGCATGGAAGAAACGGTCTGTTCGAATGCACGAATAGATTAATTAATTAAATAAAGTTATTTAATTAATAAATGTGTGCACGCAAAAGAATTAAAACTAGATAACTGACTGATTAAAATAGGAAGTCTCTTCGTTAAAAATAGACAAATATTAGATCAGGAGATGACTGACTGATTTAAATAGATCTCGACTTGAGTGTTAAGTGAATAATTAGATAACTAAGCGATTACCCAATTATAGAATAATATGCCAAGAATAGTTTTTTTTATGAATTAAATTATTATTTAATTCAACATTCAACATTTAAGGATTAAATTAAATAAATTAAGATTTATTTAATTGACTAGAGAAAAGATTTAAAGAATAATTAAATAATTAAAGTGTTTATTTAATTATAGTTAGAAATGTGATAAGGATAAATTAAATAATAGTTTATTTAATTTAAGAAAGGGGATAAAGTCAATTAGTGACGTAATTAAATAAAGAACATGTATTTAATTAATTAGGATTGAATAAAAGATTAAAAAAATGAATTAATTAAATAATTAAAGTTATTTAATTAATAGAGGAATAAATGTTAAAATAAATTAATTAAATAAAGTTATTTAATTAATAGGTGAGAAAGGACTTTAGAAAATAATTAAATAATTAACATTATTTAATCATGACAAATGAAGGTATGAATTATGAAGAAATTGAAGTCGTAGGCCTAGACCAAATTTCAGTGTACATTTTTCCCCTCTTTGATACAATGTCATTTCGACGTTGTGTCAAAGAAAATCAATCAAAATATGCCCCAATCGTGCCCTAGTGTGAAATAGGTAAGGGTATGCCCCCTCGAGAAAAATGACAATTTTTTGAAAAATTCCAAAAAAAATGGAAATAGTCATGATTAGTCAATTTGATAGCTAGAAGTTCGATGGTGGTGAAAGAAATCAGTTTCAAGGAAGTTTGATAGGTGAAAAGGTTGTCAGAAGTTGGTAAAAAGAGGGCCCAATACACAAGGTTTGGAAAAATCCCTCCAAAAACCCTAGGTATAAATAGAAATTGGGTGGAAAATCAATTCATTTGCACCCCTCAAGTTTGGAAATTATGATTTTTTTGCTCTGGACCTCTCTACCAACATGTCACCAGTTCCCCACTCACAGCATCGCGGATATCGGATTCAAACGTTCATACAACCAACAAACGCGGGACCCCCAGTAAGTAGTCGAAAACTATCTTTTGAAATTTTCATTTTCACGCATTTTTAGGCATTTAATTCTTTATTTTCACATGCATCAATTTTTAAATCAACACAAATGCATTTGTAATCAACACATATGACTTTGGAATGACGCATTTGGAGAAACTCACTTAGGATAGCATAGCCATGTAGATTAGATGATCACATTTGTAATTTTATGCACCGCATTTGTTCTTTTGCAACACATGTTAGGAACAGTAGCGCATGTTAGGTTCTACACCACATTTGTGATTTGCTACGCACATGCATGAATTATTAGGCGTGGTTTCTGTTTTGATGCATGTGCATAAATGAAACACATCTGCATTTTTAAATAACGTATGTGATATGTTGTGACACACTTGCAAATTAGAATGACGCATGTGAAATTTTGCAACGCATTTGGCTGTCAAATTTTATTTTTTTTTAAATTTGAGGTTGTAAAAAGATGCTTGTTTTTCTGACATGAGATATGAATGTTGTCATTGCAGGTTGTGTTGGATCCAATTTACACGAGGGAGGAAAGGCCATTGACATTTGATTTTCGAGATCAGTTGCAGAGTGGGGAGAGATGGTTCCTGTGGGACCTTGGTTTGCATCATGTTACCTTTATGCCCACTATTTAGGAAAACCAAGGTTTGTTGACTGTGCTCTACGAGCATTGGCATTCTGAGACGTCTTCTTTTCATCTGCCTACAGGAGAGGCTAGTGTTACTTTAGATGATGTGTATAGGATTTTTAGGTTGCCTATTAGGGGTGCGAGAGTCATGTATGATACCCAAAGGGGTTTCAATGAGATGTGTCGATATTATCCACATAATGATATTAGACAGCTAGGCATAGATCATTATGAGATTAGATGGCATGTCTTGGCCAATAGATATGATTAGATAGATTGTTTGTTATGCACATTGATTGGGGGGATAGTCCTGCCTGACCGTTGAGGTCATGGATTTCCTGTAGGATGGGGTGAGATGTTAGTTGGTATGTTGGATAGATGGATTGTGTATGCATGGGGCCTTTGTTTGATTGCCATGTTATATTTTCATTTGCATGATATATCTTATAGAGATGCACAGTCAATGAGATATGGTACCATGTTGCTTATGGTATGGGCATGGGAACACATTGTTATATTTCGTCTGCCTGCTACAACTGAGCTAGAGTAGGGAGCTCCTTTTGCCTTCTAATATGCGAGGGCTAATACCCAGTCACATACAGGAGATACCAGTTATTATAGACATGCTATTGATACCATGGTATAGTTCATCTGAAGGTCGTACATGGATTGTGCACGATAGCCAGATGAGGATGGACACCTGCCCTTCCGCAGACAGACACAATATTTGATTGGGAGGATAGTTTCTGATGTACATATCATTGAGAGGAATTTTTCGGATAGGGTCTTGAGACAATTTGGTGAGGTTTAGGATGAGCCTCGAGGACAAGCAAATTTTGCACGATCTTTTAGGGAGGTTCCTCTATGGGGACTAGAGATTCATGTTGTTATAGCCGAGGCTGATATTGATGCACTATGGCCCAGTTTAGTGGGGATGGGGAGGTGGAGCGGTTGATCCAGGTATGACGAATGCATATGATTCTTGGTGGGCGAGTCACAGTCCAATGCCCTTTACTGATCCAAAGCAGGATGCACCTATGGAGAGGCATGGGACAAGACCTCAGGGTAGGCATGGTGGTAGAGGTCACGGTGGTAGATGTGGCAGAGGTGGGAGAGGTGATGGCAGAGATGGGAGAGGAGGAGGTCGGAAGGGTGGTGGTAGGGGTTGACGAGGTTGTAGAGGCCAAGGCACACATTTGTCACCCATCTGTGAGGAGGAGGGAGAGGGTGAGGATGTTCCCATGCTAGAGGTTGCCAAAGGAGAGGAGGATGTTGGTGGTGGGGTTGGTGTAGAGGAGTATGCATCAGAGGAGGATATTTTTGAGGAGCATGTGGAGGAGGAGGCAGTTAGGGAGAAGGAGATAGATGCTCTTGGTATGCTTGTTGGATACCAGGATGAGGAGGAGGAGGAGATGGATGATCAGGAGTGAGAGCTCCATGATAGGATTATAGAGGATTGGGATGATGATGTGAGAGATCAGCCACGATAGGAGGATACAGGTCATGTCGATCAGGGGGTAGCCGATTTACAGGCGAGAGTAGAGTCTTTGGAGGAGCGAATGAGGGCGTTGACAGTAGAGTGGGACTTAATTTTGATGGAGAGAGATAGAGCATATTTGGACAGGGATCAGACCATAGCCCAGAGATAGGAGACCAAGCAGAGATTTATAGAGTTGAGGACTCTTTGCAATGGGCCAACTACAGCTTTCGCTCAGGAGTTGGTCAGAGTTGGTGAGAGAGAGATATATTACAGGGATCTATATGAGTAGGAGGTGCCTCCTAAGAGACAAGCTCCTAGCTATTCACAGACACACAGTAGCAGGTCTCATACTCAGAGCAAAGAGGGGGTCGTAGGACCTCACAGGACCAGACCATATGATAGGCCCCATTTTGTACAGAGATCATCAACATCTCACTGTCAGTCACCTCCACATTCTCCACATGGGATTAGTGGGAGTTCCAACTAGGGACATGTTCTGATATTTTTTGATAGACATTGTATTTTGATCATAAAGCCTGCAGGCTTCATTTTGATAGATACATTATGACATTGTGATGTGACACTTTTTGAGCGATATATATATATGATTTTAACGGTGATTTATATGATATGCAGTTCTATTTATGATTATGTAGTCTTCTATTTATGCATTTGTTCTATATGATATGTTATCATCTATATGATATGCATATATTATGGATGATGATGTTTACATTATGATGTTTTATGCAGCTTATGATGTTATTTTGATTCTATATTCATGATAATGAGATGCAATGTGATGTATGTATTTACAATGCTATCTACATGTGATGCTATACATTTGATGATGGTGGATGCAATGTGATTATTATATTTACAATTGCTATGTAGATGTGATGCTATATGATGTATTTTATGATATTGAATGCCTATCATGCCATGGTTTCCTAGATATGATAGATGCCTATATTTTTGTGTTTTCAAATGTAGCATATATGTATGATATTTACATGATTTTTATAACATGAATGCCTATGCAAGATGCTTTATATTTTTGTGTGTCACAGGACTCCATCATAATGCAAGAAAGAAGAAATGTTAGGGCAAAAAGAAATGAGTAATAAAGGACATGGATGTTGGTATTAGCAATCTTCGATGTTTTGTTGAAATGCAATAGGACTTGCATTAAATCATCATTGGGCGATAACTAATACAAATGGAGACAAACACCATGATATGAGATAGATCAAGGTGTGCAAGGTCATCCACCTACTAAAACAAGACAGTTGTAGACAAGGAGTGTCATGACTCATACTAAGGGCAATGTTTCCCCAGTCCTATTGCCAAGACAAACCACAAACAACAAACAAATAAAAGACAGGTCATGAGACATCATCGCTCCTCTAAATCCTTCATGGGACATCCTCGAGGAAACAAGTAATATGAATCAAAAACCAAGTCAAAAGACAATTGACATACAACAATAAAAGAAAACAGAATTTTGATAAATCGTTTCTTCTCTAAATCCTTCATGGGACATCCTCGAGAAAGCTAGTAATAGGATTCCAAGATAAAGCCAAATAAAATGATAAGATAAACAAGCCACAAAGTCAAAAGCCAGTAAAATATTTGGAAAAACTTGATTTTTCTGTTTGATTTTTTTGATTGATAAGATGATTGATTGATTGAGCCTGGTTTCAGGAGGGACACATATTGTATAAGACGTTGAGTCTGGTTTCTATTTTATGACTATCTGTATACAGCATGACAAAAGCCTGGTTTCAACAAGACACGTATCGTATGAGATGTTGAGTTTGATGTCGTTGATGTGATAACTTGTGTAAGGCTATGTTGATTGTTTGAAAATATATGTATTCATGAAGGACTCATCCTATATAAGACATAGGTTGATTGTTTTGATGATGTTTGTTTTCAGGAAGGACACATCCTATAGTAGACATAAGTTGATTGTTTTGTTTGTTGCTTTAGCAATTTGTTGGATTTTGACTTGATGACTGTATTGACTTGTTCATCTTGTTGATGCATGGCTTGATGTGATGTGTTGACAATTGACTAAGTTTGATGACGAAAAAGTATTGACCTAGTGCGGCCTCGGGGGCTCATCGATTCATGGCCTTGCCTACGTTATACACACAAAGACCTTGTAGTTCGACTAGACTTTGACTGACAAGACTGACTAAAAAAGGCTTGATTTGTATGAAGATATATAATGTATGTGGTAGTGTATGTGATGAACCCTAATGGAATGACCTAGTGCGGCCTTGGGGGCTCATCAATTGATGGCCTTACCTATGTTATACACACAAATACCTCATAGTTCGACACGACCAATGACCTTGTCATATGGACAAATGGATTGAGTCATGATTTTATACAAACAAACCTAAAAGGACTGACCTAATGCCTCAAGGGCACATTGGAAGATGGCCTTGCCTACGTCCAATCACAGAGGCAACATAGTTCGACAAATGACAAAAACTGACAAGTGTGACCAACTCTAACTCTATTTTTGGATTTTTGACATGTTTTGATCTTTTTTGTCTTTTTGAAGTTTTCTGATGTTTTTGGATTTTTTTCAGGACATTTTGTAATGTTTTTGGATTTTTTGATGGTTTTACGTCTTTAGAACAACCAATGTAAGAACCAATATGACGTAAGTCAAGTGCTTGCCCCCAATCGGGTATAAGACCAATTGATTATGAATAGGATGGGATGGGGGATACAAAGTGCACTCGATGTCAATCATTCCAAGTTATGGAAAGGACAACCATTTATTATGAATGGTATGTGTGAATAAATATTCAAAAATCTCCCTTCGGGTATATTTTTTCTCTAAGTATCGGCCCGCGCAACGCAAATTAGCCACTCTGCCTTTTTTGTCAAACTCTGCTGCCCCCTCCACCTGTCTCCTCTGTGCTCCCCAGAGGTTTTCTTTCCTTCACATTTTAGGAATCCCCACTATGTTTCCATGTGTCATCACTACGCACAACCGATGATCGCTTTCCTCCACTTTTGGATAGAGCTCCGCCCACGCGCCACGTGTCACCTTGGTGCAAGTCTTCAATGGAAAAAGACAAAGATTCACACGGGCAGCGCTATGCTGCCACATGTCTCTTTGGTAGGTTTTGTATTTGGGCGATGAATCGAGCGAACCAAATGTTGCGACTGGTTGCCGTGTGTCATAATTACTTCATCGGGATGATGACACTCGTCTATTTGACCTTGCCAAGACCACCACCATCATTTGCAAGGGATGCACCTGAGCCTGGAATGACCGGATGCTTGGTTTCAAATCTTTTTTGTTGCAACGACCTGGAGATACCATCAATTTTGCATCATTACGAGAGATCGTGAAATCTTTTTTGTTACTGCTCTCTAGGGCGGTGGGAGTTTTCAGCTATATATACTTCTCTCTGTTTTGAGGGAAGGGTTTGGATTTTGGAAGGAACACTTATTTTAGAAAAAGACACCAAGCCTTTATTACTATTTTTTTTATTACAAGGGACTTTTAGACTGTGCCAATTGTTCGGCCTTTCTATTCTTTTATGCTATTTGATTAAACTTTAAATTGTGTTGCTATTGTCTGGATATTTCATTTAAGAACTTCTATATATATTGAATGCAAGCTTTTTGATCGAGATCATGTCTTATGACTCTTCCTGGCAGTAGGAATGTATGCAATGTTATTTTATGTCAATGAATGGATTATCTATACTTTAATCTTCAATTTATGCCTTTCTAGAACATTACGAATACCAATCAGGTCCTTAGATCTATGATTTATTGTGCCTATCATTAAGTCTCGGCGCATCACCTTAGATTAGATTTTATTTTATATATTTGTTTCATTTTCCCTTTCTAAAACCCATTATAGAAGAAGTCAGCTTCTTTAAAAATCTGGAGGTCACTCAGTTTAGTGCAAAAGATCCCCCATAAATTGAGTTTCCCATAAGACATTGTTACCTTGTCAATTTTTGCAGCTAAAAGCTATGAATAAATATTCAATAAGCTCCCTTTGGGTATATTTTTTCTCTAACTATCGGCCTGCGCATCATAAATTAGCCACTCCGCCTTTTTTTTCAAACTCTGTTGCCCCCTCCACGTGTCTACTCTATGCTCCCTAGAGGTTTTCTTTCCTTCGCATTTCGGGAATCCCCGCTATGTTTCCACGTGTCATCGTTGCGCACAACCAATGATCATTTTCCTCCACTTTTGGATAGAGCTTCACCCATGCGCCACGTGTCACCTTGGCGCAAGTCTTCAATGACAAAAGATAAAAATTCACACAGGCAGTGCTATGCTGCCATGTGTCTCTTCGGTGGGTTTCGTATTTGGGCAATGAATCAAGCGAACCAAATGTTGCGACTAGTCGCCGCGTGTCATAATTACTTCATCGAGATGATGACACTTGTCTGTTTGACCTTTCCGGGACCACCACCATCATTTGCAGGGGATGCACCTGAGCCTAGAATGACCAAATGCTTGGTTTTGAATCTTTTCTGTTGCAATGACCTAGAGATACAATCAATTATGCATCATTACGGGAGATCGTGAAATATTTTATGTTACTGCTCTCTAGGGCGGTGGGAGTTTTCAGCTATATATACTTCTCTCTGTTTTGAGGGAAGGGTCCGGATTTTGGAAGGAACACTAATTTTAGGAAAAGACACCAGGCCTTTATTACTATTTTTTTTATTGCAAGGGACTTTCAGACTATGCCAATTGTTTGGCCTTTCTGTTCTTTTATGCTATTTGATTAAACTTTAAACTATGTTGCTATTGTCTGGATATTTAATTTGAGAACTTCTATATATATTGAATGCAAGTTTGCTGATGTAGATCATGTCTTATGAATCTTCTTCGTAGTAGGAATGCTTCTAACTCTTCTTGAAAATATTATTTTATATGTCAATGAATGGATTATCTATACTTTAATTTTTAGTTTCTTCATTTCTAGAACATTGCAAATACCAATCAGGCCCTTAGATCTATGATTTATCGTGCCTATCATTAAGTCTCGGCACATCGCCTTATATTATATTTTATTTTATATTTTTTTTTCCTTTTCCCTTTCTACAACCCATTATAGAAGAATCCAACTTCTTTACAAATCCGGAGGTCACTCAATTTAGCGCAAAAGGTCCCCCATAAACTGAGTTTCCCATAAGACACTAATACCTTGTCAATTTTTGGCATTAACAGTTAGTTCTTTTTCTAGCATGCCCGGTGGGACAGAGCTTAAATGAATTTGTGCTTTAGAAGGGTGTATGAGCCATCGGCCTATAACTAGATCTCAAACCGCAAACAACCCTAGTTTACTAGTACTGCCACTAGGAACAGTGTAGGTCGCAAGTCAGTTGGTAATCATTCCGCTCCTGCCACTCATTCCTCTAACCATATTGTTAGCCGCCAAAAGAAATTACATGGCATGGGATGTCGAAAGTCTCCTAGCAGCTCCAGTAGCACCCATTGTCTAGGGTGCTATCTCGACCTCAGCTATGAAAGCTATACCCAAGTTTACCAAAGATGGCTCAAGAACACCCGTAGAACATCTGCAAGATGTGGTAGATGTATGTCTAGTGCAGAGGATGATTGCGCAGAACGTAGCTCTAAGGCTCCTCGCCGCATCTTTCAAAGGAAAGGTGTTGGATTGGTACCGAACATTGCCACCTAGCACTATCTGCACCTAGGATGAGCTCGGAGATCCATTTTATGAAATATTTTCAAATGATGGAGATCGCTCCTCATTGTACCATCAAATATCCATCATAAAACGAGCTCCCTAAGAGGCTATAATGGACTTCAATGCCCAATTCCACACAAATTGGTAGAGGATCCCTATTTCTATACGCCCGACTCTTGAGTAATTCATATTTTATCTGAAGTCCATCAACCCTCGCATTTCTATGATGATCAAGTCTTTGGGAGGAGCTACTCTACCAGATGCTTACAGTGTCGCCATCAAAGCTGAGAATCATTTGATAGATTGCAGAAAGTTGCCTCCTTGGCCCATCATGGCAATATTTCCTAAAATATCAATGCCTACTCATGAAGTCACGTCGAAAAGTGCGCCCGCACCTCCCCAGTCAATGTACACATATGCAGCAGTGCCACAAAATGTTGCCTCTACATCCAACTCTCCCAAAGATGAAATGAGTGATCTTAAAGAAATGCTGCGAACTATGGAAAATGATATAACCACCCTCAAGCAGAACCAATCAACGTCTTTGAAGCCTGCCTATCAGAATTATCAAGGTGGACAGTCTTCCTATCAGCAGAATCAGTACCAAGGTGGTTCCCACACTAATTCACCAGCTCCGACAGCCAACCAAATAGTGTCGGTACCTACCCCACTGATGAGCACTTCACCAAGCTCGAGTAGGGAATTGACCGCGGGACAAAATAACTTCATTGATGATATCAATCTGTGGTTCTTCCCTTGTAGTGATGCGCATATTCCCTGAAATTGTCCGTGTGGAAACTTACAACAAAAGGTGGCAGAGCAGCGCATCCAAGGCGCGATGTCAGACCACAGATTATATGTATATTCCTTGTCACAAATGGAGAGTCTGGTTCTTACCGCGCAAATGCAAGGGATGTCTCTAGAACAAGAATCTAACATTGCTCTTGATCACGCACTCTTCTCATGGATGGAAGAAGAAGCAGTGTTTGCTAATGATACATTCATATCCAACATGCCGCAAGTGAAATCTAACTATAACACTCGCTCAAAGAGGAGATTTACCCACGAATCAGTTGCTTCACAACTATCCAGTCTACAACCTAAGAGTGCTTCTGATCATATACCTGGCACTTCCACTGGGCCACTGCAAAATCAGCTACAGAAGGAAATTATCATAATGAAAGAAAAGGAGCAGAAACCTCCAAGTTCACCACCTTTTAACGTGGTGGAGCAATTGAAGAAATCATCCGCTAATGTGTCTCTATGGGACATTCTAGCTATCCTGGAGCAGAAGACACTATTACGGAAGGCGCTTCAAGCAAAGATCAGTGCAACGCCAACGGAGCAATTAGCCAATGCAAAGGTTGTTAATCAACTATCTCCTACTAAATTCCTTACAAATAACACAAAATAATCCCTTGCTAAAGTAAGAGATAAGTTGAAGCCTCAACCCTTCTTCTTAACTCTCATTATAGGGAAGAAGTTATTGCATAATGCTATGATTGATTCTGGTGCTAGCACCACGGTTATGCCTAAGCAAATAGTTGAAGCTTTAGGACTCAGCTATGAACCTATGAAAAGGGGAGTAATGCAGCTTGATGGAAACAAAGTTGAAATCCTAGGTATGATCAAGGCACTTCCTTTAACTCTATTTGCTTGCCCTAGTATCACTATATCGCAAGACACTATGATCATAGATGTTCCTCCCATGTTCGGCCTCTGTCTATCCCGAGAATTTACTTCAAGGGTGGGCAGATACCTATCCCTAGATTGGTCACATCTGATTTTAGAACCAAGAACGACACAAAAGTGAAGATAGAATCAAAAGCATTACATTCTGAACATGTAACGGATGAAGCCATGATCAATTTTGAAGCCACGCACACCTCTATCACCAAGAAAGAAATGTATTGCATTGAATTACTAGAGGAGGAAAAGGTGACCGGAGACTGGAATGATCAAGAAGATGCTCTATTAAGTGAACACATGGACAGCGACCCTTTCAGAAATTACCATGCTACAAGATTGGGCACTTATGTAATCCATGATGAAGACCAAGTGCTCCCGAAGGTTGCCAAAGAGTTTGAAAGTGGCCAAGCACCTGAGCTATGGATGTTGTACTTTGACGGTGCAAGATGCAAAGTAGGCGCCGGAGTGGGGATATGTTTGATATCCCCACAAAATGAAAAGATACTAAGGTCTTTCTGCTTCCAGTTCGCTTGTTCGAACAATGAAGCCGAATATGAAGGATTAGTTTAGTGTTTAATCCTTGCAGAGCGAATGGGCATTAAGCAATTAATGGTGTTCAGAGATTCTAAATTGGTCGTCAACCAAGTCTAGGGAATTTCCGTGGCAAGGAATGTTTGCATGAGATCCTATCGGCATCGAGTCTAGGACCTGGTTGAGGCTTTTGAAGCCTTCAACATTCAGACTGTTTCCCGAGACCAAAATGGTGACGTGGATCACATGGCAACAATCGGATCCCAGTTTGATCCTACTTCCGACCTTATACATAACAAACACTCTATACGAGTAATAGTCTAACCAGTGGTTCCTGATAATGATCAAAGCTGGCAGGTGTTTAAAAGTGATGAACGCATTGCTTCATTCATCCAACAGTCAGGGGAGTTCACCGATCAATTCCAACCAAAGATTGCAGAGGCTTATGAAGGAAAAATCATGCAGCTCAAATCTAAAAAACTTCCAAAAGGATTGGTTACTCTTGAAAAACTTTTTGATTGTGATGATGCAAGAAATGATAGACAGAATTTTATGGTAGAAAAAAGTGACTACATAAACCTTTGGGTCTCAGACAGCAGAAACCTTCGAGTCGGGAAAGATGTCCCACACCATGATAAAGAAAGGTTCATCAATTTCTGAGAGAAATATGAAGGAGTAATGGCCTAGTCCTATGATGACTTCAAAGGATATGATCCTGACATCATACAGCACACGATCGAGTTGACAGAAGGTGCAAAACTAGTCTGACAAAAGCAGAGGCTAGTAAACCCCAAAATTGAAGCACTAATGGCGCAAGAGCTAACAAAGCTAATCGAGTTACAAATTGTCTTCTCAATCAAGCATAGCACATGGGTATCCAATCTGGTCCTGGTCTGAAAGAAGAATGGAGATATCTGCTTATGTGCGGACTTTCAAGACTTGAACAGAGCATCCCTGAAGGATCATTATCCATTGTCTTCTATGGAGACAATCCTACAATCAGTAGCAGGATCGGAAATGTTTTCTTTGCTTGATGGCTTCTCTGGTTATAATCAAATCCGAGTCAAAGAAGAGGATTAGCACAAGACTACATTCACTACAAAATGGGGAACATTTTCATATGCTAAAATTCCTTTTGGTTTATCCAATACAGGGGAAACATTCCAGCGGGCAATGGACATCGCTTTCAGTGAACTGATAAATAATATTATCCTAATTTATTTAGATGATCTTACTGTGTTTTCTAAGTCTAAGGATGATCATTTTGATCACTTAGAAATGGTTTTTCAGAAATGCCAGGATTTTGAGGTTTCCCTAAATCCAAAAAAATATGTATTCGGAGTGCCGCAAGGCAAGCTATTAGGACACATAGTGTCCAAAGAAGGAGTTTCAATCGACCCCGATAGGGTGAAAGCCATTCAGTAACTTCCCCTTCCAGTTAACAAAAAAGGTGTTCAGTCCTTCCTGGGCAAGGTAAATTTTGTTAGCAAGTTTATTTCTAGTTTTTCCAGAACAATTAAGCCAATCACCCTGATGCTTAAAAAGGATCAAGCATTCAATTGGACAAAGGAAGCTCGAGAAGCCTTTGAAAAGGTTAAGGATGCCATTTCCTCAACTCTGATACTAGTTAATCCAGACTTATCTAAGGACTTTATAATGTATGTATTCAATAGCAAGTCCAGTATTGCTACTGTCTTAACTCAAAAGGATAATGAAGGAAAAGGAGAACATCTGGTGGCATTCTACTCCCTAACCCTGAAGGAATATGAGATGAATTATAATTTCATCGAAAGGAAAGCCTTTGCAATAGTAAAGGGACTTAAAAAAAATTACATCTAATTTCCTGCAACAAAGTGATTGTCTATGTCATGCATTCCAATGTGTGCGAATATATCATGGAGGGAGAAATCACAGAAAAAAGAGCTAATTGGATCACCAAGATCCTTGAATATGACATTGAAGTCAAACCCACTAAAACCGTCCATGGAAGAGGGTTGTGCGAATACATGGTGCATGACGAAGAGATACCCGCCGAGGAAGAGCAACTGGAGCTTGTTCTGATGAATGAGCCAGGGTTCTATGGTTGCTGGCTAACAGATAGAGTGAGTTTTATGCAAACAAGAAAGTATCCACCAGGTCTTTCCTCCCAAAAGAGGAGATACTATCGGTTGCAGAATTTTAGATATGTGCTAGTAGAAGGGGTCCTTTTCAAAAGAAATTTCAATGGTCTCCTCCTGCAATGTGTTACCGCAAAGCAAGTGAAGAGAATCCTCGACACTTTCCACAACAGCTTTGTAGGTGGACACTTCTATGCTAAAACCACCACCATAAAAATTATGTGCACAGGATACTATTGGCCCACACTTTTCAATGACTCTCACTCCTTGGTGAAATCTTGCAAAGAATGCCAGTTCTTCACAAGCAAAAGGAAGAATTTTGCAATGCCTCTCAAGCCTATAGTGGTGGATGAACCATTTGCACAATGGGGCCTGGACTTCATTGGGATGATTAATCATAATTCTAGTGTTGGGCACAAGTGGATTATGACGGCTACATATTACTTCACAAGATGGACAGAGCCCGTTCCGCTTAAAAATGCAACAGAGGCGGAGAGTGGATTTCCTCGAAAAGCTGGTGACAAGGTTCGGTCCTCTGAAGACTATCATTTTCAATAATTCCAGAGCTTTCCTAGGTGCAAAGGTATATCACTTTGTATTAACAAATGGCATATTCCTTAAGACATTATCGAATTATTACCCATAGGGAAATGGCTTAACGGAGTCAAAGAACAAGAACCTAGTCTGACTCCTTAAAAGAATTGGTTCGGAGCACCAGAGAGAATGGCACAAAAACCTTTGAGCGATGCTTTGGGTAGACCACATAACTCTTAAGCAAGTCCTTAAGACTTTGCCTTATGAGTTGGTATATAGGAAAGAGGAACTGTTGCCTATATCTATGGAGATTCTAGCGCTTCAACTGTTGAAATCCCTCGAGGAAGAAAAAAATGGCGCCATGGAGGTTCGGCTTACCGAATTGTTAGAAGTACAAGAAAAAAGGGAGAATTTCCTAATAGTCATGACAAACCACTAGCAAGTGGTCAAGCAATGGTTTGACAAGAGGGCTTCCGACCAAGGCCTAAATTGCAGAGACTTAGTGCTAAAATATAATGAAAGGGATACTAAGCCAAGTCTGCATGGAAAATTTGATGGCTTGTGGGAAGGTCCATTTAAAATAATTCAGAGCAAAGAGCATAACGCTTTTGAATTAGAAATCATGGAACAGGAAGCCTTGGGAATTTTGGTCAATGGGATTCATCTTAAGTTGTTCCATTAAGTGGAAAAATTTATTATTGTACATATGTTAATATGCTTTTATTTTCTTTCCCTTTGTGTTGGTCAGTCTTTTTAGAAATTAATTTGTGTTTTGGCGAAAAGCAACCCATCATTACAGAGAGTAGAGCAATAAAATTTCTTTACAAAAATAATCAAGAAAATACACCCATATGCAGAGGAAATAAGCAAATATGCTAATAAAAAAGAACCCATACAACAGATATGCGGAAAGAAGGGAGAGTCGTGGATTTTATAAAGATATGTCATTATATATATTCTTTTGTTTTTACATGGCAGAAAATGGCTAAGAGAGCCATAATTAAAAAGTATATGGTTATACGTTCTATTCTTTTCATATATGCTATATCTATGCCCTTTTTCAGGCATATATACAAAAACTGGAAACGGGTGGTGTATTCTTAACAGCAAAAAACAAAGAGACAAGGAGGCATTTCATCCAAGAGCATGGACGACAACAATTGACGCATTAACCACATCATCTATTGCATCTTCATTAGCAGGTACTTCAAAAGTAGAAGCAGAATCATTTGGAGCAACCGCCATTGGCGGAGGGAACACCAGGTTCCTGAAGTCAGTGTACCAATCAATATTGTAGAATGGTACTACATTTTAGATGCGAAAAAGGAAGTGTAAGGCTTGGGTGACTCTCTGTTGGTGCTCATCGTGTGTCTGAAGATGGAATCCACTGAGAAACAACATCCATGGGACAATCGCTTCTTCCTCAATATAGCGTCGGAGGTCACTAGCTGTTGGCAAGCCTACCCCATATGTAGCATGAGCAATGACCTCACTGAGACCATTCAGGTACTTTTTCGGAAAAAAATTCCTTAACTAACTTTAGGATTAGAGGCCTGGGGATACCAATATCCAACATTGATGCAACAAAGTGAAAGCAGATGTCGATGTTTACGCGGTATTTTTCCTCATACTCTATGTAGTCCCTACCCAGAACCCATTTCATGGCTATCAAAACTAGGGAGTGTTTGTTTTTGGTCATCCTTTTCAAGCGCCTAGTTAAAATCTCTCTGAGAAAAGCTATCTATGACTTGTAAGTAGGAGTGTCCATGGTACTGACACAATGCTACTACCTTCTAACTACTCCTAAAACTTTCCTACCACCTAGCCTATGAGAAAACTCGCTTACTGAAGCTAAATACTGCGCCAATAATCTATTGCTAAAAATGACTCAAACACTAAGTATGATTTCCTCACTACTTAGAGGCCTATTTATAGAAAAAATGAGGAAAAGCATGCCAATCTGCTTCAAAAAAATGTGATGATAACTAAGTGTCAACTTGAAAAGCATGTCTGTGTTTGTTCGCATTTCCTAACCAGTTGCATCTGTAAAATTACAACTCAATGCGTGCAGAGTTAATGAAAGTTAATTAATTAGCTTAAAATGGTGGCACTCATTAGTAGTAAGTTGCATGATTCAAAGGCTATTGTGTCACTTCACAGACATTTCCTAGAGCCCAAGGCAAGATTCATATCTTTTCAAGCGCCGGTTGTTTCTTTGGTTTAATCATTCCATTCGGGATATTAATTTCCAGCGCATACGAATGTTGAATTAAAACGCAGGTTGTCAGCCCAAGTTCCAAGGAAATTGCCTCGTATCACACGGTTACCAAATGTAATTATGCCTTTTGTCACTTTGGCTGCTAGGTATCCCATTTTTATTCGAACACGAACCAAGGAATTAGCGGTACATGTCGGATTAAATGCAAAAGCCTACTTTCCTCTACCACCTTGAGAAAAGATAGCTAAAATTTTGCATGAAAAAGCTTTTAATGGTTAATGTCTTTTGAAATACGCCAATCCAAGTGAAGAGAATTTTTTAGCATATCCAGAGCTGAGTAAAAATTATAGAGAATTCAAAACCTGTAGAAGCTTTCATCTGAAGGAAAAATTTCAGAGAGTTCATCACAGCAAATTTAGAAGGAGATTGGCCAACACTTGCTTAGTGCTATACGGTCGTCAAAAGTTGTGTATTTCTATGAAGATTTATCATATGCTATGCCAGGTATACCAGGCAAGCCAAAGAATTCAAATACAATACAGCTAGATAGGCCCAAAGATTACATAAACCAAAAAAGGGTTGAGGAGGAATGGAAAAATATTCATAACCCACGCCTCGCAAAAAACCCTAAGTCTTTAAGAGAAGCATCTTGTGCAAGGATGAAGGCATCTTGGGAAACCATATTGATAGCAAAAAAAGTATGGTATAGTGGGCTTCCACAATACATGGTCCCGCTGGTACATTATTGCCTGGAAATAGTTGATGCTGCCATTTAGCGTAATAACCTGAGCACCCACTACATCGAGGGCCAAACCTTAAGTGTTCACATCAGCCCACAAGCCATTTGGTACATGCTATGTATCCTGAACCAAAGTACCAGAAAGGATCGAATTGATTCCTTCTCTCTTGCTAAAGGAGAAAATACATGGAAGGCGATGAAAAAGAGCTCAGATTTCCTAATAGAGGAAATTGGTAAGAAGGGAATCTTAGGCACTAAGCTGCCAAGTATCATGTTGCCGCATGGTTCATTTCGTGAAGACATGCAGGATTCCTTTTTGATGCTAGCATTTGTGTGCAGTCGGGACTCCAATGAGATGGTGGAAGCCTTTCAACTAGGGTCGGCTTTCCAATTCCACAAAGAGCACAATATCTTCTGGTATGATTTCGTTGAATTCCTAATGGAGGAAATGAAACAGAAAATAGAAAATTACCTGGTGGAAGGGAAGTTTAGATTTTTCTCCTTCCTGGTTCATATGTTCCTACACCAAAACCCTAATTTCTTTGACAGATATTTTGAATTGTCAATTTTTTATGAGAAGCAAAAAAGGAAGCCAGTATCCACATGGACACCCTTTCTTTCCATGACATATGATTACTATGCATTTTTGGATTATTTTATAACTCCAATCTTGCAAGATTTACAAGGAAGAGGTGACATAGTCCGGCTCAACATAGATCAGACCAGATATATGCAGAGTTTCACTCCCACTTGTGACTGGTTCTTCGGAGTGGATTTCACAATTCTCCGGATGTAGGGCTTCATCAATCAACCTTTCGTACTCCTGACCTGCGTCACAAATAGGGTGCTCACACTTTAAATGTATCATTAGGTGTGTACCATTGATTATACCTTCTGCAGCATCCAAAGTGTCAAGAGGAAAGGATTCTTCACTTGTCCAAAGAATTTCAAAATGGTGACTCTAGTAAAGAAGCAATCACATCAGCTATTGCAAGATAAAATAGTTCATTTAGGGTTGGTTTTGGTATGTGATAAATGGGAGTACAACCCTTTCAATGACCTACCACAGCTGCACATGAAGGTTACTCATGCTCCTCAACCCTACTGGGAAAAGAGGCACAACCCGCGGGTGGACAAGGATGAAATTTTTGTTGAACTAGCGTGTGTTCCCACACAAGATAACAGAGTCATGGCACAAGTTTTACTTTGATGTGGAGGAGGTTAAGGATAGTTTCCAAATGGAACGCACCATGTACAACCAGTTGCGGAAGGATGAGGAATGGACTAATGAGAAGATATAAGCTTTCTAGAAATATCGCCAAGAGACAAGACAGTTGAATGCCCCTTATGAAAGCTTGAAGGAGGACAAATAATTTGAAAAATGGTGGGATGAGGAGCATCCTAGCCCCCACTCTAGGGCCAATAGAGGCAATGACCCAGAAGGTGGGTCTGAAGAACAAGAAGAAGAAGAAATGGCGACTTCTGCATCCTCTGCACCGCCAGAGAAAAGCTCTGGATAGCCCACCTATGTAGCCACAAATGTGTTGTTTAATGTATCAAGGGCTTTGCATACACTCACTTGGGCCTTTAAGGGAGCTAGAGTACCATAGCAACAGTTGGCAGTAACTGCCAAGGCTGGGGAAACCCCGCCTACAAAGTAGCAGCGTATGAAGGCCATTATTGGAGAGAGTTCACAAGAACCCACCGGAAGACAGGTGCTTGCAGCTAGCCAAGAGCCCGAAGAAGGGGAGGAGTCACTAACGAGTCAGGAGCCGCCATCGACCAATCAATAGGTAAATTTTTCTCCTTTTTCTCTTGCTTCTCAATCCTTGGTATCATCTACTATCTCCACGAAAATCTCTACCATGAGTGTTGGCCCTCCATTTCCCACCTTTGATCCAACTCATGCGGGAGGTTTCACCCAGTTCTCACAGGTCACTCCACCCGCCTTTACTCCTCCACAAACCCTTACGCCAATTGTTGTCACTCAAGCCTTCCTTTCCTCACTTTCTGAAGGTGTACCCTCTGCTGGCACCCCTTCTTCCACTATCGCTGCAAATCCTCCTCTTCCCTCACAACAGGCGAACTCCACGATGACAACTCATTCACCGTTCTAGCCCATGAGTCCTCCCACCAATTCACCAATTGACTCATGGAAAGTGGCAAGCCCTTCTGTTGGTTCTAAAACAAAGCTTTGGAATGTGCCCCCTTTCTCCCCACAAACTATCACACTCCAGAAGAAGCAAACTCCCGGGCCCATCAAAATCACCTATCCATATGCCCTACCTTCCAGTGCTCCTTTCGCAAGCGAGTGAGTCTCGTCGCCAGCCCTATTCATGGCGCAGATCAACTCCAAAAAGGAGGCATGCACAAATAGAATAAAAAAGTGCAAGGCCAAGGAGGATAGTAAGCCTGTAGAACCAAAGATACAAACTCTTTATGATGAGACCCAACAGGTGTTGAAATTTGTGACCCTGTACCTGATGGTAACCAAGCCACAAGGGAAGATGCGTCTAGAAGACCACGAAGTGTATGCAATAGGGCTTGACATGAAGGTGACCCGACCGTAGGATAAGGTTGAGCTTATGGATGAAACACAATGGGTGGTCACCTCTGACTTCCCTAAAACTGGTCGCCAACTAAAGAAAATGGATGAGCAGCTTAAATCAGTAAAGGAAAAGGCTAGTTTTTTGGAGAAAAAGGAGAAATCCTTGGAAGTGAATGTTGCACGTTTGACAGAAAGGGTGCTAGCAGTAGAGAATGAAAGGAACAAAGTTCAGGGGGAGCTTGTGAAGGTTCAGACTATCGACCCTACTATGGTTAATGAGTTGCATACGAAGAATCTGGAGGCAGAACAAAATTTGTAGCTAAAGAATGAGGAATTGGAGTAGCATCGCATTGAACATGACCAAGGGATGGCATAAAATAATGAGGCCTTAGAGCATCAACGAGCTCAATATGAGCATAAATTACAAGAAAAGGAGGCCGAATTTGAGGGCCTAAAGGCTTAATTAGAGAAAGAACTTCAAGAGACAAAGTCCTCTCTTGACATGCATTTGGAAAATCACTCCCGAGCTGAGGAAAATTGGCATAAAGAGATGAGTAGCTCCAGGGAGCAACTGATGTTCAAAAAAATAAAAGGTGCAGAATTGGCCGAGGTCATTAACTCAAAGGATACAGAAATCGCTTCTCTTAAAAGCTCTCTCCCGGCCTCCCCTGTGCAACCGGATCTTGTTCCATTAGTCAAGTAGTTGTATATTTCTCATTGGGAAAGGATTAAATCTTTTTTCCTAACTCTACAACCTGCTCTCTGGTTTATCACCAAAGTAGCAATACTGAGCCAGGAGGCTCATAGTATAATTGAGCAATTTCTGTAGTTTATCTCAGAAAAGGTTTCGGAAGTAAAGGATCTGCTCAACAAGCTATACTCGGTCTCTGATGAGGACCTCGCCAATGCGGGAATTCAAAATTGGAATGTTGCTACTTAGACGGCAAACAGGTTTATTCATTGCCACTCTACCTTCCAGCACACTAAAGTGACCGCAGTTACCCTGAACAAAACAATGGACAACATGCGGGATAATTTCTCCAAATTAAGTGAGATGGGTATGTCATCCCCGTTCCTTGAAGATGGCTTTGTTGCTACGGCCGAGCAGATTGCAAAAAGAATAGAGGACAAGGAAAATGACCTGGGTGCTTTCCATAATTTCAGTCATCCTCTCACCACAGCTGACATTGAGGGAGTTATTTATCTACTTGCACACCTATTCTTTCATTATGAAGCAAGGGTCGGTTTATCCGAGACACCTCCTTATAAATAGGAGCTCGACTTGGTTGCAGCACATGAGAATTTGCGCAACATAGTAAGGCCATCCGAGGAGGATTGGTTGCCACTACAGGTGGCTCTTTCCAAGCTCTGACTCTGTCACATGGTGAATGGCACTCTAGTTTGTGAAACCAGAGAAATTTTGGGTTATCCATTCCTCAAGCTATATATATGCACCTGAGTCTGGAATTATCATATCCTTGGTTTTGAATCTTTTATGTTGCAACGACCTAGAGATACAATCAATTTTGCATCACTACAAGAGATCGTGAAATCTTTTTTGTTACTGCTCTCCAGGGCGGTGGGAGTTTTCACCTATATATACTTCTCTTTGTTTTGAGGGAAGGGTCCGGATTTTGGAAGGAACACTAATTTTAGGAAAAGACACCAAGCCTTTATTACTATTTTTTTTATTTCAAGGGACTTTCAAACTGTGCCAATTGTTCGGCCTTTTTGTTCTTTTATGCTATTTTATTAAACTTTAAACTGTGTTGCTATTGTCTGGATATTTCATTTGAGAACTTATATATATATTGAATGCAAGTTTGTTGATCTAGATCATGTCTTATGACTCTTCTTGGTAGTAGGAATGTATGCAATGTTATTTTATGTCAATGAATGGATTATCTATACTTTAATCTCTAGTTCCTACCTTTCTGGAATATTACAAATACCAATCGGGCCTTTAGATCTATGATTTATTGTGCCTATCATTTAGTCTCGGTGCATCACCTTAGATTAGATTTTATTTTATATATTTGTTTCCTTTTCCCTTTCTAAAACCCATTATAGAAGAAGTCGGCTTCTTTAAAAATCCGAAGGTCACTCAGTTTAGTGGAAAAGGTCCCCCATACACTGAGTTTCCCATAAGACATTGTTTCCTTGTCAATTTTTGGCATCAACAGTATGTACAAGCGATGGATGGGAAAGATATGTGATATGTATAGGGATATGGATAATAAAAATAGGTGGTATGTATAGGGAAGTCAAATTGAAATGATGGTAGACGAAGGAGCAGAGTTGACTACACATGGCACCTGTTTGCCAAGTTTTCACCATGGTACTTATCCAAAGCGCCACCGAAGTGGCTTTCACTATTGGAAGACTTATTTTTCTTTACTATGTTCTTGACTTTTATATTTTTTTGATGTTACCAAGATGCCTGTTTGCCAGGTTTTCACCTAGGTAATGATTTTTTTTTTTTGTATTTTTGATGATTAAGACAAGGCTCTCAGAAGCTATGCGTAGAACTTCTTCAAATGAAGAATATTGATAGGTGTTTATAATGGTTATCCTTCAGGAGTAGAGATTTGATATGCTCCTAATCCAAATGCTTCTGTAACAATGTAGGGTCCTAACCATTTTGGTTCAAACTTTCCTGATTTTTCTCTTTCTTCTTGAGTCTTTCGATTCTCCATTAAAACTAGGTCACCAATGTCAAAATTTATATTCAAGACTTTCCTATTGTAGTTGCGACGAAGATGGTTTTGATATGCTTGGAAATGATCTAATACCTTTTATCT
Organism: Sequoia sempervirens; assembly: GCA_007258455.2. NCBI lineage: Eukaryota > Viridiplantae > Streptophyta > Pinopsida > Cupressales > Cupressaceae > Sequoia > Sequoia sempervirens. The sequence goes on along the minus strand of VDFB02256695.1, from coordinate 112,648 downwards.
TCATTCATCTAGGAATTCTAGCTCATGTAGTCTTGAAACACAATACTCTTCATCATCAATATGCCCTTTCAAAGATACCCTTAGGGAAGGAATCTCTATCTCAAAAGGAAAGATGGCCTCAAAACCAAATACTAAGGAATATGGAGTGGCACTAGTGGGAGTACGGATGATTGTGCGGTAAGCCCATAAGGTTGGATTAAGCTGTAAATTCCAATCACGACCAACATCATTGACAGACTTTTTGAGGATTCTGATTATTGTTTTATTAGATGCCTCAACTTGGTTGTTACCTTGTGTGTAATATGAGGTGGAAAAGTGTTGTTGGATATGGAATTCTTCGCAAAGATGATGGACTTCTTGGTTCTTGAATGGATAGCTAGTATCTGTGATTATGGACTGAGGAACACCATACCGACAAATGATATAGTTAAGGATAAACCTATAAATCTGTGTGTCGGTGATGTAGGTCATGGGAATAGCTTCAATCCACTTGGTAAAGTACTCGGTCGCAGTAATAATGAACTTATGGTCATTAGAGGATGTGGGATGTATCTTACCTATGAGATCGAGTCCCCATTGGGAAAAGGGCCATGGTGACGTTATGGGATGAAGCTCTTGTGTTGGTGCATGTATCAAGTCTTCGTGTATATGAAATTTATGACATTTCTTGACAAAGATATATGAGTCTTTTTCCATTGTAGGCCAATAATAACCCAGTCTCATAATCTTCTTAACTAAGGTAGGACTGCTAGAATGCGATCCACATATACCCTCATGTACCCCACACAAGGTTGATTATGATTCTTTAGTATCGAGGCATCTCAATAGGGTATTGTCTAGGGCACGTCTATAAAGGGTGTCTTTGATGATGGAATACTTGGCTTCCTTATGGATAAATGTCCTATGTTGGTTGTTGGAAAGGTCAGGGGGTAGGATTTCAGCATGAAGGTAGTCGTATATTTCTTTATACCATGGGGAATTGGGACCAACAATTTCACACACCATCTCCAAATCTGGGATGTCATAGGTAGGGACCAAAAGTTGTTCTACCAAAAACTCGAATTTAGGCATGTTGTTAGGTATGTCCAAGAGTGAAGCAATAGTAGCCATGGCATTTGTTGCCCTGTTTAGAATGTGAGGTATTTGATGAAAGTCAACCTTGTCAAAATATTCTTTGAAACTATTTGCCATGTGTTTGTATGGGGCCAGCTTTTCATCTTTAGTCTCCCAGTCATCATTTACCTGTCAGATTACCAGTTGAGAATCACCATAAACTTGTAGGTTCTTGATCTTCCATTTGACTTCCATTTGTAATCCTATCACAAGAGCCTCATATTTTGCTATGTTATTAGTACATGGAAAAGCAATCCTGAATGACTTAGGAATAGAGTCACCCTGTGGTGTGATAAACAATATACCAGGCCCTGAGCCATGTTTTATGTGGGACCCATCAAAGTATAATTTCCATGTCGTTCCTATGTCAAGAGTGAATATGAACTCATCAGGAAAATCTACAACTAAAGGGTGATTTGCTTGTATCGGTGCATCGGCCAACTAATCAGCAATGACTTGTCCTTTGATAGCTTTTCTTTCTACATATTAGATATCATATTCATTGAAAACCATTACCCATTTAGTCAGTCCTCATGTTAATGATGCCTTGCTAAAGAGATATTTCAGAGGATTTATCTTTGCAACCAACATCGTTTGGTGGTTTAGCATGGAGTGCCTAAGTTTTTGAGTAGCAAAAACTACTGCAAGACAAGCATATTCAATGGTACTGCAATTGAGCTCATAACCTACCAAAGTGTGGTTGATATAGTATACTGCCCTTTCATGACCCTCATTGTTGTTCTATGCAAGCAATGCTCCTAGTGCTGAGGTAGTGCTTGATATGTAGAGAATCAATGGTCATCCCTCAATAGGTGGCATTAAGATTGGTGGTGTGAGTAGGTAATCTTTGATCAGTTGAAAAGCTTCTTGGCACTTACCTGTCCATATAAAGGGTACTCATTTTTTGAGTAGATATTGAAAGGGATGTGTCTTATCTTCTAACTGCACTATGAATCTCATGATAGACTGTAGTCTCCCTTGTAGTGTCCTTAGTTGACTGAGATTAGCTGGTGGAGGCATGTCGATTATAGCTTTAACTTTTGTTGGGTCCACTTCAATGCCTCGTCTAGAAATGATGTATCCTAGAAGCTTTCCTGATTTAATGCCAAACACACATTTCTTTGGATTTAGCCTCACTTTATATTCTTCTAGACTTTGAAAAATCTTGTCTAATACTTGTAAATGATCAGCCCTTGTCACCGATTTAGCTATCAAATCATCCACATAGTCCTCCATAAGAATGTGTATGAGGTCATGAAAAATAGTCGTCATGGCTCGTTGATATGTTGTTCCAGCATTTTTGAGTCCAAAGGGCATGACATTCCAACAATATGTTCCCCATGGAAAATTGAAATTTGTATTAGGTTGGTCTTCGATTGCAATTTTGATCTGATTATACCCTGAAAATCCATCCATAAGGGATAACATTTTGTACCCTGTTGTTAAGTCCACAATCATATCTATATTTGGTAGAGGAAAGTCATCTTTAGGACATGCTTTGTTTATATCTCTAAAGTCTGTAAAAATGTGGATGACCCCTATTGGTTTTGTGACTAGTACCAGATTAGAAATCCAATCTGCATAGTCAATTGATATGATAAATCCAACATCCAACAGTTTATTTAATTCATCCTTGACTAGTAGAGCAATCTGTGGGTGCATTTTCCTCAATTTTTGTTTCACTGGTTTAACACGCAGTTGTAAGGATAAATGATTTAATACCAATTTAGGATCCAACCCAGGCATGTCAGCATATGACCAGGAAAATTTGATTTGTCTTTGTGTGGAGAAGTTGCGGAATTTAGGCTGCTCTGTTTCTGTCAAAGATGCTGCAAAATAGACTAGTCGGGGATTCTCTTCAGTTCCTATGTTGATTTCCACAGATTCTTCAACTAGCATGGGTGACTTTTCCTGAGCAATGGGGATAATGTTCAAACCTCCATCCTTAGGTGCCTCAAAGAGGTTTTTTCCCTCAGATGCGTCCTTATTTTTTGCTTTTTCATTGTCCAAAGGTGCCTTTCGGTTTTCACCTAGGGACTCATCATTTTTATTTTTGTCATTGTTTTTCTTATTTTTGTGACTGGAGGGTTGAACAGATTCCCCAAAATATGCCATGTTATCCAAGTCTATGGTAAAGCCAGGCTTATGATCACCACTAGGTATGCCTTCTCGTAGTCCAAGGAACTCAGCTATTGCTTTGTCATTCTCAAAAATGTCTAAGACGGGTGTGTCTTGTTGGTCCCAATCAATGAGCTTGGGATATACTAAGGGCATGTCATCATTGGAGGTGTCAAAGTTCAAAGGGATCAAAGTAAAAGCTGAGTTGCTCACATAGTCACAAAGGTTTCTTACCAAATCCTCTTTGTTTTTTTTCTTGGGCATAGGTGGATTCTAAGGTGGGCCTATTGTCAAGGTGTGGTTATCTGAAGTGGATTTGTCAGGTTCCTAAGAGGTAAGATCAAGAGATTCCTAATATTAATGTTTAAACCATTCCTCTTTTGTCAAAGTCTTCGATGGACAGGAATTCAATGGATTTGGTGAGGATTTCAGCACATGGTCAAGTTCTCCAAATATTTTATCAAGGTCCATGACAGAGGTGGAGAATATGGAATCCCACTCATATCGTTAGAGTTGGGGGAATTACAGTAGGGTTGGTTAGATGGTTCATTGGATGTCTCAATATCTTCATAAGCACTTACTTCCTCTAGTAAAGGTGATGTGTTACTAGAAATGCCAACTTGGAGCGGTTGAAACCCAAGCACTACGCCTTTCGACCATTTAGAAATAATGATAGGTTCAATCCTCCCATCTTGATGTAAGCCTAAGCCACTATGTCCATTGTATCCTTTTCTCTACATTATGTTAAAACCTTTACCATATTGATTTGTAGGTATCTGAGCAAGTGGAGGAGGTTCTTCATTATCTTCTTTATATAACTAGGAAGTCGCATCATCTTCGTTTATGGCTTCTTTACTTAATTTTCCCCATTTTGTGAAGGTTGTTGTTGGAGGGATGTGTATGGTGACCACTAATTGTCTCCTATCTGTTGTAGGTAAACCATATGATTTAGGAGGAACCAGATGGCTAACACAATAAGATGTCTTCATGTGATATTCTCTGCAACCCTTATCTTGGATCTTGACGTTAGGAGTGGAAGGTAGTGATGGTGGAGTGGATGTTTTAGAGAGAGTGGATGGATCGACATAGTGAGATGAATTGGATGATGAAGCTTCTTGGTTTATAGACACCTGGCATTGGGGTATCTCTCATAGATTAGTACAATATTGGAAAGGATCTGGGTCACTATCTATTGTAATCTCAATGCCATTATAGGGGAATTTTAGACATTGATGATATGTGGAAGGGACTGCCTTCATAGCATGAATCCATGGTTTTCCTAGTAGAAAGTTTGTATGGGAGGATGAAATCCAAGACTTGGAAGTTTGTCTCCATAACTGCAGGACCAATTATGATGGGGAGTGTTACAACTCCCTTTGATTTATGTTCTTCATCATCATAATCCTTAATGACAATGCTTTTGGTGGTGTCCACACATGCCTCTATGAAGCCTAAAGCCTTAACCAATTTTAAAGTGCAAAGATTCAACCCTACTCCTTCGTCTACCAAGACTCGTCTAACTTTCATTTTATGAACAAGGACTTCAAGGTGTAATGGGTCGTTATGATTTGTCTTCTCAGTTGCATAGTCTTATTCGAAGAAGGTAGCTTGATGATTTTTGGTTAAGTAGCCTACCATCTCTTGGAAATGATTGACATCAAGGTCGTTTGGGACAATTGTGCTTTGTAAAGCCTTGTCTAGAATGGATCGATGATCAGGGGAGATACGCAATAGTTCCAAGATAGAGATTTGCGCTGAGGTCTTCCCTAGCTGGTCAAGTAAGTTATACTACGGCTTGGAATTTTGTGGTGTCTGGTGTGATGGAGGGCCTTGGATAGTGATCTTGGTTCAGCGAGTGTTGACAGCACACTCGAGAGTTTTATTTATGGTAATCTTATTGACATGCTCATCGACGGCTCGGATGTGATTTATGATTGGGCCACTATAATCATGCTTGACACTAGCATAGTTGGCAGAAGTGTTGGTCTTGTTTCCCGAACTGGGGGTTTTTCCTTTCCCATGGTCATGTAATGGATCAGAAAAAGCCTTGTGATTAGTGTTTGAAGACATTTGTTTCGGTCCATCGACTTTGATAGTTCTATTCTCAACAAAGTCTTGTATGATGTTTTTCAATTGTCAGAAATTTTGTAGGCTATGTCCTTTAGTCCAATGGGAATCACAAAAGGCATTGTCATCCCACCAATTTGGTTTAAATTTCCCTGGATCATATTGTCTTGGCTCTTGAAGTTGTACAAGATTGTGTTGCAACAGTTGTTTGAAGACCAATTCAATGGGTTCCCCTAAGGGAGTGAACTCATGTTTTGGAAACCCCCTTTGTTGTTGCGGTCATTAGGTGTTTTGGATAGTGTTGGGAGTTTGATTGACGGTGTTGAGTGTGTTGGTAGAGGGGTTTTGTCCTCTAAGTGTAATGATTGGTCCTGCTTGTAGGGTTTTAGCATCAACTACCCCATCATTGGTAACATTTTTTTTCCAAGACCAAAACTTTTTTTTTCGTTAGGGGTGTTCTGCACATTTGGATTTTTGTTTGGCATCTTGAGTTCACCCTTGTCTATGAGACCTTTTTCTAGTATGAGGCCCTTTTCCACTAGTTCTACAAAGGATGTGCAACAATGTACTCTCAAGTCACTTCTCATTTTTGAGTTGAGGTTTTCTTGGAATATAGTGACCTTCTGTTTCTCAGGTATCTCTATAGGACATCGACTGGCTCTACTTCTCCATCTCTGGAAGAAGGCGATAAAATTTTATGCTTTGTCTTGTGTAGTGTGACACAAGATTGCTATGTTGATCTCGTTGTCAATGTTAAAGGAGAAGTGTTCAATAAATTTTTCGGCCAATTCACCCCATGATTTTATGCCATATTGGAGACCCGAAAACCATTCCAGTGCAATTCCAATAAGACTTCTCAGAAAGAGTCTCATAAGATAGGTGGGGTCGTATGCGACATCTATGCACATCATGGAAAATTCCCTTATGTGTTTGATTGGATTACGCTTTATGTTATATTTGGGAAAGTTTGGTATAACATACCCATGTGGGAAAGGTGTCATGTATAATGATTTTTCGAAGGGAAATGGGCACAAATCCTTTGCTGAAAAAGTTCTCTTGTTAGACACCACCATATTATCCATCTATGTTTGCAGGGCATGCATCTACTTCTGCAGGACGTCAACTTGTGTTAATGATGTGTTAGTTGGATTGTTTGGGTCTATGTACGTGTTTTGGAATCCAACCTTTTGCGATGGGTTTTGGTTAAGTATTGATATGTAAAGTGGATTTTGATTTGGAATGTTAGTGAATGGGTTTCGATTTAGAATCTGTGTAAATGGGTTTTGATTTGGGATTTGTGAAAATGGATTTTGATTCAAAATCTGTGAGAAGGGGTTTTGATTTGGAATTTGTGAAGTGGTGGGTTGGCTTCCATATTGAAAGGAAAGTATGTTTACTATTTTTGAGACCCCAATCTGTGGTATAGTACTAGTGACATTGACACTTGGTATAGTTGTTGTCTGTGGAATAGTACTAGTGACATTGATACTTGGTATAGGAGCTAACATTTTAGGTCTTTTGTTCCCAACAAGAGGACTAAAGGGATTGGATGATGATGCCCCTATGGTAAAATTTAGACCCTGTGTCGAGCTAGATGTACCAAATGGAGATGTGTGTATCATTGGAGAACTTTGTGTAGGTACTCCAAATGGTATAGTGGTAGTCACTTGAGGTATAGTATCACTAGTAGTTGTCATGTATGTTCCTTGGGTAGATGTTGTTTGCAAGGTATGGATGTCAAATCTAGGAGGTAACTTGGCACCTTTTTCTAGCAACTTAGCTAAGTATCATTAAGGATCATTTGCTAGATAGTCATCTACAAAGGAGGCAAACTCAAGGTCTTGTGCAGCAGCATCTATGTCTTCGACTACAATGCATCCTTGTGCATCTCTAGTAACAAATTTGTCCAACAAAGTCTTGTGAGGTCTCGATGAAGATATCCTTGAAAAGGGGTTTGAGAACAGATTGATGAAGTCATTTAGATCAGCCATCTTTTATCTTTCTTTCCTTTTAGATCTTGTTTCAACCATGTAAGGTAAGCTCAAAGTGCAAGTGATGCAAAAACTAAGTCTATAGATGGTATGAATCTAGTCTATGTTTTTGGGATTTTTTGGATATAAGGAATGAATGCAGCTATTTTTTTGGTTTTTCTTGCAAATAAGGAATGTCTAAAATGATGCTATCCTAGGATGACAGTGTCTAAATATGCAAAAGTCTAAGTGATCAATTTTGGAAGATTCTAAAAGAGGTTACCTACCACCTAAAGTTTAACCCAGGTTTCAATTTAGTTTTGACAAAGAACCTTCATAGGACTAGGACCAAAAGATAAGGTGAGCTCCCAAACTAGACTGATGAGCTGGAAGGACTCACATGTAGCACAAAAAGATATGATGACAAGGTTCAATGACAATGTTCATTGAAGCAAGGGTTTATCCAAAGTGTGGAAAGTTCTTATTCTAATATCTACAAATGATGATTCCTCTAAAGGTAATAAAGAATCCTAAGATGAAAGTAAGATCTACAACCAGGATTCCTATCGCTATGATTGAATGATACCTAAAGGATGCAATCATGCAAAGTATGAGAAAACTTTCTGGTTTCTATCCAAGGATCACTATAAAAGGATAAGTCAAATATTGGTATGACTATTTGGTTTCGGTCTGTGATAGTGAATTATGGTTTTCTGTTAATCAGGAAAATGCTTTGCAGGATGGCATATGTGTCATAGAATATAACAGATGTGATTTGTACTATCAGATGTGGTCTACTAGTAAATTAAGTCACGGGTCTATATCAGAAAAATGCGACTCTGTATTCAAGCAGATGCGACTCACTGTATCAAATGCGACTTAAAATTAATCAGATGTAGTTTTCAGACTCAGATAGTGTACTAGTAAACAAAAATTTGGCTCTGTGATAGGGCATATGCATCGTTCCAGACTGCAAATGCAACTCACCTAATCAGATGCCTCACAAAGAGTTTCAAATGTGGTTTTCCAATATCAGAGGCAATTAACAGACTTGACATGTGTGACTAAAGATATTAGATGTGGAATTTCAATAAGTAGATTTGACTTGTTCCAACAGATGCAACTCACGGGTAAGCAGATGTGACTCGATTTCTAGTAAATGACAGTTTGGACTCAGTTTTGACATATGCGACTTACCAGTTAACAAATGCGACTCAGTTTAACAATTGCAGTTTTCTGGTGAACAGATGTGTTTTTCTAGTAAACTGTAGGTTTTTGACTCACTATTTTTGATCAAATTTTTGGAAAATAACAGACACTCAAAAAACATAGTATTTCAGACATGAACAAAGTATAAATCAGATGAAGACAAGTACAATCCTAAGGCTGGAATGTGACACTATCTTACTAAGTTCTCACTTGGGTTTCCCTAGCTATGCTTATTTAGAGCGGATGATTAGAAGCTTGACCCCACTAGCTCCCCTCCACAACACTCACTTCTCTAGGGTAGCCAAGCTTCAGTACCCATGAAACTCCCATGGCATACTTCTCATCTCTACAAAGAACCGTATGGATGTGAGACAGCTTCAGAGGTTCGACCTCCTGCACCAACATATAGAAGGATTTGGGTTTCTAAAACAAAGGGTGTCTAGTAAGGGAGTCTATGAACAGAGAGCCCATCTGAAATAGCCTGAGATTGGGAGGGTCTCTCTCGCTCTCATCACCACTAAGTCTCGGTGGACCGAGGATCTCACGGCTTGGCTTCGAACGACACTAGCCACTCCTTGCAATACAACTTTCGTTCTCCCCCCTTTGATATAGTCCACCAGAAAACATGCTTAAGGTCAAACCCTGAGGTGATGAAATCCCCAGGGAAGCCTCTCATAAAAAAATAAAAAGACCAATGTGTACGTACACACTGGATCGGGTAACACGGAGCGTGCAAGTGCACAAAACATAGTAGACAGGGTTCTTTTTAAGAACTAATTGAAATGTTATTTATTCTAAATAGATAATCTTGTTTCAAAATAGTCTTCAACACACATCGTCCAAAAAACAATTCATCAATAATTTCAAATTTATCTTTGTCGATTGTTCTGCAAAAAGGTTTTGAAAACTTGTCTTCTACCTACGTCTTGCAAACACTATGTTAACTCCTAAAAACACATGCTACAAACTCAAAATTATTCATAAAAACTCAATGAAAACTTTAAAATCAGAATTCAGACTCAAAAATTATACCAATCAGTTGTGTTGTGCAAGGTAGCAGATGCGTCATGGATTTCACCAGTCAATTATGTCGTAGAAAGCTACGGATGCGTTGAGGTTTGTTAGTTGTGTCACTTTACTCATCATATGGGACTCATAGTGTCAATTGCATTGTTTCGTGCATCAAATGTGTCAGATTGTACGATACCTACAAAAAGGAATGAAATTTCTACGGATTTGCGAAGAGTGTGTGTTCACGTCGGGTTCACCAATGTAACATCATGAAAACAAAGCGGAATAAAGCAATAGCAGTGCAATTAAACTTGAATGTAAACTAAGCTAAACAACAAAGAACAAAGGAAAGCTAAAACATAAATATAGAACAATCTCACCCAATATCTACATAGTTCCATGCATGACCTCGATTGTCCTTCTCCATTTCGCCGTTTGATTATAATTGCCCCTAGATTTCTCTATGCAAGTATAGCCTATGATAGTGATTTAGCAAAATATTGAAGATTAAACAGTTGATTGCTTCCAAAAGTCATAAGATTTTAGGAGTTACAATGATGAGGGTCAGGTCAATTTATAGAAAATTGATTGTTCGAATGACAGGCTCATATTAGAAGATAGACGGACGATTCAGATTAAAAGATTTGACATGCATTGAGATTAGTGTCAGTAGTGACATGAGTGATAGAGCATAAAAGGTGAAGATCAAGATTAAATAATGATTTAATCTTTAGTTGAAAGTATTCAAAAATTAGAAGAATAATGATTGCATGTAAAGGATAAAGATTAGCATGGAAGAAACGGTATTTCGAACACATGAATAGATTAATTAATTAAATAAAGTTATTTAATTAATAAATGTGTGAATGTAGAAGAATTAAAACTAGATAACTGACTGATTAAAACAGGAAGTCTCTTCATTAAAAATAGACAAATATTAGATCAGGAGATGACTGACTGATTTAAATAGATCTCGAATTGAGTGGTAAGTGAATAATTAAACAACTAAGCGATTACCCAATTATAGAATAATATTCCAAGAATAGTTCTTTTTATGAATTAAATGATTATTTAATTCAACCTTCGACATTTAAGGATTAAATTAAATAAACTAAGATTTATTTAATTGATTGAAGAAAAAATTTAAAGAATAATTAAATAATTAAAGTGTTTATTTAATTATAGTCGAAAATGTGATAAGGATAAATTAAATAATAATTTATTTAATTTAAGAAAGGGGATAAAGTCAATTAGTGATGTAATTAAATAAAGAACATTTATTTAATTAATCAGGATTGAATAAAAGATAAAAAATTAATTAATTAAATAATTAAAGTTATTTAATTAATAGAGGAATAAATGTTAAAATGAATTAATTAAATAAAGTTATTTAATTAATAGGTGAGAAAGGACTTTAGAAAATAATTAAATAATTATCATTATTTAATCATGACAAATGAAGGTATGAATTATGAAGAAATTGAAGTCGTGGGCCTAGACCAAATTTCAATGTCTACAGTTTAGATGGATTTTATGTGAATGGTTTAATAGAATACTCATTCACCCCTCCCTCTTAGTATTTCGAGTGTTCAACAATCCACATATCAACCAATTTTCAAAAATTAAGTACAATGGAGTAAGATTGGGCACTTGTGGAAGTAAAATTGAATTATTTGATTTACTTTATTTCATGTGCACATGCTTTCATTGAAGTAGTTATTTGATTATTGAATTCTCCTTTTCAGATTTAGTAATTTAATATGCTCACACTAAGAAATTTGGTGAAAGACCGCCTAAATTACATATCTCAAATTGGTTATAAACTTGGGCAAAAATGGCTAAAGGAAAAAAGAAAGGACTCAAGCCAAAAGGAAAATGCAAATTTCAGTCCTAGCAAATAGTACCCCTTAGTGTATTCCTTCATACACATGTTCCTTTGTTGCAAATTATGCAACTCACTCAATAGCTCTAATTGGTAATTGGCCAGAATGAACTTGGCCTTCAACTTCTCCACCATCTAATCCCACTTTCCAATCCTTGTCTTTTCTTTTATGTTCCTATCTAAGTGAATTTCCTTCCACCATATTTTTGCATGACCTTGTAGGAGTTTATGGTGAACTCCTCAAACACCCCAGAATCACCTACAAGACAAAATAACTTCCACAAGAGAGAAATGGTGGAAATATCATGCTATCATTAAGATGCAAGAATGCCAAACTAAATATGGCAAAGTACATATGAAGCCTTACTTATATAAGCAAGGTTAAGATGTATGTAATATGATGTTGACATGTGTAATAATCTTATGACATGTGACAACTAATTAACTACCTAGGAAATGATGCTAGATAAGATAAGACTTCTAGAAAAGACAACTTATACTTCTAGAAGGATTCTTATATCCTAAGCAAACATGTGAACCTATCACCTAGTAAATGATACCTAGGAATATAATTAAATGCCTAAGTAAACTTATGTAAGTGTAATTAAATAATTAATTACACCAACAGACCTTTCAACTTTCCCTTCATGAGCTTCATCCTATCCAAATACTTAATGTTCTCATATTCAAAATGCTCTTCCAAATTAGTGATCCAATCTATCAAATCTTTAGGATTCAAATTTCTAAAACAATTTAAAATTTTCACTTTGGTCCTCTTGCTAATGTTGATTATAGTATTCAACATCCTCCCTTATCCTCTTCACTTCCACTAGATTCTATATTATTTGGTTCACATTCTTCATCTCTCTCCTTGACCCTAGATTTAAGGTTCCTCTAGCAATCTTACTCAAATGCATCAATCTAGATCTATATAGCTTTCATCATTTTATACATCTCATCCACTCTACTAACAACATTGATAACACCTCATCCTCTCTTTAACAATATATTGAATTGACAAAGAATTCCTTTGGGTCAACAATCTACTCACGTTCACCTCTTATAAATTACCTCACATACAACACTTTTGTTTATAAACCTCTTGTGGATTGCTTCAACTCAACAAATTTTATTTAATTCTTACAAAATATTAATGGTTGCAAGTTTCAACACACTTCCTCTTCTTTTATTTACACTTTAATTTACTAAACACTTTCCACCCCTCTTTTATCAAACTCATTATGAAAAACCATAACAACCAACTATGCTAACATCCACAACACTCCAACACTAATCTCATGATCCACCTTGCTTTAATACCAATTGATGCAATCATAGTCAAAGGGTCTAGTAAAGGACTATCCAACCTCTCAACCTAGAACATTAAAATACACACATAACACATATATCTCATAAAAAGGTAACAACACATTCTTATTTATTTAAGCTTACATGGTTATCATCAAAATTACTCCTCAACTAATACAATCATGGTTAGAAGGTCTGATGAAGGACCATCCAACCATGCAACCCAACATCAAAATATACATATAACATAGAGATCTAACAAAAAAAACACATTCTTATTTATTTAAGCTTGCATGATTATCACCAAGATTACAACTTCTCACTTTTTTATAATAGGCCCTCTTACATGCTAGGTTGTGGCATTTCATTACACTTACTACAATAATTTAATTACACTATAAAATAACATTACAATTACACACTACTCTAATGAACTCCACTATGTCGCATGTTTCTCTCCCTTAGAATTGCACTCCACAACATACTCTGCATATCGAACCTCACAATTTCATTTTTCTCTTGTTCTAACTCCATGCTTCTTTTCTTTACCTCTTTGTTTGCTTCCTTTGAAAGCAACACCCAATATATATAATATATACAAGTTTTTTCAATGATTTATGTCAACCGCATGATGGCACAAAGCCTAGTACCACATGTAATGTGTTGTCGACCAAAATCAACAAACTAATAAATTTAAATTATAAAATGATGGAGAACCTCCACATGGTACATCACATGCACCCTAAAAGTTAGTTAAATCCTTATAAATATTCCTCTACTAGTGCAAATTCTAAATATCTTGTCATAAATATAAACAATCACAATTATGTACAACTTTCTGCCCATAGACACTCTCAATCTTATAAAATAAGGTAAAATCAAGGTTAAGGTCATAAATCATCAAAACTCAAACCCTAAATCCCTAAACCAACAATGAAGCACAAACCAACATAGAAACACAAAATAATGAAGCAATATTACCAAATATCTCTATGCCATGGTTGATTCACCTTCATTGTCCTTCTCCATCATGTTTTATATTTTGGATTGCCCTCAAATTTTGAGTATGCAACAATAAGCCTAGTGATGATGATAGCAAAATATTAAAGATTGTACTTGTCTCCTTAGATAGAAATAGTCTAGGTAGCATAGAATAGGGTTGAAATGACAATGATAGGTCTCTTTTATAGAAAACCAAATTGAAATGAAAGGCCAGGATTAAAAACCAATATGGCATGACAAGCAATGGTCAAGATTGAAAGATGTACGAAATAGGGTTAGGTCTAAATTAGGGCAAAGATAGGGTTTGGTTAAGGATGGACGATTGAGATTAAATTATAAAATAATTCAATCAAGGGTAGAAATTGAATGAGATGTGAAGAGATAAGAATGGAATGGATAAAGAGATTGGCACAGAAAAAGAGGTTGTTGGAGGAAATTAAATAATTAAAAAATTATTTAATTTGGGAGGGAAAGTGAATAATTAAATAATTAAAACATTATTTAACTATAGAAGAAGAGGAAAATTTGACTTTTCAATTAAAATAATGATTTAATTCAAAAGTGGAAGAAAAGGACAAATTAGTAAGTCATTAAATAAATAAAATTTATTTAATTTATGGAAGAAGAGGCTAATGACTAATTAAATAATTGAAATAATTATTTAATTATAGTAGAAAATGGTAATAATAATTAATTAAATAATAATTTATTTAATTATAGAAAGGAAGGGGACATTAGTGACGTAATTAAATAAATAAAATTTATTTGATTAATCAAAAGGAGAAAATAAAAGGAAAGAAATGAATTAATTAAATAATTGGAAATATTTAATTAATAGAAGAAATTTGACATTAGGCAGTAATCAAATAATTAAAACTATTTAATTATTATGGAAGAAAGGGGATTGACAAAGAAAAATAATGTTCGCAGGCAAAGGACAATTTTTAGTGTCTACATTTTACCCCTCTTTGATACAATGCAGTATATCGTGTTGTGTCAAAGAAATTTAGTTCAAAATATGCCCTAGTGTAAACAAGATGGACCTATGCTCCCTTGATTGTTTTTTGCAAATTTCCAAAAAGTTTCAAAAAAAATTAAAATTATTCTGAAAGGCTAATTTGACAGCAAATAATGCATTTATGACAAAAGGATTGATTTCTAGCACCTTCAGGATAGCCAAATTAGGGTTTAGGACCCTGGACTAAGTGCATCCAGTAAAAATCCTAACCCTAAGAGGGGGGAGGTATAAATAGAAATTGGGTGGTAAATTTTGCTCATTTGCACATTTTCAACCTTAGTGCATAGAGAGCTCTGGAGAGACTTGCTGCCAAGATGTCATGCAATTATACTACTATGTGTCTCTATGAGACACATGTGCTTTAGTAGTGCAACACAATTGCTTGATTTAAGTTTTTCCCAAGATTAGGATAAAATTTATGTTGCAATTAGGGCCCAATAGGTTTGACTAGGGTTTCTAATTGACGCAATGCTTTTTCTTGTGACCACAGACTAGATATATGACTCGATCTACACCTGAGAGCCTCGGTCATCCACATTCAGGTTGTGGGAGAAGCTAACTGATGCTAAGAAGTGCCAGCTTCTTCACCTAGGTTTGTATTATGTGACATTTATGCCCACCATCAGGGCGAACAGGGGACTTTTGATTGTACTCATTGAGAGATGGCATTCTAAGATGAGCTCCTTTCATTTTCCAATTGAGGAGGCGACAGTGACACTTGAGGATGTCTATCAGATCCTAAGAATTCCTATCCATAGAGCATAGGTGACATATGATCTAGGGCACGAGTACCGAGCCATTGAGGACTAGTATGAGCATGAGGATGTCGTAGAGCTAGGCATCGAGGAGTATGAGATACTATGGGAGGTCTTGGCAGAGAGGTATGAGTGATGGGATTGCATATTGTGTGCACTCATTGTTGGAATCGTCATTCCAAACCGTCAAGGGCATGGGTTTCTAGTCGGCTAGGGTGAGATGCTCATGGGTATGATGTCCAGGGGGATAGTTTATGCATGGGGACCCTGCTTTCTAGCCATGATATAATCCAACTACTTGACATTGCCTATCATGGAGCTCAGGCAATCAGTTGTGGCACAACACTATTGATGATATGGACCTGGGAGCACATTGTTGTGTTCCATCCACCAGTGGGGAGATAGTTGGGGGATGGCATGCCTTATGTCTACTTATACTGCGAGGTAGTTACAAAAACCCATGTCAAAGATATGGGATATTGGCAACATGTCATTGACCTGCTTGCTAGTTTCATATGGAGGCCCTACAGAGATTTCCAGTCGTGGGCGGATGACGATGATCACTTGCCATGGTGAAAATAGACTAGGTGCCTAATTGGATGGATATTCCAATCACAACATATCATAGAGATGTACCTGCCAGAGCGGATGCAAAGATAGTTTGGAGAGATCTAGAGCTTGCCAGTGGGGACAACGAAGTTTGTGTGGTCATTGCACGAGATAGAGCCATGGGGCTAAACAATAGATGTAGCTATAGTTGAGCAAGGTATAGATAGATCATAGCCTATGCAGTGGGGTTGGAGGGATGGAGAGGAATATTCAAGCATCACGCCTAACTATGATGCTTGGTGGGCCACCAATAGGCCTGATCCATTAACAGATCTGGATCAGCCGGTACCAGTAGAGCGTCAAGGAAAGGGCCCACAAGGTCAATTCAGAGGGTGAGGAAAAAGGGGGGATGAAGGATGGGGAGATGGAGGGAGGGATGATGATGGTGGGGATGGATGAGGAGGTAGAGGAGGCTGAGCCTAACAGAGGAGGACGAGGGGACAAAGATTGGTGAGACACCTCCCGATTAGGCAGGAGGAGGAGCATGAGGAGGAGAGAGAGAGGAGAAGTGGAGGAGAAGTGGCAAGATGAGGGACCTATTCCCAATTTCAAGCAATAGGAGGTGGTTATGGGGGATTTAGAGCATGAGATGGAGGAAGAGGAGCAGCAGCAGCAGGAGATGGGAGAGGTGGAGTGGGTCCTCTGAGAGCGAATTGTGATGGGGGAGGAGCATGGAGAGGGTCTAGAGGACGTTCCCATCGAGGATGGGGATCGGTCCATAGATCAATGGATAGTAGACCTATAGGCACGACTCGACACAACGATTGCTAGGATACACACCTTGGAGGAAAAGGTGGGCACCTTGAGGGAAGAGAGGGATGCAATAATTATTGGCCAGTAGCGGGCAGATTAACGATGCCTGGATTTCATGGCTACCCTTAGTGGTTTGATTGCAAACATGGCTTGGGAGGTTTGAAGATCTAGTCAGGGGGAGCAGTACTATAAGGATTTTTATGAGGCAAAAGTGCCACCAGAGCAAAGAGATCCAAGCTTCGCATAGTTTATGAGCAGGTCTCAAAGCTTATCACACTCCAGATGGTCTCACAGCAGTGGGGTATCTTTGGGCCGAGACGGTCTTCTCCTTATGACTAACTTCCATTAGAGCACAAGTTGTCAAGGTCTCCATGGCGAGAGGACAGATAGGACCATCATCCCTCACCACGATGATCACCTTCAGGGGATACGGGTAGCTCTAGGTAGAGCATGTTTTGATATTATATTAGGACACTTATATTTTTGATTAAGCCTGTAAACTCTATTTTTGGGAGACATCTTGACTTTGTATTGTGACACTTTATATTTGTGTCTGTGTGTTTGTGTGATATATGATTTTGGCGGTGAGTATATGATGTGTTCCCATGTTATGCATTTATTATGTCATTTGATGGATGATTATGCTTTATGATGTCATGCATTTTATATGATTATCTAATGTATGCTTTATGCTTATTGTAGATTCAAGGCTAATGTATTGTAAACTTGATAGAGCCTACACAATTTAGAGGTTTAACTAAATGAACAATCCACTCAACATTGCTCAAGACTTCATTAAATTATCAACCCAGGGTTTGTAAGCTTGTGATGGTGCAACATTATATATTCCTTCAAGGATTGAAAACTACTTAAGCTACCCTATTCAAGTTATTCTACTTGTTGAAAACTCACAGAATTACAAAACAGTGAAAGACATAACCAAAACAGTGGCTATGGGTACCTACAACTTAGACTATAACTAAACTATTACTAATGAAATGATATTGTAATAGCTTAAAACTAATAAAATTAATGACTCAACTAAACTAACCTCCTGAGTACTACTAGTTAACCATTGCATGCGTGTTCATAAGCATTCATTAACAATAAGCAAGATATGAAGTTCTAATTAGCTTGCATATGATTCATGAAAGAATGATAAACTACTAACAACTATTAATAGAAATAAATAACTAGAAAATGAAGTGAGGAACAATACCTTGAGTGGCCTGTTCAAGTGATTGTTCTCACTTTAACTAAACCTAAATATAGCTAATAGATTTCACGCATCCCATGAAATTAACTCTATTAATTGCATATTCATAAAAGATTACAAAAGATCTCTCCACAGATTGTACTCAATCATTCTAAATGTCCCTCATATTCTGAAACTGAAAGTAACTGATAACATAAAACAAAAAACCAACTATTCTATGAATTCAACTAATAGCTATATACAAGCTTGAGGGAATCTTATTCAAAGCAACAACTTAACCAAAATCATTAACTCTACTCCCATATATTTAGAGTGTAGAGTTAAGACTAATTTATTCAACCTATAATTAAAAAGGAAAAGGAATCCTAATAGGACTAAAACTCTATCAAAATAAAATTGCATGTAAATATTCAACCATTTGTCAGAATCCTATAAGTGAAGAAGACCTCTTCTTCAATGTTTATTAACTGGTTATAATAATGCATGCTCAACCTTCATCAAGTGCCTTTAATCAACAACCATCATGTTCAACTTAACCTGGAGCTCCCCTATTTCAATGTCCAGTCGTTCGTTTTGCTACAGGTTCATCCTACAACTGTTGTGTTCCATGGTTCCAATTTAGCTGCAAATAAGTTAATTTTGCACATGTATACAAGGATAACTATCATAATCAAAACATAGCATTCCATCAACATTCCATACATATCTTCATATAAATCATACAATACTAATATATTATAACCATAATTCCATCATTGCATTTAAGGTTCAAGTCTACATAATAGATATGAAAGGATAGTGTGACCAATGCCATAGTGTGAACTAAATAGACTAGATCCATACAAATTTAATCCCCTAAGCATTAATCCCAATGAGATATTCAAAATTGATTAAAGACCAAGAACCCATTAAACTAACATGAAGAACATGAAAACAAAATGGAAACCTACTTTAAAACTCAGAATCTTATCTTATTGGGGGAGTGGTGTCGCATTGATGTGGAATGGTGACCCTTTCCCAATCCCTTGGATAATGAGCTTGTTTCAATCAGTTTTATTGAACAAAACTGATAAAACCGATGAGAGATGGTGAAAACATGATAAAATCTATTTTAACATGATAAATGCTAAGATGTTTGATGTAAATGCATGCAACCTATGCTAAATGGAGTGGAAGTTCAAAGATGAAAGCCATTGATGCAATTTAAACTAACATAATACAAACTAAGCTAAAATGGAAACCATTAATGGATGCTTTAAGTTACTATGATCAATATTTTAAACTAAAAATGCTAAATGTATGCTAAATATGGATGCAAGTGGTTATGAGTTTCAACAGCATAAGTTTGCTATTAAAGATGGATCTATTTCTCTCCAAATAATGAACTATTTATAGGAAAGCAAATGAAAAATCAAGGGCTCAATTTGATTTGATCAATCAATGGTCAATAATGAAAGAAGGGTGAGCACATGGATCAAGGATTCTCATCAATGGATGAGAATCAAAGATCACATGGATCAAGAAAAGATCAAGGGTTACAAAAACACTTTGTAACAACTTTGAAATTTTGTTACAAAGTTTGTTTAAAAAGAATCATTGCCTTTTTGGAGCCAAACAGAAGGATATTCCTTCGGAATATTCCCTATGCAAGTGGATGGGAGGGAAATTAGCAATTTAGTTAATTAAAACTAAATTTAAATATGTAGAATAATGTGATATTCATTAAATAATTTATTTAATGAAAAAGGGGGATGCAAATATGATATTTGATTAAATAGTTTAGAGTTATTTAATTAAATAAGAGGACTTAGGGGTTAAATTAAATAATTTGAATTATTTAATTAAACAGGGTGAAATGCTAGTATGAGAGGGGGTGAATTAACCCAATTAGGTCAATTAGATTAATAGATGAAAATGACACATTTAATTAAATAATTAGGTTTATTTAATTAAACAAATGAAAAGATGATGGGTTTTAGAATGAAATGATGTTAATATATCGAATTCAAGTGTGTGTATCATTCAGGACATTTTTAAGTGTCTACATTTTTCCCCTCTTTGAAGCGAGGTACCTATTACGTTGGTTCAAAGACTAACGCTTTTTGGATTAAAAATACTGCTTAGATCAAAAAAATAAAAATAAAATCTGATTTTTGGATGCCCCATTGTTGCCCCAGTGGAAGGAATTAAGTTGGTTCCCTGCCCCCTCGAGAGATCGGGGGAAAATATGAAATTTTGGGTTGATCTCTCGACAAAAATGTAACATCAATTCAACTCAAAGAGGACTAGAAATTTCTGATGTCTGATGTAGACAGATTTGATGATGTATAGACAATCATCAGCCATGGGTAGCCTCATGTATATTTGTATACATCGCACAGATTCGATACTTAGATAGAATTGTTATTAATTATAGAAAAATAAGAATAATAAGATGGATGGATTGACCATTGATTTCGAGATTGATTCAAAAGTACAACAAGCTTATGATTCTTTGAGACTTTATTAGATATGGTGATGAGATGGATGATTTGCTCATATCTTGGGATTGGGATTTTTGTCATTCCTTATGTTTGATATAACACATAGACATGATGCATCATGGTATTGAAAACCAAGATGGCTTTGTATCTAGTGACATGGACTTTGACTCTACAAACAAATAGGATAGTTCTTGTTCACACCTTGACATATGAAAACCTCGTCAGAATGTAGTTTAGCAGTTTAGAATAAATCAGACCAAAGCATACGCAATAGTCAATAATCTACTCCAAATGACTTCCCTACATACAACTAAGCAAGTATGCGCCAAGATTATTTTACAAGAATACCCACAAGCACATCAAATGAAAGATAATGATCAATGCCCCATTCCTTTCTCTCTAAATCATTTTTTAGACATCATCGAGAGGTCCTCAAAATGGGTCATTTAGATAAATCATAAGAAAATATTAAAGACAAATAGTCAATGTTATCTATATCTCTTGTCAACTTTAACATAGCTAAGGTGATTTATGATGTTGATGTCCATTGTCGAAAGGATGCATCCTAGGACATGTTTATCAAATGTTTTAATTGAGACTAGGTGTGCAATAGGTTGTTGATACAAACTCTACCGACTCATTTACCTATGATCTATACTTTATATTTTGATATTTAGTTCTCACTTCACGTCTCGCAACACTTGTTTTCTACTTTTTTTACCAAAGTTTGAAGATGACGATTGATTTATTATGAATGAAGTTTGTTGTAGGTGAAAGTGAAATGGGATGGATGGTTTTGGATTTTTTGGAATATTTCAATGTTTTTGGTATTTTGAAAATGTTTTGAGACTATTTTTGGTTTTTTTGAATGTTTATGTGAATGTTTTGGTTTTCAATTATTTGAGGCTATTTAGGATTTTGAAGGTTTTCTGATGTTTTGGGTTTTCAATTTTCAAATGTTTTGGGGTTTTCTAAGTTTTCAAATGTTTTTGGATTTTTCTAAGTTTTCAAATGTTTTAGGGTTTTCCGAGATTCTGACCAAGAACCTAAGTTAAAAGACTATCCTAGGGGCCTTTAAGGCTTATCAAACATCAGCCTTGCCTACGTTATACATGCAAAGACCACGTAGTTCGACTGACTTGACTTATTATTGATGAGATATGAATAGTTGATGGATTGTTTGTTTATTATGATGGACTCCTAAAAGACTAACCTAGGGTGTCTCAGGGCACATCAATGATGGCCTTGCCTACGTTCAAGCTCAGAGAAAACTTAGTTCAACATGGTTCTATTTTTGGATTTTCAATGCTTTGACATGTTTAGGGATTTTGATGTGTTTTGGATGTTTTGGGATTTTGTCTTTACAATTTTTAAATGTTTTCAGATTTTAGCTATACAGGATTTTGGTGTTTTTGGATTTTAGAGATGAATGTTTTTGAGATTTTTGATGAGATTTCAAATAAAATTTAAGATATACAAGAACCCAATCCGATGCAGAACAAATTGCCCCAAATGTGATGTGATAGACCACCTCGATATAGGTAAGACAAATTGACCTTAGGAGTATGCCAAGTAGTACTAAGAGGAATATGATACTTCATAATATCAAGCTATGACTTTGACACGGATGGGTGATAGAATAAATAAGATGAATGATGTGATGGATGAACGTGATGCAAAGAATGATAGGATAGAGAGCCAAAGATAGATGGAGGTGCTTATTTATGCAAGGTGTTTGTTTGCCAGGTTTTCACCAGGGTACTTTCCCAAAGCACCACTGAAGTGGTTTTCACTAGAGGATGATTTTTTTCTTTACTTTTTCAAAAAAAATTCTTATTTTTTTGGATTTTTATCATTTTTATTTTTTTTGTATTTTTCAAATTTACACCCTTTAAATTTAGGCATAAAACTTTTTAAGATGCAGACTGTTGATTGGCTTCTGAAAGGGTTCATCTTCAAGTGTTGATAATTGGTAAGCTCTTGATCCATAGCTCGTTGTGACAACAAATGGACCTAACCAGTTAGGCTCAAACTTTCCTTTACTGTCCTAATCTGGAAGATTTTTTTGATTCTACTTGAGAACAAGATCCCCTATCTAGAAAGACTGACTCTTGATCTTCTTTTTATAGCTCCATTTTAGTCAGTTTTTGTATGCTTGCAAATAATTAAGGGCATCAAGATGATGCTCATCCAGGAATTCTAACTCATTCAGCCGAGATACCCTATACTCTTCATTGGTGATCAAATTCTATAGTGACACTCCTAGTGAAGGAAGCTTGACCTCATTAGGTAGGATGGCTTCTAATCCATAGACAAGGGAGAAAGTGGTTGCACCTGTAGGTGTGCAGATATTGGTTTGATGGGCCCAAAGGGCAAGATTTAATTGCAAATTCCAATCATGGCTAGCTTCATTGACCATTTTCTTTAGGATTTTTAGAATGGTCTTGTTTGTAGCCTCATCTTGACCGTTGCCCTGGGGGTAATACGAGGTAGAGAACTGATGTTGGATGTTAAATTGTTGGCATAGCTCTTTCACATCCTGATTCTTGAAGGGTGTTTTGTTATCTGAGATAAGGGCTCATGGAACACCATAACGACAGATAAGGTAATTCAGGATAAACTTAGAAATTTTCTTCCCAATTATGTAGGTCATAGGAATAGCTTCAACCCATTTGGTAAACTACTCAGTGGCTGTGAGGATGAATTTATGGCCATTAGATGAGGTGGTAGTAAGTTTTCCTATTAGGTCAAGCCTCCACTATGAGAAAGGCCAAGGTGTGACCATTGGTTGTAACTCTTGAGCCAGACCATGAATAAGATCTCCATGTTGTTCACATTGGACACACTTTTGCACATACTGATGGGCTTCTCTTTCCATGGTTGGCCAGTAATACATTGTCCTCAATAGTTTCTTACTAAAGTCATACCACTAGAATGGGAATCACATATGCCATCATGTAATTTTGTTAAGGAGGTCAAGGCTTCCTCTTGGTTGAGACATCGTATGTTAGATTTATCTTGCATTAGCTAATAATTAATTAATCTTTAATTGATTATTAGTCTAATTTATTCTCACATGCTTTAGCTAAACTTAGGAATGCTTTATTCGTTGAGTTATATTAGATCATTATGTCACATCTCATGTGATGTTGACACTTGTCATGATATAACCCCTTTCTCATTTAGGGATTTTCTCTTATAAGCATTCAACTCTCTTTGTAAATATCACTTGGATATTATTCACGGGAAATATCACGACTTTCATATCTTCTTGAAAGCTTCTTCTGTAATTTTTCCTTGTTGATGAATATAGCAATTCTTGTTTGTAGATCTCTTGTGTGGAAGGTTTCTTTGTTTTTTGTTTGATCCTGTGGCTCATGGTTTTGTGCTTGTTTCACAATTCTAACATGGTATCAGAGTGTGGATTTAGCAAACCCCTTCTCGATTTATGAGATTTTCTTTCTTCAACAAGGGTTGCAGGCTTCAGATCTGAATCCCCTTTTCTCTTTTACAAATTTTGGAGGTGGAAAGTTTTTGGAGAATTTTGGTACAAAAAGGACCTCGCTGTTGGATCCAGAGCTATCGAGAAAGTCAAATTTGGCATTTGTTTCGCCTGATTTTGATTTTGTTTGTCAGATCTATGAAGGTTTGAAGAAAGGGTCTTTTTTGCCAGATCTAGGGGGTGCTTGATTTTTCGGGGCATTTTGAGTTTGAATGGACCTCATGGTTGTGTCCAGAGCGGCCAAAAACCCTAAGATCACCTGTCAAATCATCAAAATCTGAGCAGTTGACCTCTAAGGCAAAATGTTTTTGCCCGTACGACCTCATACAGTCATCTACACGCAGATCGAGAAAAATTTCCTTACATGCCCTGGTAAAAAAAATTTGTTTCTGGCTTTAATTTTCCATCAGAAAAATTTAAAAAAAATAATTGAAAAGTTTTTTTGTTTAAAAAAAAATTAAAAGGGGGCATTTTTTTGGGTTTGTGGGGACCATTTATTAATGGTACCTGCTATGGTAGGCCCTGCGAGCCCATTAATGTCGTATGTCGGCAGCCTTTAAAACCACTGGTGGTGGCTTTTACAATCACTGGTGGCAGCTTACAACCCGCCAACATTTTTTTATGATTGTTTTTAAATTAAAAAAAATCAAAGTTTTTTTAATATATGTTTTTAACAAAAAAAAATATACATTGTAATTTTTTATTTTTATTTTTAAAATAAAATAACATTTTTTTTCAAAATAAGCCAAATTGTGAAAATGCGCTGACGGTCAAATTTAGGCTCTCAGTTTTGCTGCGACGGTCGTTTGGCCGTCAAATTTAATGCAATGACTGACTTTTTCCACTTTGGGAGTTGTTTTCTTCCAAAGGCCATAACTTTTGCCCACAATGTTGAAATCGGGAAAACGAGATATCGTCAGAAAGAGGATTCGAAGTACTTTCCAGTGGTGTAGGTATTTTTTGGAAAAAAAAATTCAGGTTCCTGTTACTTCCAGTCAAAGTCAGATCTTCCTTTTTGGAGTTTCCTTCAGTATTTTCAACATAACTTTTGCATACGATGTCGAAAATGGGAAAACAAGATATCATCGGAAAGCTATTTCTGAGCTCTTTGCAGTGGTGTAGGTGGTTTCCAAATTTTATTTTTTGTATTTTCTAAAAATCCTTCTTCTCAGCTATTGTCTTTTTTGGACTTTATGGGCTCACATTGCATGTACTTATGATTTTGTAAACGCACTGGGATAAAGTGTCTCAGCTTTGTATGTGTAGTACTGGGATTCTTGCACATAACTTTGTGCCTTATTGTACTCGCACTATGATATAAAGTTCCATGAGGGCTGATGTTTTCCTTTGTTTGTCTTCATACCTTTCTTGTGCATATGTGACTTTTGTTTTCACATCCTTTCTATCAACTTGTACTTTCATGTCTGCACCTTCAGATGTTCTTGGTTCTTCTTCATGCACTACTTTTAGGCATTCAATTTTAGTGTACCTGTCACGCCTCTCCCTTTTCAACATTATGGGGGGGGTTTCTACTATTGGTGTTACTGCTTCCTTGGTTTCGCGTTAGAGTGAGATATGTATACAGTATTTGTTCCTATGTACTAGGTGGATGTAGCGGCTGGTTACCCATGCATTTCAGTGAGATGGAGCACTTACCACATGGAAACTCTTGCATTCCTATTTTTGGAGGTGACCTTCCATTTTCTCATGATCAATTCTTCAGACTTTTGGTACCTTTTCCATCTGTATCTTCGAGTTCTAGGTGTTTTTTCCTTTGTTTTACATCTGATTCAAGTAGTGTCATTGGGGGAACTCATACAGATTCTTGTCTTCTTGATCCTAATCATCAGATGTTTCAACGGAGGTTCTTCTTTCAACATTTCAGCAATCGTTCTTTAACAATGTTTGTAGCTTCTTCATGCTTCAATTGTGTTCTCTTTGTTCCTATCTTTTGGGACAACCTTGTCTTGTTTGGAGGCTTCTTCAGTCCTTCACTTGGCTTTCATCTCTTTTTGGAGTAGAGTTTTTCCCATGAGGTTTTCTCTATTTCTCCACATTATAGAGATCTTATGTTTATACATGGATACCTTTCTTGGCCTTGTTTGTCGGGACCCATCTTGCATTCTCTTTTTTAGAGTTTTTAGCTACTCCCTAAGTTCATCTTAAGGGGGGGTGTTAGAGTTATCTTGCATTAGCTAATAATTAATTAATCTTTAATTGATTATTAGTGTAATTTATTCTCACATGCTTTAGCTAAACTTAGGAATGCTTTATTAGTTGAGTTATATTAGATCATTATGTCACATCTCATGTGATGTTAACACTTGTCATGATCTAATCCCTTTCTCATTTAGGGATTTTCTCTTACAAGATTCAACCCCCTTTGTAAATATCACTCAGATATTATTCATGGGAAATATCACGGCTTTCATATCTTCTTGAAAGCTTCTTCTTTAATTTCTCCTTGTTGATGAATATAGCAATTCTTGTTTGTAGATCTCTTGCATGGAAGGTGTCTTTGTTTGTTGTTTGATCCTATGGCTCGTGGTTTTGTGCTTGTTTCACAATTCTAACATCGTAGTAATGTCCCTTCGGTGTGTTGGCAGTATAAGGTATCACCTATGATCATGAATTGGGATGCCTTTTTAACAAAGGTCTTTTTAAGGTTGGAGGTGATATCAGATGGGAGGGTACCTCTGCTAAGATAGGTGAATATATCATGATACCACGGGGAACCAGGACCAACGATGACACATTCGAATTCAGATTCTGGGATTTCAAAAGTTGGTACGAGAAGTTGTTCTACCAAGAATTCACATTGAAGGACGTTATGTGGCATGTCTAACAATGATCCAATTGTCGCCATGGTGTCTGCTACTCAATTGTTCATGTGTGGTATCTGCTCAAAAGTTATATCTATGAAAAAGTCCTTAATATTTTCTGCCATCCTCTTATAAGAAGTGATTTTATCATCCTTAGTTTGGTAGTCATCATTAACTTGATTGATAACCAGTTGTGAGTCCCCATAGACTTCCAACTCTTATATCTTCCATTGGACCGCTATCCTTAACCTTGTTATTAGAGCTTCATATTCAACTATATTGTTAGTACATGGAAATGATAGCCGGTATGACTTTGGAATACAATCACCTTGAGGGGTGATAAAGAAGATACCTACTCCTGATCCACGTTGGGTATAGGATCCATCAAAGTATATTTTCCACTAATTTGTTGTATTGACAAGGAACACTGATTCATTAGGAAATTCAAATATTAAAGGGTTCTCTACATAGATAGGTGCTTGGTTTGTGATTACTTGTCCTTTGATTGTCTTACGCTCCTCGTACTCTATGTCATAGTATAGGGTAGGAGCATTATTTGGAAATTTTATCTAAAGGTATCTCAAAATATGTATAAAAACAATAGAAAATAAGCTATTATCTAGACCTATCATCTCCCCTTAACTAGCCTTTTGATTTTCCTCAAGAAAAACACTAGGGATATTGATTATACTACAAAGCAATTTGTTTCAGGTCCATAACTGTGTTAACCCCCTAAATCTATTTCAAATAGAACCCTTGATATTCTAAAAGTTGTCTCATCTTGATAATTCCTACTTTCTCACATTCATCACCTTTCTCCCTAGTCCAATGTGGGATTGGATAGAGGAGAATAGGTGGATGGAAGGTGAGTGGTACCCAATGAACTCCTTTGAAGACACCGATTGCCATATATTTGCATGCCCTCTGAAGCATAGCAATAAAATTATACACAAAATGTGGCTCTTTCTTCTGTAATTAAGGTGTTAAACTATTCCATCTATTTTGTACATGCTTGTAACATTATTGTCCAATACCTACAACTAGCATCTTCATTCTCTCATAATCTACCTCTCTGAGTTTCTTGATCTTCTTACCCACACCTTTATGTTTAAGAAGTTTCATCCATTCATCAATGACTGCATTTGGATCCTTAGCCTCTCTTCTTACTGGAAGTGAAATGGATTTTTCTTTTTCCTCATACTCTTCCATAATCTCTCCTCTAAGTTGCTCATTTCTATAATAGGAGGAAAGTACTCTAATCTGAAGGTCTCTCACAAAAATGAGAGGGTTCCATTATGTCTCATCAATTTTACATAGTTGCACAAATAAAACTCGCACAACTAATCCTGTTCTTCAAGTGTGGATTCAACGAAAACTTTTAGAAATTTAGATTCCATACTCATACCAACATATTGTTTGCTAACTAATGTACTAAACTGAAAGCATAAAAAACTTTCTTGTAAAAAATAATGCATATGTTCTTGGTGGAGGCCTACATCTGACAAGTTTTGTAGCCTTATCTACTAATTCCTCCAACCGAACTGCTGATTTGTTTAATTCCATATCTCTCTTTTCCAATTCCCTTTCATATTCTTCCTTGTCTTTCTTCCATTTCTCCTTTCCCTATGCAAGTTCATTAGTTAATCTCCACAATTGGTAGCCAAGTGAGAAGGTTGTATGATAATCAAGATTTTTAACAGGAGGGGGTTTCTCATCTCGCATTGCTAGTTCTTTGTCCCCTATCTTGGTAACAGCCAACCGTGCCAGCAAATCTAGCTTAGTACCATGACCATACAACTATAGATTCTCCTCCATCTCTTGTATTTTTGCTTCTCTTTCCTTCTCCTTCTACTCATAATTTTGCACGAACTCCTCCAGGTGTTCAATTCTATCTAATGCCTCTTGTAGTTCCTTCCAAACATCTCTTTCTTCAATATATACCTCCTTTGTATCTTCAAGCTGCTCATTGCCTTCTTCATAATCTCCATGAATAGTACTATCTAGGATTTTTGTCCATATCTTCTTGGTAGTAAATATATCTTTTGATTTTGAATTAGAAGTTGTCACCACATATCTTCTCCTTTTTTCTAGTATATTCACACTTCCAGGAACACCCCCTTCTATTTCAAAATTAGTTTCTACAATCTTAACATTTTTCTAACATTGTTCTTAGTGAGGTTGTTCTTTGCTCATCTCTTTCCTTCAAGTTCCCCTATATTTTTCTTTGTGGCCCCTTTTTTCCTTAGGCACTATAGGTACATCCAACAAACTATTAATATATGTGAACTCATCTTTCTTGAAATCTTCCCACCTCACTTGTGGGTATTGAATCCTTAAACTCCTTTTTATAAACAAAGTAATTAAATAGTGATGAGATAAAGGGGTGTCACTCTATTTCCTTTGGTATTCTGAAGCCATCCATTTTAACAAGTTGTACAAAAATTTTGGTACATTCATTAACCTATTATGCTTGAGATGACTAACTTAAAATAAATTGTATACAAAAGATTTTTCCTACCATCATAGGTGATATATCTGATAATATAAGAGGCACAATTTCCGCACAACTAGGGGAGAGAAAGAATCTTCATACCTTGTGATGAGGAGTCCAATTCCTCTCCTTGTATGCAAAATTCTTCCCTGGTTGCAACTGTGTCAGCTTGCGCTAGAAATTCCACCCCTGTTCTTGGTAACCCTATGACTTGTGCGATGGAAATCACAAAAGCATCTACTAAAATTCCCTTTACCATAGCTTCATCATACTAAAGAGTGGATGCAAACCTCCTTGTCAAGTCATCACTAAATTCTGTTAACTTCAAGAAGTAGTCGAGCCAACCAACCCATGTAAAAATGGGTAGGACTATTGCATCCTCCAGAATTTGTTGATGAGCCGCTAACTCCCTTCTTATAACATCTCCTCCCATTCTAAATCACTTCTCTATTTTAATGCACTCAAACCTACTTGAAATTTAACTCACTCTTCTCTACCACCTTCAGAAACCCTTCACTTTCCTTTGATTTCCTCGTATATCTCTACTAGCATATCATAATGCAAATTTCCCTTCTTAGTACCAACTTAATTTGAGCTCATAAATAGGTTCTAGGTTCAACTCTTGATGTTGATATAAACTTAAGCTCAAGTTCTCAAGGTATAAAATTTAGCAATTTGAAAATGGCAGCAAAAAAATGAGATATAACTTAGAAGAGTTTTGCATGTCGTTTTTGTCCATTGATTTTAATTTAGGTGGCAGATATGGAAAAGACTAATGAAAATACTAACTAGGTCATACCCTCCCCCCAACTTAATTTGTGAAGTGACCTCACTTCACATTTATGAATTGGAGGTGGTTTAAATGTGTAATGATGGTAATTAGTGATATAATATTTTGCATGCATGGAGTAATCTAAAAAATATAATGAAAGTTAAAGAACACTAGAGTAATCATGATAGCATACCTAAAGTACCGTCTGAAAGAAATAACCATCTGCCGCATGTGGAAACTAAAAATAATATATATCTATTTGTTGATTCGATTTGATGGATAATAACTGCAAGGTAATGCATAGTGAGTGGCGAGTGAAAATGATGGGATGGGTAATACAGATATTAGTTGGTGATTTGATAGCTCGAGTATTTGAAATGTAAGCAGGCAACAAAAGAATTATGTTGCAGGTACTTATTATGAAATGGTGGATGTTACATGGGGTTATGGTGAAATAAATGTGTATGAACTTGAAGTAAATATGGTACCAATTAATTTGAATTTTCTTTTCGGCCACCAAACGATGCTATGGGTACATGCAATGTTAGGGATTATTCTGAATGTTGACAAGATTAAGCTATAGGTCCCTACGGCATCAGGACCCTTTGTGATTATTGATAAATAGGTCTCTCTAAAGATATTATTAACATTATTATAATGTGCAGTGTGTGCTTGTGAGAAAAAATAAAAAAATTAATCCCAAGTGAACTTAGGGATTGAGCTTTGTAGCTCAATCTCTGGGTCACTAGAAGTGCTAGGTATATCATGTATTACTGAATCATCACTCTATGTGTCAAATTTTGAATTTGGCTTATTGCAAGCACCATATTGTTGAAATAGTGAAAATATGAAATCATCCTTTTGTAATGGCTTCTTATATAGCTTCAATCTATGGTTGTTTACTAAAAGTGAAAACCAGATTGCATCAATAGTTTGTAACTGGACTGCCCCATTAGGATAAACTTGACCAATTTCATAGGGTCCCAACCATCTCAACTGAAATTTTCCTTTGAAGTCCTTATACCATGAATCATATAATAGTGCTTAGTCCCCCACAGTGAACTCCTTAGTTTTGATGTATTGATCATGTCACTTCATTCTTTATGGTTGAACTACCTCTGTGTGATGAATTACTTCCTTTTGTATCTCATCCAGCCCATTTAAGGTATGCAGCCTTTCCTTTTGAGCTTTTGTTAAATCTATTTCCAATTCTACTATTGTCCTTAGTGTTTTATATTCAAATTTAATTTGAAGGACTATTGTCTTACCATAGACTAACTCATAAGGTGTGAATCTAGTGGTGGTTTTTCATGTTGTTCTGTAAGCCCATACTGCTTCAAGCAACCTTGCAACCCAGTCTTTCTTATGTAGTTGTATTGTCTTGGTGAGAATACCTTTAATCTCCCTATTAGTAACTTCCACTTGGCCATTAGCATGAGGGTGATAGGGTGTTGATTTCTCGTGTCTAATTTGGTATTCTTCAACCAACTTGGTGATTAGATCAAAAGTAAATTATGGGCCTTGGTCAGTGACTATTTCTCTAGGTACTCCATACCTAATAAATATATCCTCATATAAGAACTTAGCCACATTACCATCTCTGGAAAATTGCAAGGCCTTTACTTCCACCCATTTAA
Organism: Sequoia sempervirens; assembly: GCA_007258455.2. Taxonomy (NCBI): domain Eukaryota; kingdom Viridiplantae; phylum Streptophyta; class Pinopsida; order Cupressales; family Cupressaceae; genus Sequoia; species Sequoia sempervirens. Next base: position 80,910 of record VDFB02256695.1, on the reverse strand, counting down.
TCAAGTAATCAGTACAAACAAGGATGTATTCCTTGTTATTGGATGTAGGTGAGATAGGTCCAATGAAGTTTAAACCCCATTTGTCAAAAGGTTCTAGTGTCAATTGAGGTTGTAAGGGAATCTAATCACTCTTTGTTGGCTACCCATCCTTTGACACCTATCATAAATCTATGCGTATTCAACTAAATCTTTATGCAAAGTTGGCCAATAACAGCCAATTGTGAGTATCTTAAAGGTTGTTCTTTTTGCTGCAAAATGACCTCCACACATGGCATGCCTTCATGATGTCAAATAACTCATCCTCCCTAATACACCTTCTCATGATGTTATCAGAGCCGATATAAAATAGATAACCAAATACCCAGGAGTATGGGAAACATTTGTGAACTGTCTTTTCTCCCTTGGAGGAAAGTGTGGTGGAATCTACCCTGTGACCAAATAGTTGGCAATATCTATAGACCAAGGTACTTGTACTTGTAGAGAAAACAAGTGTTCATCTAGGAATGAATCATCCACCACTTCTATTGATTTTGTTGGAAATCTCGACAAGAAATTTGCCACTAAATTTGCTTTACCAGGTTTGTCTACTATGGTAATGCCAAATTCTTGTAAAAGAAGTATCCATCTCACCAATCTACCCCCAACTACTATCTTGTTCATTAAGTACCTAGTTGTTGTATGGTCTATATGGACAAAGACTGAATAGCCAGTAATATAGTGTCATAATTTATTAATAGCATATACTACATCAAGCATCTCTTTTTCTATTACAGCATAGTTCAACTCTGCTCCTTGAAGATTCTTGTTGATATAATAAATTGCATACTCTTTATTGCCTTCCTTTTGACCCAAATCTACTCCAATGGAAAAATTTGAAGCATTTGTGTGTATGTGAAAAGGCAGAGTCCAATTAGAACCTCTCAATAGTGGTGCTTGAGTCAAAGCTTTCTTCAATTCTTCAAATGAGTGTTGACACTCAGATGTCCATTCAAATTCAATGTTCTTACTTAGCAAAATAAATAACGGTGCAACAATCTTACTAAAATCTTTGATAAATTTCCTGTAGTGGCCTGCATGGCCAAGAAAACTCCTAATATCTCTTTTTTTTTAGGAACAAGTAAGGTAGATATTATCTCTATTTTGTGTGGATCAACCTAAATTCCTATTGTGGATATAAAGTGTTTCAATAAAATTCCCTGTGTCATCATCATGAAACATTTTTCATTCCTGAGTGACAAGTTGTGTTCTTTACACCTTTTCAACACATTTTCCAAATTATTGAGAGCTTCCTTATAACTTTCACCATAAGTAGTGAAGTCATCCATATATATTTCCATGCAGTCATCTGCATAATCAAAAAATATGTTGAATATTGTTCTTTGAAAGGTAGTTGGGGCATTGCATAAGCCAAAGGGTAGAACAAAGTAAGCATAAATTCCCCAAGGACATGTGAATGTAGTCTTGTCCTGATCCTCTAGTGCAATTTTAATCTGGTTATAGCCACTGAAATCATCAATAAAACAAAATTACTTCTTCCCAGCTAGAGAATCAAGTACTTGATCTATGAAAGACAGAGGAAAGTGGTCTTTCCTAGTGGTTGTATTCAATTCCCTGTAGTCTACACAAACTCTCCATTTCCCACCTTTCTTGGCAATAATTACCAAACGAGAGACCCATTCACTATTTGATATTGGATAGATAAAACTTGCATCAAGGAGCTTTTGTAGCTCATCTTTCACTATCTTCCTTAAGGAATATTCATACATCTTTGTAGTTGTCAAATGGGCCTATAGCCATCATTAATATAAATCATGTGCATACATAAATCAAGATCTATGCCTTTCATATCATGGTAATCCCATGCATATGCTACTGAGTGTGCCTACAACACTGTCTGCAAAGAGTTCTATTGCTCTTCTATCAAGGCATTATTTATATTCAACATTTTCCCAGGCATTATTTCCAATTCCTTGGATGATTCTTAGATAGATGAAAGTTCAAGGCTTGGTATAATGGGTAGACATTATTGAGGTAGTAATGAATAAAATAGTTGGGATATCTCTTTTCTAGAATTGGTGGGTATAATACTTTGCAAGGGGTCTTGTAGGCATATGAGACAATCTTGTTGTTGTGGGCTCATGCCGCAATCATTTTGGATTATGTGGGCAATAAGTTCATCTTCATCCTGGTCATCCAATAAGGGGTTGCGCTCTAGTATCAATGTATGTAGAGAATAGTTATCTTCTTCATCCGAATTGGGCCAAATAGTTTTCTCAAGGTTAGCATAAGGTTGGGTTAGTGGATAAAGAACCAAGTTCTTTGTGATAGTCCCATTGGATATTATCATTTTTCCAGACCTACAACCTATAAATGCATCGGTTGTAGCTAACCAAGGTATTCCTAGGATGAGTGGGTAACCTACAAGATTAACTTTGGGTTTTAGCACTATAAAGTCAACAAGATATTCCCATGAATCTAATACAATCACCAAGTCTTCAATAATCCCCTCAGGCTTGACCGTTGACCTATCTGCTAGCTGCAAAATAGTTTGTGTGGGCCTGAGGTTGACTAACTGTAGAAATTGCATTGTTTCTTTTGTCATGACATTGATTGCATCCCCCAAGTTTATCAAAGTATTCTTAATGAGGGTTCCATTGATCTTTACATCCACTAGTGGAATACTAGGATCTATATACTTAGGGACTATAATGTTCCCTAACATGATATCTGCAAGGTTTCCCAAGACATGAACTGTTTGAGGATCCTTTCTTTTTCTGCCTAGTTTCTTAAGATATAGATCCCTTAAAATTTTGGTATAGATAGGGATGTCTTTGATAGCTTGGATAAGTGGAATCTTGATGCTCACATCTTTTAATTAACCTAAAAGATCTATCTCAGCTATGTGTGTGATTCTTTTGAATAGTTAGGCATTCGGGAAAAGGTGGCTTAATACTTGAGGTAGTTTGGTGTACTGAATGTGACTCAGGTTCCAAAGGTGATTTGTTTGAAGCTTCAACTACAGGTTCCTCATCCTCCATTTATGTAATTTGAGGGGATGAAGGTCTAGCAATTTGTTTTCCTGATCTAAGGTGGACATCACTCACCTCTACCCCGTAAGTGGGGTATTGCATAGCTTCGTTAGTATAATCCTATTGAACAGGCTTAGTGTTAGGGTTAGGTGCAGGTTCAGTAGGTATTTGTGGTTGCTTGGGTGGTTGATTTGTAGGATTTTATGGAGGCATTAAATTTTTTTTTTGTGGTGGAGGGAGCATAGGCTGCTGATAGCTCATATTTGGCTGCTGCCATTGCTGGCCTTTCTACCACTAAGGTTGCCACTAATTGTGTTGGGTTTTCCATTGTGGATTATAATTGGAACCCTGAAAAAAAAATTGTGGCCAAGGATTTGGCTGCTAGTTCCAATTTGGTTGAACTTGTGGCCATTGTTCAGGGTTCTACCACTGGTTTTGATTTGCTTGCTAGGGCTAAGAGTTCCAAGCAAAAAAGTTTTGATTCCCAATAAGAAATGATGAATTAAAGCTAAGGGGGTCTTGTGGCATACCTTGTATCTGTTGCCATGGCCTCCTATGTGCTATATAAAATATTTTTCCATCATCTCCTTCAACTGGTTGAAATTCAGGTTTCTCAACTTTATCTTGCTAGATACTTGCCACCCTCTTACATTTGCAATTTTCTTTTCTTTTCCTACAGCTTGGACAATATTTAGTGAGCATAGCCTCAGCTTCCTCCTACTTATTCTTAATTTGGAGAGCACCCAATTGATTTTCCAAATGGCTAATGATATCCTCTTTTATGTTGGCTAACAAATTGCTTAGCTCTATTTTTGAAACCCCTGTAGACGATTTACCAAATTACCAATAATGGAATTCCTATCTCCTCGTGTCCTTTTAGTAAAGGTCCTGGAATAATTCATGGAGACCCTACAAATTTCTTCAAATGGTATTTTTGAAAGATCTCCTTGCCCAATGAGGTTCAACATCCATGCAGTCATCATTAACTCCCCTCAAAAATGTTGGAAAACGTGCCTCAATCTTACTGGCATGAAACCTCTGAAAAAGCAAAGTCGGTGTGACAATCTTTCTGTCTGGCTAACTAGCAGCTGTGTAACCTTATGGAATGCTCAGGTTGCCAAGACCTTGCTGTTGTCTTACCAAATGGAGTTATCATTGAGACTTTCATGTCGCTGTGAAGTTTCTAACTCACTCCACCAGGTAGATCTCTGGCTGACTGGTTTGGTTCCTAATGGTTGTCAGGGAGACTCATGGCGACTAGAGTCATCGGGGAGAGGCATGAACATTCGGTATAACTCATCCCGACAAGATATGTCTCGCTAATGGTTATACACTCGAAGTCATCGGGGTGACATGTAGGTTCGGTAAGAACTCTTGTCAATGGTTGTTGTCTCGCCGATGGTATGATCTGTTGTTGGCATGACTCTTGGCGAAGGATGGACTCGAGGTGACTTGGAACCTGCGGGGTGACTCTTAGTGACATCCTAAGTCTTACCGACGGATGTTCATATTGGTATGACTTGAGGGCTCGTTATGACTCATAGCGACTAGCGATTGTCTGGGCAATGGGTCTACTGAGGATGTCGGTGAAAGGTCTTGCCAATCTTGCCGATAGAGTAAGTCTCACCGATGGGAGTGTTGATGTCGATGTGACTTTTGAACTCATTTTGATCTCCTGCCGATAGCAGTGACTCTTGTCGATAGCGATGTATGTGTAATCGGTCTTGTAGCATCAGGGAGACACGGCTAGTGTCTCACCGACATGCGACACAGTTTGAACGTCTTGATCGAATGACTATCCTACGTGGTTTGTCTTTGACCAATCAGAGAAGCAGAATGGGAATCGCTAGCAGTTGGACTATTGCGGCCGTTACTGTGAGGAAGATCAAAATACCATGAATGACATGGATATTCTTTGTAATCAAAGATGATGATCGGTTCAGTGAACAGTGGTGTGAACGGGTCGATGTGTGATCAGTGTGTATGAATTCAATTGAGAGTGCATTGTAAATGAGATGTTCTGTACAAGGTTGATCATTGAATCTACTGCTGTAAATTGACATCAGAAAGATAAGTCTGATCTCTGTATGTAATTTCTATTACTGTAATACAAAGAGGCTTTTCTTGGTGTGGTGGGTCTTTCTCCCGTAAGGGTTTTCCCACATAAATTTGGTGTTCATCTATGTATGTTTATTTCTCTTTTTCTGTTATTTCTTTCAAGTGTATCTTAATTGGACTATAATTGAAAATTTAAAGACACCTTTGCATTCTTCCCTGAGGTTTTGGCGTTAGGAGAGTTTGTTCCGCACCTAAGCTTTCCTTACAAGTGGTATCAAAGCCTGGCTAGTTGTGTTATCCTTGTGGGTACGTTGGGTTTTTTGTGTCAATTATGTTCAGTGGTAGTCTTGTAGAAGTTTGGTAATTCGAATTATAGATTAAGATGACAAGCACGTCAGGAAAGATTGAAATTGAGAAATTCAATGGCAGTAATTTTGAGTTGCGGAAACTCAAAATGGAAGATTTGTTGGTTGATCGTGATCTGTGGCCTATTGTGTCTAGAATGAAGCCTACAGGCATGAAGCAAGAGGATTGGGACCTTGCAGATAGAAAATCAAAGGGGCTGATAAGACTCTGTTTAGCAGACTCTGTTCTTCTAAATGTTCATGAAGAAAAGACTGCATCTTCCTTGTGGAAAAGACTGCAGCTATTTATCAGGGCAAGTCCTTGGTGAATAAATTGTTCTTGAGGAAGAAGTTGTACACTTTGAGAATGCAGGAAGGAGGATCTGTTTCTGATCATTTGAACGCTTTCAACATGTTGATTGCTCAGTTAGCATCTGTGGGTGTGAAGATTGATGAAGAAGATCATTGTATGCTGTTATTATGTTATTTTCCAGATTCTTGGGATCACTTGGTGATGGCTATTGGGAGTACAACATCCACTTTTAAGATGGAAGATGTTGTTGCTTCTTTGCTATCAGAAGAGATGAGAAGAAAATCTTCTGAGATGGTGAAGGAGGCTCTTGCTGTTAGAGGAAGATCGAAAGAAAAAGGAAAGAAAAAGGACAAGAAGTCCAAATCAAAATCAGAAGGGAGATCAAAGTCTCCTGGCAAGAAGTCCAAGGTGAAGTGCTGGAATTGTGGGCAACCTAGTCATGTCCGTAAGGATTGTAAAGAGGAGAAAAAAAAGAAGAAGAAGAATTCTTCCGACAATGATTCTTCTCAGAGTGATGCAGATGCTTTCATTGCAGCCTTGGCTACACAAACATCAGATAATGTCTGGCTGATTGATTATGTAGCATATTTCCACATGACATCTCATAGAGACTGGTTCATGAAGTATGAAAATTATGATGGTGGAAAGGTGTATTTGGCAAGTGATTCATCTTTGGAAATAGTTGGCCATGGAAGAGTCATAATTCAATTCCCTGATGGAAGAGTGAAGGGAATCAATGATGTAATGCATATACCAGGTTTGGCTCAAAATTTACTTTCTGTTAGTAAGTTGAATGATATTGGAGTGCAAGTCGCGTTCTCTAGAAATGGCTGCAAGATGACTAGAGGCTCAATGGTGCTAGCAAGGGGTGCTCATATTGGTACCTTGTATAAGCTGGATGCACATGTTGTACAATGCAATAGTGTCTCTGTAAAGTCACAGAAAGCTACTCATGGAGAAAAGAAGTTAAAAGTTCCTGATAGTGTAAACTCTATAGAAGTTAATCTTCTAGCAAAAAAGACTATGCTATGGCATCATAGGCTTGGCCATATTGGAGAAAAAGGTTTAAAAACCTTGAAGAATAGAAACTTGGTTGAGGGGCTTGATGATTGTAACCTCGAATTCGAGTTTTGTGAACATTGTATATATGGTAAACAACACAATGTTTCATTTTATTCCAGTCCTCACAAATCTTCTAGTTTTCTTGATTATATACATTATGATGTTTTTGGTCCAATGAATGTTCCTTCTTTGTCTAAGTCAAGGTACTATGTATCTTTTATTGATGATTATTCAAGAAGGGCATTTGTCTATTTTTTGAAAAGTAAATTAGAAGTGTTCAGTCGATTTAAGGAATTTAAGAACCTTGTAGAAAATTAAACTGGAAGAAAAATAAAATGTTTAAGGACTGACAATGGCTGTGAGTTTTGTTTTGATGATTTTGAGAGGTACTGTAAAGACCATGGGATTAAAAGGCATAAAAATACAGCAGCAAAATGGAGTTGCAGATCCAATGATGGAGGAGTATGCTGAGCAGTTGGCTTGGAGGAGAAGTGCTCTAGAGCATGTTACTTGTCTCTTGTTGGAGACAGCATGGTCTCGAAGCCCTCTCTGAGTCAAAGGCATATGTCATGTGCATGAGAAAAGATCAATTGGAATCCTGATACTCTGATACGGAGAAGGTTCTATCTATGGAAGCCTTCTAGATCAGAGACAAAATCAGAAAACAAAAAGGATGTAGTTGAAATTCCTCCGACACCAGATAAAGAGGAATTGAAAATTCAAAATGTACCTGAAACTAAGGAGAGCTCAAGTAGTTCTGAGAGTTATGAAGAACAACCTCAGCCTAGCAAGTGAGGAGGTCAACTCATGAAAGAAAGCAACCTGATAGGTATGGGTTTTCTTTGATAGATTCTACTTGTGCCTATGCTTTAATTTCTAGCACTGATGAGTCTAGGACTATGAAAGAAGCATTTAGAATGTCTGATTCAAACTCTTGGTTGGAAGCCATGAATGAAGAAATGGCATCATTAGAAAAGAATGATACTTGGAGTTTGGTGCCCTTTCTGAAGGCAGAAAAGTTATGGGCTGCAAATGGGTGTTTAAAAAGAAAATAGATCTGGATGGTAGTGTGGAAAAGTATAAGGTGAGGTTGGTTGCGAAGGGTTATTCCCAAGTAGAGGGAATTGATTATGGAGAAATTTTTTCTCCTGTAGCTAAGCTGACATCCATTAGATTTCTTTTGTCACTTGCAGCAGCGTATGACTTAGTGATTGAACATATGGATGTGAAGACAACATTCATTCATGGTGACCTTGAAGAAGAGATCTATATGTCCCAACCTGAGCACTTTGTAGAGAAAGGTAAAGAAAAACTGGTTTGCAAGTTGAAAAAATCTGTGTATGGATTAAAGCAATCTCCTAGAATGTGGTACCAGAAGTTTGACACTTTTGTTTTGTCATTGGGATTTGTAAGATCAAAATCTAATCACTGTGTGTATTACAAAGCTGAAAGTGATCGAGTTCTTATTATTGCTCTCTATGTTGATGATATGTTGTTCATAGGCAATAGTAAGTTAATGATTTCTGATCTAAAATCTCAGTTATCTGCAAAGTTCAAAATGAAAGATCTTGGTGCAGCTAGGTATATTCTAGGAATGGAAATAACCAGGGACAGGAAGAGTAGAAAACTTTGGCTCAGTCAGAGTAAGTATATTAAGACTATTCTAGAGAGATTTTGTATGATGATTGCAAGCAGCTAGTTGTTCGGTTTTGCAGGAGCGAAGCTATCTGTTGAAGACTGTCCAAAATATCCTACTGAGATGGAGGACATGACCAGTGTGCCTTATGCTAGTTCAGTTGGCAGTCTAATATATGCAATGGTCCGTACAAGGCCAGACATTGCCCAAGCAGTGGGAGTACTTAGTCGGTTTATGGATAATCTTGGAAGAACACATTGGGATGCTGTGAAAAGAGTTTTTAGATATTTGAAGGGAACTTCTGAATATGCATTATGTTACCATGGCAACTTGGTTGAATCACAGAGGAATCTCAACATTCGAGGCTATGTGGATTCTGATTGGGCAGGGGACATTGACAGCAGAAGATCCACCAGTGGATATATTTTCATGATGAATGGTGGTGCAATGAGTTGGATGAGTAAGCGGCAGGCTATAGTCGCTTTGTCCACTACAGAGGCAGAATACATGGCAGCAACACATGCCTGTAAGGAAGCAATCTAGTTAAAACATTTGTGTTCTAACATTGGTTTTGATGCAGGGCAAATAAAAATTTATTGTGACAGTCAGAGTGCTATTTGTTTGGCAAAAAATCCTACTTTCCATGCCAGGATGAAACATATTGATGTGCAGTATCACTTTGTACGAGATATGGTGGAGGATGGAAAGGTCTTTTTAGAAAAATTGAATACTCTGGAAAATGTTGCAGATGCATTGACAAAACCAGTGAGCACAAACAAGTTCAGGTGGTGTGCCAGTTTGATGGGCCTCAATTCCCATGAAATTCAGTAGTTTTGTTGTGCTCTAGAGGTATCAGTAAGATTTTTTTCAAGTGGGATATTGTTGGAAAACATGCCTCAATCTTACTGGCATGAAACCTTTGAAAAAGCGAAGTCAGTGTGACATTCTTTTTGTCTGGCCGACTAGCAGCTGTGTAACCTTGTGGAATGCTCAGGTCACCGAGACCTTGTTGTTGTCTTACCAATTGGAGTTATCGTTGAGACTTTCCTGTCGCTGTGAAGTTTCTAACTCACTCTGCCGGGTAGATCTCTGGCCGACTGGTTTGGTTCCTAGTGGTTGTCAGGGATACTCATGGTGACTGGATTCATCGGGGAGAGGCATGAACATTCGGTATAACTCATCCCGACAAGATATGTCTCGCCGATGGTTATACACTTGAATTCATCAGGGTGACATCAAGGCTCAATAAGAACTCTTGTCGATGGTATGATTTGTTGTCGGTATGACTCTTGGCGAAGGATGGACTCGGGGCGACTTGGATCCTGCGAGGTGACTCTTAGCGACAGCCTAATTCTTGTCGATGGATGTTCATATCGGTATGACTTGAGGGATCGTTATGACTCATAGTGACTAGCGATTGTCTGGGCGATGGGTCTACTGAGGATGTCGGTGAAAGGTCTTGTCGATCTTGCTGATAGAGTAAGTCTCGCCGATGGGAGTGTTGATGTCGATGTGACTTTTGAACTCATTTTGATCTCCTACCGATAGTAGTGACTCTTTCTGATAGCGATGGATGTGTAATCGGTCTTGTAGCATCAGGGAGACATGGCTAGTGTCTCACTGACATGCGACACAGTTTGAACGTCTTGACCGAATGACTATCCTACATGGTTTGTCTTCGAGCAATCAAAGAAGCAGAATGGGAACCGCTAGCAATTGGATTGTTGTGGCCATTACTATGAGGAAGATCAACAGACCATGAATGACATGGATATTCTTTGTAATCAAAGATGATGATCGGTTCAGTGAACAGTGGTGTGAACGGGTCGATGTGTGATCAATGTGTATGAATTCAATTGAGAGTGCATTGTAAATGAGATGTTTTGTACAAGGTTGATCATTGAATCTGCTGCTGTAAATTGACATCAAAAAGATAAGTCTGATCTCTGTATGTAATTTCCATTACTGTAATACAAAGAGGCTTTTCTTGGTGTGGTGGGTTTTTCTCCCGTAAGGGTTTTCCCACATAAATCCGGTGTTCATCTGTGTATGTTTATTTCTCTGTTTCTGTTATTTCTTTCAAGTGTATCTTAATTGGACTATAATTGAAAATTTAAAGACACCTCTGCATTCTTCCCTGAGGTTTTGGCGTTAGGAGAGTTTGTTCCGCACCTAAGCTTTCCTTACAAAAAAGACTAACTTGAGGGACTCTTTTGACAACTTGTTTTGTGGGTTTTTCTTCAGAGCAAACTGAAATCTACCCACATAATCTTCTAAGGGCTCATCATCCTTTTGTGACATTCTAAAAATATCATCTTTCCTCCTATCAAGTCCCTACAATAGTCCTAATACTTTTCCAAGAAATTAATCTTCATAGTGTCCTAATTACGAACAATATCTTGGCCTAATCCCATGAACCGTCTTAAGGTCACATCCTTAAGAGTTGCAGGGAAGAGTTTGAGCATGTAAGCATCAGTAGTATAATCATAACTTAGGCACAGGACATCAAACTCAAAGAGAGATGTATCTCGGTCTTCAGTCATTGACCCATAAAAGACTGACAAGACCAAAGGAGGAATGTTCTTCAGCACTGTAGCCCTTTCTTGGTTAGTGATAAGAAACTCAAATGTTGCCCATTCAAGGTCATCATCCACTGCATCCCCCATGGTGTGGTATGTTTCTTCTGTACATGTGCTAGATGTTGGTGACAAGGAAATTTCTTCTTCAATATTACCTTCGCTCTGAGTACTAGATTCACCAACTTTTGATATAGTTGCTTGGCATGTAGAGGGTAGGAATCTACCCAAGAGGTCTCTCTACCTCGGCATACATGTAGTATGGCTTTATAATGTAGCAGTCATGCACAATGTTAGTGTATCTCTGGTGTTGGAAAAAGATTAAAGCTAATAGTTCTAATGTTGGAAACAAAAATTAACTATGAAATCTATGAAAACAAGTCTATGAAGATAACACCATCCCCAACAATGATGCCAAAAATGTAGATTCAATGCTAATGTATTGTAAACTTGGTAGAACCTACACAATTCAGAGGTTTAACTAGCTGAACAGTCCACTCAACATTGCTAAAGACTTCATTAAATTGTCAACCCAGGGTTTGTAAGCTTGTGATGGTGCAACATTATATATGTCTTTAAGGACTCAAAACTACTTAAGCTACCCTATTCAAGTTTTTCTACTTGTTGGAAACTCACAGAATTACAAAATAGTGAAAGACATAACCAAAACTAGTGGCTATGGGTACCTACAACTTAGACTGTAACTGAACTATTACTAATGAAATGTTACTGTAATAGCTTAAAACTAATAAAATTAATGACTCAACTAAACTAACCTCTGAAGTACTACTAGTTAACCATTGCATGCATGTCCATAAGCATTCATTAGCAATAAGAAAGATATGAAGTTCTAATTAGCTTGCATATGATTCATGAAAGAATGATAAATTAATAACAACTATTAATAGAAATAAATAACTAGAAAATGAAGTGAGGAACAATACCTTGAGTGGCCTGTTCAAGTGATTGTCCTCACTTTAACTAAACCTAAATCTAGCTAATAGATTTCACGCATCCCATGAAATTAAATCCATTCATTGCATATTCATAAAAGGTTACAAAGGATCTTTCCACAAATTGTACTCAATCATTCTGAATATCCCTCATATTTTGAAATTGAAAGTAACTAATAACACAAAACTAAAAACCAACTATCCTATGGATTCAACCAACAACTATATACAAGCTTGAGGGAATCTTATTCAAAGCAACAACTTAACCAAAATAATCAACTCCACTCCCAGATATTTAGAGCGTAGAGTTAAGATTGATTTATTCAACCTATAACTAAAAAGGAAAAGGAATCCTAATAGGACTAAAACTCTATCAAAATAGAATTGCATGTAAATATTCAACCATTTGTCAAAATCCTATAAGTGAAGGAGACCTCTTCTTCAACGTTTATTAACTAGTTATAATAATGCATGTTCAACCTTCATCAAGTTCCTTTAATCAACAACCATCACGTTCAGCTTAACTTGGAGCTCCCCTATTTCGGTGTCTAGTCATTCCTTTTGCTATGGGTTCATCTTGCAACTGTTGCATGTCATGGTTCCAATTTAGCTACAAACAAGCTAATTTTGCACAACATATACACAAGGATAACTATCATAATCAAAACATAGCATTCCATCAACATTCCATACATATCTTCATATAAGTCATACAATACTAATATATTATAACCATAATTCCATCAGTGCATTTAAGGTTCAAGTTTGCATAATAGATATGAAAGGATAGTATAGTGTAGGAGCATTGTTTGGAAATTTTATCTAAAATTATCTCAAAATATGTATAAAAACAATAGAAAATAAGCTATTATCTGGACCTATCACTTATGTATGATTCCTAGATGTTAGATGGATGTGTTATGCTATGATGTTATGGATGTATTATGACTATGATGTGATGATTATAAATGCCATGTATATGCCCTAGGATGTATGCTTGATGGGTTATGGATGCAAAATGATATGATTATGATATGTAGTGCCTATGTATATGTAATGTGATGTTTAATGTGAATTATGAATGCGATGTTATGTATGAATTCCTCCTATATGATGCAAATGTAATGTATGTGCAATGTGATGTATACTAATGATGTGAATGTAATGATATGCTAAATATGATGTATGATCACTTATGGATATGCATATGCAATGATTATGTTGGATTTTATGCAATGATATGTATAAATTGTAATGCCATGTGGATGTAGGATTACATGAGATGATTATGACATTGGTTGCCTATGTGAAATGCATATATGCTATCTATGTTTTTGTATTTTTTGATACAATATGGATGACTAGTATGTGTGTATGATGCCTATGATATTCTAACATGGTTATGTATGCAGGATTTATTTTTTTTGTCATAGGACACCATCATGATGGGACCAAAAGAAATGTTAGTATGGAGGACATGGATGTGAGCATGTGGAGTTAGTGGAGACAATAAAAGATTAATATTTTTCTATGCTAGGATTTGCATTTAATCATCATTGGGCATTAAAAATATGAAAAATGACAATAAACACCATGGTATGGCATAGACCAAGGTGTGCAAAGTTATCCACTTGCAAAAACAAACAGTTAACAGACAAGGAATGTCCTAACTCATACTAAGAGCGAAGTTGCCCCAACTTTTTTGCCAAGAAAATACATAGACAACAATCAAAGAAAAGTGAGCCATGAGACATCATTGCTCCTCTAAATCCTTCGTGGGACATCCTTGAGGTAGTTAGAAACATGACCCAAAAGCCAAATCAAAAAGATAAGACAAATTAGATTAACAAAGTCAATAGCCATATAGAGCATTTGTGAGTGTTTGTTTGTGAATGTTTGATTGACTAAATGATTGATGGGTTGATTGTTTGACAATGCCTAGTTTCAAGAGAAGAAACGTTTTATAAGATGTCAAGCCTAGTTTCAATCATGTAACCACCTATATAAGGCAAATGACAAAGTTGACAATGTTTGGTTTCAGGAAGGACACATCTTGTATAAGTCAAATGACATGATTTATTGTTTTGATGATGATTTGATGTTTGACTAGTTGGGCAAGTGATTGATTTGGTTTAAAGACTTGTTGGATAGTTTGTCTTGTTGATCCATGATTTGGTTGAAGTTTAGATGATTGTTTGGGTCTAATGGCAATGTCTAATTTATTATAGATGAATAGTGACTTACTCAGCAACCCTAAAGGACTGACCTAGGGCCTCGGGGGCTCATCAATTGATGGCCTTTCCTACGTAACAATGCGTAGAGACCTCGTATTTCAACTGGACTTTGACCTTGTTTTATTTACTATGGACTAACTCATGACTGATTTTATTAGATAGACCCTAAAGGATTCACTTAGTGCCTTGAGGGCTCATCATCTAATGGCCTTGCCTACGTTATACATTTAGAGGCAATGTAGTTTGACTAACTTTGACTAACTCATGACTCTATTTTTGGGATTTTTGAAGGTTATTTGGATGTTTTTGGATTTTGACATGTTTTGATTTTTTTGGTTTTTTGTAGTTTTCATATTTTTTGGCTTTTTGAAGTTTTATTTTTTTTTTGGCTTTTTGATATGTTTTGATTTTTGTTGTTTTGGGTTTTTGACATAATGACCTCCAATATCAAGTGTAGAAACCATTGAAGATGTTGGTTAAGTACTAACCCCCAATCAAGTATAGGACTAATTTATTAGGGGTGGAATTAGATAAGCCTTATTGTGGGTAAATATGGAAGGTGAAAAGACGCATAATGTCAATCATTCCAAGCTATGGGAAGGATAATAAAGCATTATTATGAATCACATGAAAAGTGTGAAGACAAATTTATTATGATTAAAGGTGGACAACCAGATAAATGAAGGTAGACAATGGAGCGAAGATCGACTACACATGGCACTTGTTTGCCAAGTTTTCACCATGGTACTTATCCAAAGCACCATCAAAGTGGTTTTCACTATTGGATGAATTATTTCTCTTTACTATTTTCTTGACCTTTTTGATTTTTTTGGTGTCACCAAGACGTTGTTTTCCAGGTTTTCATCAAGGCAATGATTTTTTAATTTTTTTTTATTTTTTTAGGTTTTGACATGGCTCTCTAAAGCTAGTGTAGAATTTGCGCAAGTGCAAATTATTGATAGGTTATGAAAGGGTTCCCCTTTAGGAGTTGAAATTTGATAAGCTCTTGATCCATAGACCGCCATGACAATGTATGGACCCAACCAATTTGGTTCAAACTTTCCTGGTTTCTCTCACTCTACTTGATTCTTAAGATTTTCCATTAAAACTAGGTCACCAATGTCAAAGTTTCGAACCTTTAAACCTTCTTGTTGTAGCTATGACAAAGATGATTTTGATAAGCTTGTAAATGAACCAATGTGTTTTTTCTTTGTTCATCTTACAAATCCAACTCATGTAGTCTGGAGAAATGATACTCTTTGTCATCAATATGCCCTTGCATGGATACCCTCAAGGAAGGTAACTCGACCTTAATAGGTAAGATGGCCTCAAAACCAAAGACTAAGGAATATTGTGTGGCATCAGTTGGAGTGTAGATACTGGTGCAGTAGGCCCATAATATGGGATTAAGATGAAGGTGTCAGTCATGGCCAACGTCATTGGCAATATTTTTGAGGATTTTAATGATGGTTTTGTTAGATGCCTTAGCTTGACCATTACCTTGTGGTTAATATGGGGTGGAGAAGTGATGTTGGATGTGGAATTTTTTGTAGAGTTGGCAGACATCTTGGTTCTTAAAGGGATGACCGTTATGAATGATGAAGATTGCGGGACACCATACTGGAAAATAATGTAATTGAGGATGAATTTTGATAATTTTTTGCTAGTAATGTATGTCATGGGAATAGCTTCAATCCATTTGGTGAAGTACTCGATCACTATGATAATGAATTTATGTCCATTAGATGAGGTGGGATGGATTTTTTCTATGAGGTCGAGTCCCCATTGGGCGAAGGGCCAAGGTGATGTGATCGGCTAAATCTCTTGCGCAGGTGCATGTATCAGGTCTCCCTAAATCTATCATTGTTGACACTTCTTAACAAAATGATATGAATCGCATTCCTTCATGGGTCAATAATATCCTACACGCATGATCTTCTTAGCTAGGGTCGAACCACTAGAGTGGGCTCCACATATACCTTCATGTACTTATCATAAGTTCGCTTGTGCTTCATCAATATCGAGACATTGTAGGAGAGTGTTGTCTAAGCTTCAGTGATAAAGAGTGTCACCGACGATGGCGTATCTAGAGGCTTTGTGAATGAAGGTCTTGTGTTGATTTACAGATAGATTAAGGGGAATGATGTGGTCATGTAGGTAGTCATAAACATCTTGGTACCAAGGGGAGTTAGGACCAACAATTTCACACACCATATAAGACTCAGGAATATCAAAGGCAAGATTAGTAGTTGTTCTACCAAAAAATCATACTGTGGAACATTATCGGGACTATCCAAGAGAGAACCAATTATTTTCATAGCATCGACTACCCTGTTTTGAATGCAAGGGACCTGTCAAAAGATGATGCTATCAAAGTATTGTTTGAAACTGTCAACCATCTGCTTATAGGGAGTGAGCTTTTCATCCTTTGTGTCATAGTCATCATTAACTTGTCAGATCACCAATTGTGAGTCACCATACACTTAAAGGATTTTGATCTTCCATTTGATAGCCATGTGAAATCCTGCAAGTAAAGCCTCATATTTTGCGATATTGTTGGTACAAGAGAAAGCAATTTTGAAAGATTTAGGTATGGTATCTCCTTGAGGGGTAACAAACAATATGCCTACTCTTGAACCATGACTTGTGTGATATCTATCAAAGTATAATTTCCATGTTGCCGAAGTTTCCAATGTGAATATAGACTCATTGGGGAAATTTGAAACCAATGGATGGTTTGCTTTTGTAGGTGCATTTGTGATTTGTTTGGCTATGAATTGTACCTTTATTGCTTTGTGTTCAACATATTGAATTTCATATTCACTTAGTATCATAACCCATTTAGCTAATCGACCTGTCAAAGCTGCTTTGTTGAGAAGATATTTCAATGGATCTATTTTGGAAATGAGTTTCATTTGATGGTTCAGCATGTAATGCCTAAGTCTTTGATTGGAAAAAACCATCGCAAGGTAGGTACATTCAATAGGACTATAGTTGAGTTCATACCCCATAAGTGTAGGGCTAATATAATGAATTCCCCTTTCTCTGCCTTCATCATCGTTCTATGCAAGTGATGCCCCAACACCGCTGATGTGGTTGCGGATATGTAGAGTATGAGATGTCTTCCATCGATAGGAAACATTAGGACTGGTGGTGTTAATAGGTAATCCTTAATTTGTTGAAAAGCTTCTTGACACTTGTTTGTCCACATGAATGGTACTCCTTTTCTCAACAAGTGTCAGAATGGTTGACATTTGTCTGCTAGTTGTGCGATGAATCTTCGAATGGACTGTAGTCTTCCTTGAAGTGTTCATAGTTGAATTATATTTATTGGCAGTGGCATGTCTATGATAGCTTTTACCTTGATAGGGTTGACTTCAATGCATCTTCTGGGAACAATGTGCCCTAGGAGCTTTCTTGATGTTACCCTAAATACACATTTCTTTGGATTTATTCATACCTTATATTCTTCTAGCCTCTTGAAAAAAAATTTCTAGCACTCGTAGATGATCACCTCTTGTCAATGATTTAGCCAATAATCCATCCACATGATCTTCCATAAGAGTGTGCATGAGGTCATGAAACATCGTGGTCATGTTGTGTTGATATGTAGGCCCAGCTTTCTTTAATCCAAAAGGTGTGGCGTTCTAGCAATATGTTCCCCACATGCATGTGAAGGTTGTTTTATGCCGATCTTCAGGGTCTATCCTAATTTGATTGTATCTCGAGAAACCATCCATGAGGGATAACATCATGTAACCTACTGTTAATTCCACTATGATGTCAGTATTTAGTAAGGGGAAGTCATCTTTTGGACATGCCTTGTTCAAGTCTCAGAATTCAATACATATGCAAATTCCTCCCATTGGATTTGTCACTGGTACTGCATTAGAAATCCACTATGCATAATCAATAGGTCAAATGAAGCCAACATCCAATAACTTCTTTAACTCAGCCTTGACCAATAGGGCAATTTGTGGATGGATTTTCTTGAGCTTTTTCTTGACTGGTTTAACATCAGGAAAAAATGGAAAATGATGTAAAACCAACTTGGGGTCCAAACCAGGCATGTCGGCATAAGATGAAGTGAAGTTGATTTTCCTCTTTGTGAAGAAGACACAAAACTCAAGTAGTT
This sequence comes from Sequoia sempervirens, assembly GCA_007258455.2. Lineage (NCBI taxonomy): Eukaryota > Viridiplantae > Streptophyta > Pinopsida > Cupressales > Cupressaceae > Sequoia > Sequoia sempervirens. The sequence goes on along the minus strand of VDFB02256695.1, from coordinate 62,570 downwards.
TTGTTTATGTCAATGATGCTGCAAAGTGGACAATCGTAGGATTTTCATCTATGCATGTATTGACTTCTATAGTCACTTCCACTAACATGGGTAATTTCTCTTGGACTATGGGAAGTAAGTCCAACCCTCCATCCTTGGGCACCTCAGAGAGGTTTTCACCCTTAGATGCGTCCTTTCTTTTTACTTTTTCATGGTCTAGAGGCACCTTGCGGTTTTCAACTGGAGACCTTTCTTTTTTTATTTTATCGTTTTCACTTTTATGACCAAAGGGGTGGAAAGAATCCCCAAAATAGGTTGTGTTATCCAAGTCTATGGTAAAACCATCTTTATGATCTCCATTAGGAATTTCTTCGCGTAATCCCATGAACTCAACGATTGCTTCATTTTTTTCAAATACGTCTAGGATGGGTGGTCTTTGTTGGTCCCAATCTATCAATTATGTGTACACTAAGGGCATGCCATCATCGATATTGTCAAGGTTTAATGAATGGGTGAATAGGGTGAAAACATAAGTGTTTTCAGGATCCCAAAAGGAATCAATCCAAGTGTTTCCTTTGGTCAAAGAGTTGGATAGGTCAAGTTCTTTGAATGTCTCAACTAGGTCATAATCACTGGAAGTACAAGAATCCCACTCCCATTATTTGGAGTCATTCTTGGTATGGTAGTCTTCAAATGTCTCAAATGTCTTGATGTCCTTTGAAGCACTCACTTCCTCACTCGAAATCACCTTAGTACTAGGAGCGCTTATCTTTATTGGTTTGAACCCTAGCCCCAAGTTCTTTGGTCGCTTAGCTAGTAGAAAAGGTTCTACCATCCCATTTTTGTGCAAGCCTAGTCCACTGTGTCCATCACAACCTTTGCATTGTATGACTTCAAAGCCTTTCACATATTGTTCAATTGGGAGTTGTTTGGGTTCGACATCTTCTTCTTCTCTGTATAACCATGTTGAGACATCTTCCTCATTGATAGCCTCTTTACTTAATTCTCCCCATTTCATGAAGGTAGTAGGAGATACTTGAATAGTGACTTTGTGTTCATTCTTGACTGCTAACAGCTTACCATAGGACTTTGGACATGTGGGTAATTGACTGACACAATAGGATGTCTTCATATGATACTCACCACACCCATTATCTTAGACCTAGATTTTGGGATCAGACAATGGATTTTTGGAGGAGGATGATTTGTTTAAGGTGGAGGGGTCGATGCAATGAGATGAAGTGGATTATGAAGCTTCCCAATTTATTAATACTTGTTATTCATGGGTTCCTCTTAGGTTGTTGCAATACTATAAAGGGTCAGGATCGCTAGCTATTGTGATCTCAAGGCCATTATAGAGAAACTTTAGACATTGATGGTAAGTGGATGGAATGGCCTTCATAGCATGAATCCATGGTTTACCAAGGAGGAGATTGTAAGGGAGATCCAGGTCCAATACTTGGAATGTGGTATCTAGTACAACAGGCCCAACTTTGATAGGAAGTGATATGACACCCTTGGAAGAATGTTCTTCATCGTCATATGATTTTATGATAATGCTCTTTGTTGTGTCCACACAAGCTTTAGATAAGCCTAATGCCTTAACAAATTTAAGAGTGAAAATATTTAACCTCACTCCACTATCTACCAAGACTTGTCTGATTTTATGTTTCTGAACATAGACTTCTAAGTGCAAAGGGTCACTATGATTGGAATTTTGGCATAAATAGTCTTGGTCTAAAACAATGAGATGGAGGGTGTTAGCTCAGTAGCCCACCATTTCCTAGAATCAATTGACATCAAGGTCAATAGGTACGGAAGTGTCTTGCAATTCCTTTTGCTCAGGGGATATACGAAGTAACTCAAGGATAGATATTTGAGCAGGTGTCTTCCCCAAGTGGTTTAAGAGGTTATATTGGGACTTCAATTTTTGTTTAGGGGGAGCACCTTCTAGGGTCACCTTGGTTTGCCATGTGTTTATTGCAAATTCTGGTAGCTTTTTAATGGTGATGGTATTGACGTGGTCATCTAAGGCTTGGATATGATTTATAGTAGTGTAGTCATGCACAACACAGGTATAATTATCTTGGTTATTGGTCTTTGTACCCAAACTGGATGGCTTTCCTGTCATATGGTCATGCAATGGATTCTTAAAGATTGTATGGTCACTATTGGAGGTCGGTTGTTGACTATCCACTTCTATGAAACCAATTTCAATTAGGTCCTGGATTATGTTCTTGAGTTGTTCGCATGATGAATTATTGTGTCCTTTGATACAATGATATTCACAAAAGGAATTGTCATCCCACCATGATGGTTTAAATTTCCTTGGGTCATAATGTTTTGCCTCAAGAAGTTGAATGACCTTTGACTATAAAAGTTGTTTCAAAATGGATTTAATTGGTTCTCCTAAGGGAGTGTACTTGCGTCTTGTTGGAAAATTCCTTTGAGGTCTTTGTTCTTGGTTATTTTGAAGGGTGTTTGTTGTTTTCTCAGGGATGCATGGTGGGTTGTTTGGTGTATTAGGTCCTTTAAGTGTGATTATAGGACTAGTGTGTATTGCCTTTGTGTCGACAACTTTGTCATTTGTGACATTCTTATTGTAGGCCCAATATTTATTCTTGTCATTGGAGGTACTTTGGGCATTCTGATTTTTGTTAAATGTTTTAAGCTCCCCTTTTGCAATAAGGGCTTTCTCATGTATAGTACCTTTTTCCACTAGGTCAGCAAATGTAGTGCAACAATGAGCTTACAATTGATATTTTAGGTCTGTGATCAATTTTTCTGCGAACATGACGATCTTTTATTTCTTAGGAATCTCAACAAAACATCGACTAGCCAAACTCCTACATGTTTGGAAGAACGCTATGAATGACTCACCTTCTTCTTGTTTTGTATGACATAGTGTGGCTAGGGTAATGTCATTTTTGATGTTATAAGCAAAGTGAGTGATAAATTTATGGGCTAGTTCATCCCATGTTCTTATGCCAGAAGGTAGATGGGAAAACCATTCGAGTCCTTGTCTTGCGAGACTCCTAGGGAATAATCTCATGAGATATGTATGTTTGGATACGATGTCTATTAAAGTTGCATAAAACTCTCTCACATGTTCAATGGGATTCCCCTTTCCTCTATACTTGGGAAAATTTGGCATAACATAATTGTGAGGAAATGGAGGCATGTATATGCTCCTGTCAAAGGGGTATGGACATAACTCTTATGTTGAGTATGTTTTCTTTGTCGATATTTGCATGTTGTCCACTTATTTTTGCAGTGTGAGCATTTGGTTTTCTATGACATCAACTTGTGTGAGGGATATGTCCACCACATTTGCACATTTTTCAATCCAATATTTTGGTTGGATGAGCTGGTGTTGATTCTAGATGTACATGATGTGTTTTGATTTGGAATGTTATGCATGAAAGATGGAATTTGTGTTTCAATATGGGATGTGAAAATTGGAATTTGAGTTTGAACATGTGGAGTGAAAGTTGGAATTTGAGGGATTGTGAGGTGTTCTAATTGAATTGTGTTTGAAATGGGCTTGAACTAGCTTGACCTTGTGTGTTTTGGTTTCTATATTGGCGGAAAGGCCCTTGTGTGTTGCTTTGTTGGGGAATTCTTGAAGTAGGACCTTGTGATGTGTTGATGTTTGAAGTATGTGGTGTAGTGTTCATTTGTGTATTAGGTCCACATATATGAATCTTTCACATTTTATTTCTACCCATTGAAAAGGGATTGGATGATGATGCACCCACAACATTAGATGATGAAGCAAATGGATTAAATGTATTTCCCATTGATTGTGTCATAGCTTGTGAATTTTGTGTCCCAAATAGTGTCGTATGGATTGTTGTAGAATCTTGCATTGACCCTCCTAATGGCATAGTTGATTTATTTGTGGGATAGAGTATTTAGGAGTATATGTATCATGTCCTTCAATTTGTGTAGTCTCATTGATTAGTGTTGCTTAAAGTGTATTAACATCAAAGCCATGAGGAAGTTTATCCCCACTTTGTAATAGTTTTTCTAGAAATCATTGTGGGTCTTATGCTACTATCTCATCCATAAACCATGCTACTTTGAGGTCTTGTGTTGCTGCCTCAACCTCTTCTTCAATTATAGGTCTTTGTTTGTCCCTTATCATGAATTTTTTGAAAGGATTGGGGAATGATGATTATGATCTAGGTGCCTCATTGGATGAAGAACCAAAATTAATGTTACTAGTATGATTGTAATAGTCATATTCTTCTTGGATGCAGTCCATTTCCTCTCTTTTCCTTTGTGATCTTGCTTGAACCATAAAAGAATTTCCAATGTCATGAATGGATATGAATCCTAAGGAATGACAATGCAATGATAAGACTAGGACTAGGGTATGCAACTAGGCTATGTTTTTGGAGTTTTTCAATATATAGGGATGTCGAATGATGATGTTAATAAGACCAAGATTAAGATACCAAGTGACAACAAGTGAAATTGAGATAATGTCACTATGATCCAAAATCTATGGTAAGACTATGACTAAAGTATACAATGATGCAAATATGATGTTGAGATGAAGGGGTGTGGTATGACTAATATTACGATATGAAGACTAAGTACTTTTTGTTGACCTAAAAAAGAGGTTACTAACCAAGCTAAGATAGTCCAAAGTGGCAAACCTGATTTTCAAGACCTCAAAGAAGACTAAGACTAAAGTGTTGATTATTGACAAGGTGGCCTCAAACTAGACTTATTGTTAGAGAAAAGCACCTAGGAAAATCAACTGGAGAATAAACCTTCATGAGATAAAGAGGAGCACTATGCTACTTCACCAAAGATAAAATTTATTCAGAATGAGATGATAAAAATGCATATGATACAGGATTTTAAAGTCGTGAAATGTGAGATTCCACGAACAATGAACCAATGTCTAACAAATAAGAATCCCAATCATCAAAACAATGAGATATTGGTTGTGATGAATCACTGGACGTGCTCAATGAATCATCAACACAAAATGAATGGTCCTACAGAACATGAATGATAGGATTCTCAATCAATGACTTTGCAGAATGAACCACTGAAGGCAAAGGTACATCAACTATCTCTGATGGAGAAGAAGGAGCATCTAAAGAACCCTTGTCATCCTCATCAGAAGATTCAAAGTATTCCAACACTTCAAACTCCTGCATAGTAGCATGATCATATGGTATCCTATCTGAAAAATGAAGAGGCACAAGACAATATGAAATAGGATCATTTGGGAATGGATGAGTATCAGGATCTCCATATATTTCCTAGATTTTAATCCAAAGAATATATGGACACTCAAAATGATCAATAGCATCTAGAGTGGCATCATCAATATGCATTGTAATAACTCCTAGGACATGATCCATTTTTCCATTCCATGCAACTTTCTTACGATCAGTACCAAGAAGGGGAGAAATATTATACAAATGTGGAAACAAATGAAGCCATCTGAGACATTTAATGATACCATCTCTTCATTGTTTATAGTTTCCCCTTTTCAACATAATCATAGCAGAATGCAATGAAAATCTCATAGTCAACTATGACAAATCTCCCAAAAATGCAAAGACAGTAACCTTCAACAACAAATATAAACTCCCAAATACTGCAAATGAAGCCTTCCCAAACTACTTCAAGAACCAATAATGCAAAAAAAGGGTTGAGAATCAAGCAACTCCAAAGAGAAAAACAACACCAATATTGAACTTCAACGGATTAAAAGCACCACCAGACAAAAAAATATGAGAGTAATTCCTCAACCACTGCAAAGGTGACGAAAATACCTTTTCATTGATATGTGGTTTGCGAAAATTGCTTCCGTTTGCAAAAGATATGCATAGATAAAAAAGGCCTATAAAGGCACTTTTGGATCAAGCACCTGGTCCCACCATGTGACCACGTTCATGCTTGGCAGAAAAACAAATAGGCCCAACCAATCAAGCCTCACCAAGCCACCAACAAACCAAGTTCAATAGGGCACAATCACGAGCACCAATCACCACATGCAAGAGACAACCTCTTCACAATTTGTGAGTCTTGCTCACAACAATAGGAGGCACTACAAAATAATTTAAGGAACCAAAAAATTCCTTTCGTAGCCGATGTGGAATTAAAATCCCAGAACAACTTCAAAAACTTCAAACTGGGCCCACTCCTCTTCATGCATAAAAGCCCTAAATATGAGATATTTTCTCAATACTTTATAAATAATAAAGTCTATTCACAAATATATGCCCAATCAATGGCTTGCAAAATGCCTTCTTTGATCAAAAAACATAAAATTGAACTAACTTGATGCAAAAAAAAAATCGCTGTTGGAACAGCTTTTACAAATTGTAGCCTCTAGAAACCTTTGAAGAAAAAATCATGCCTTTTTAATTTTGCAAATCAAGCCCTCAAACACAATAAAAATGATGCCTCTATGCAAAAAGGAATTTGTTCGGGGAAATCCAAAGAATGAGACAACTGAGTAAGATGCTCGTGAGATTAGATCGACAGATAATTTCAACGCTCAGTGCCTTTGCCTGTAGGTTTCAAACATGCCCTCTTTGTTACAAAAAATCAACCGGTCTCTGCTACCATTGAATCGATCCTCAGCAAAACCGTGCCCTCTCTTCAAAGAAATTGTGCCTCAGATCACAAATTTTTATCTTCATAGAGAAATTGTGTTAGACACAAGGAAAACGAGCCAATAAAAAAGCATGCCAATCAAGAAATCGCGCTAGGCACAAGGAAAACAAGCCCAACAAAAAAAAAGCATGCCTTCAAGAGCCTTTAATCGCAACCTTTCAAACTGAAATTTGCTACTAGTGGGAAGAAAGTGCGCCTTCAAACAAAATTTGCACAGTGATGAAGGGCGTGGGTTGTGGAGCACTCTTCACACGCCTTCTCCAAGAAAAAAATGCCCCTATTTAGACTCCAAATACCTAGGATTAGGAAAATAAAGAGTCTCGCTCTTGTTGAAGAAAACGTGGCTTCAGCACAGATCAATTTGCTCCTCCCACAAGGAAATCATGCCTACCTATGAGGATTTGAAATCACACCTCCAAAACAAGGACACAACCTCAAAAAAAAGGAGAATCATGGTTCAACAAGGCAAAAACTCACAGCAATAGGAAAATGGCGCCAACAATCTTCCAAACGATGATCACAGCCAAATAAGGCAATTTTGAAATTTACAAAATTTCAAATGCTGGAAAAATGAACGATCTCACAGATCTCCAGCAAAAACTCTTAGGAAGGATTCGTAGATTGGATGGCTTTGAAACCATGTTAGAGCAAAGCACCTAAGAAAATCAACTACAAAATAAACCTTCATGAGATAGACAGGAGCACTATGCTACTTCACCAGAGATAAAATGTATTCAAAATGAGATGATAAAAATACATATGATACAAGCTTTTAAAGCTGTGAAATAGGCGACGGGTGGGAAAACTACCCACACAAGAATAAACCACCCAAAATGATTAAATGCAAACTATTCTAAATGAAATGTCCCTAAGTAAGCTTAAGTGGGTAAATGGTAAAAACCATTTACTCCAACACTTATGAGTTTAAAGAACCAACCTAAAGGACAAGGACTTGATTGATGAAAAGACAAGGTCAAGAAAATTTGAATTTGTGACTATGGTCTGATCAAAAGTTTGATAAATCTCCTAATTTACGGTCTGCAAAAGTGTATGCAATCTAATGAGAGACCTAAAGTTTGACCTATGATGTATGCAACTAATGTAATGGATAGGAGTGAAATGACTGATCTAAGAACTACAAGTATGTGGTCTAATGATAAGATTACAGTCGAGAACTAATCAAAAATAGGACTACACTAGAATTCCCTAAAAAATTTATAAACTAGCAAATGTGGCACACAACCTATCAAATGTGTTGTTCTGAGCTTCAAATGGAGTACATTGGTTTTCAACAGATGTGGTGTTCTAAGAAGCAATTGCGGTTTATAGTGACAAATGCGGTGAACAATGTGTTTTAGCCCTAGTTTGAGTGTTTTGATTGCTTTTTTGTTTTGGTTTTTGTGAAATATGATGGTAAACACAACAAACAATCTAAAAACAATGTCTTGGCTATCTGAATGTCAAAATTTTGTGATCATAATGTATATGTTCTAGGGTTAATCACCCCAATTGCCATGGGTCTAAGCACAATTCGAAGACAATTCACACACATTAAACTCTTCCTAGCCTAAGGTCAATGCCCAATGGCATCACTCTCAGGCCCACAACTTGGAATCTCCTTCGACGTGAGTGGAGGGACACCTGTAGGGGGTATTTTCACTCTTCTCTTGCAAGATAGGACAACTAGGGGACTCCAAGAATGGAATGATAACCCAAATCACCCTCTCCTCAGAAAGCTACAAGAAAAACAAGTAAATTATACAACGTCGGGGATTTCCATCTCATCTCAATGGAGCCATATGGTGAGTAAAAATATTTGGGGTGTGATGCGCATCCCCTGCATTGAGAATGATGCCAAGAAACTCAATCAATAAGGGTGGGCCTCTAACTAGTTTGTCTTTTAGTCACTCCTCGGGGACTTACCACTTCATGAGCATCCAACAAGCCACTTAAGGCTTTAACCAATCTATTAGTGGTACTAAAAATACCTTACGTAAATGTGGGTAGCTTGCACTTTCAAACGGGAACTATATGGTGAAGGCTAATGGCAATTTGACCTTGACTTTAGTCTTAGCTTTTTATATAGTGGCTCAAGGGAAAAACCGCTTTGGGTCGCCAATGAGTTCTCTGTACGGATGTGTCTCAAAGGCATGCCCTATCTAATGGGGTATAACAAAAGCAAGACAAGTACAATGTTTTTGATCTCCAAGGTCATACAAAGATGCAAGGAGAGAGCATACACATGTACTTGCTCACACTAGCAAGAGTTCATTAACCTTGAAAAAATAAAATGTGTGGTGTGACAATGCAAATGTCAAGAAGTGTTTTTGTTTTCCAAGATCACTCAAGGTGTGAGGGAAGAGCATACACACCTCAAAACAAGAACAAAATCACAAGAAAAGGAAAATAATGGTTCTTTTTAATCCTCAAAATGAAATGTGAGAGTTGCAAAGACACTTGATGCAAGTTGTTCCTTTTAGACCAATGAGTGAAAATGCAAGTTATTTTTAACCCAAATGAGTGTGAAATGCAAGATTGTTGTTCTTTTTAGACCAATGAGTGAAAAATGCAAGATTATTATTCTTTTTACACCAATGAGTGAAAAATGCAAGATTGTTGTTTTTTTTAGACTAATGAGTGAAAGATGCAAGTTGTGGTTCTTTTTAGCCCAATGAGTGTGAATGATCAAAAGATATTTCAAAATAAAAAGCTCCTATATTAAACAAGAATGAACAACAATCCCGCAAAAGATCAGTTAGCAATTTCAAAGGAAAATGTCTCCTCCAACCTAAGCCACACACTACCAATAAGAAATCAGTAAACCAAAAACCCCTAATCTACCGAATGGAAAATCATAAATTGAAAAATTCCTAATTAAAACCCTAATTAAGAAAAAAGGAAAATGTGGTGCAAAAAGTCACAAATGCGGCTCACTATTCTAGAATAGATGAGGTGAACCAAAGAGTGATTGCAACGTTACAGATGTCGACTATAGCTCACATTTGAAAGAAAATGTGGTGAATCAGATGTGTCACAAAAACCTGAAAGCTGTAAAATACCCAAATCTGGAAAAAATTGACAAATCTCGAAACAACAATGATGCAATTATAATGTTGAGATATTAGAATAAAACTAGAGAATTGAGAAATAACAAAAAATCTCATAAATAAACTTAATAAGATGATTTCCCCTATGTTCAAGCAAATGCGGCTCTTGGGATCACGAATGTGGTGCTCTATCAAAATAAATGCATCACATAATTTGGTGAATACATCACGACATACAGAAAATGCAACGCTCCATAAAAAAATGCGTTGTTCGACCTTGCAGTTGCATCATGGACTTGAAACTCAAAAATTCTTTCAAATCCGGTTAGTTCACGCCAGGTTCACCAATGTAGAATAGGGTAAAATCAAGGTTAAGGTCATAAATCATCAAAACTCAAACCCTAAAGCCATAAACCAACAATGAAGCATAAACCAACATAGAAACGCAAAATAATGAAGTAATATTACCAAATAGCTCTATGCCATGGTTGATTCACCTCCATTGTCCTTCTCCATCTTGCTTTATATGCTTGATTTCCCTCAAATTTTGAGTATGCAACAATAAGCCTAGTGATAATGATAGCAAAATATTGAAGATTGTACTTGCTCCTTAGATAGCAATAGTCTAGGTAGCATTCAATGTGTAGTCTTAAAATGATAATGATAGGTCCCTTTTATAGAAAACCAAATTTGGATGAATGGCTAGGATTAAAAACCAATAAGATATGACAATCAATGGCCAAGATTGAAAGATGTAGTATGAAATAAGGTTAGCGCTAAATTAGGGAAAATATAGGATTTGGTTAAGGATGGACGGTTGAGATTAAATTATAAAATAATTCAATTGTTATCATGAGGATTGCACCCAGATGCTAAGCTTGGAGGCTCAACAATCCCGTGAAACATGGAAACATCTTTGAGCCTGTGGGTTGCTCATGATGAAGATGAATCTCCATATTATGCACTGGTTGTCCTTTAGATCTCCTAGAAACTAATAGATTTTTGTGGGAAAAAGGAAGAAGGAAAACTAATGAAAAGGGAAAAGCTAATTCTAAGAGGTGATGCACTAAAGGGTAAATAACCTGTAGCTTGATACAAAACTATTTCTCAAGAGACTTGTTTACACAACTTAGTTTGGGCAATCCAATCACATAAATATTTCATAAAAAGGCTTGAAATATATCTTCTTTGAAGGAAAAAAAAGTTTTCACAACTTGGTAGATAAGATAAATCAATTGTACAACCTATGACCTGTGATGATTAATTGCTTTTATATACATGAAACTATGAATGAGACAAAAATTTAAAAGTTTTTTATACTTAAAACACATCAAATTTACATAAAAATCATTCATAAGAAACACAATACTTGAAATAGAGAAGGTAAACACTTGATTTTTATTGAGGAAAAGAAGGAATCTCTGCAACAATTGGAAAAGTAAGCTGAAAAATAATTGTTGTTGTATCAAAAATGTCAAAATATGTTGAGTTACAAAACTTCTAAGTCTCTCTACAACATGCAAGAGAGGAAAAGAGCAAGAATTGAGGAAAAACAAAAGCTTTCCCTCCTATAATACAAAATCAATCCCAAAGTAAGAAGAAGAAGTCAACTGCAGTCAACTACACTTCAAAATATCCATCTCATGAGCAAAATAGAAAATCCCCTAAAAGAGAGCTCATAATTGCTCCAATTTGAGCCAATTTAGCTCCAAACTCCCCCTTTCAAGCTACTTGATCAAAGAGAACTCCAAAAATAACTCAGTTTGACTTGAAGTCAAAGATAAACACCTTAGTTCCACTCCTATTTTTGCATCATTTTGGGACAGGAATAAACTCTTTAAACAAATATCAAAGAAAATTAGTTATGCTTTACTTTAATAAGTGTTATCTGCTTGTTTATTCCTATATTACATGACAAATATTAAGGTAATTTGTAAAATATCACCTTTAATATTTGTTTACATATTTATTTTTTTCTTAACTTTATGCAAAGATACAAGGGGGAAAAATAGATTATCCTTATGATTCCTATGGACTCACCTCTCATTAGGAAAATTTCAAGGCCTAAGTATTAATATTCATACAATTTATGCAATAAAAGTGAAAATAAATCACTTGGGTCAGCCAAGATTAGGGTTTTCTTGAGAAAATCAAAAGAGATTCTTAACCCTACCCGTGGGCTCACTTTGCATCTTTTTCACCTACAATATTTCTCTATTGCTACTGCCAAGGGTTTCCTGGCTAGGATTTGAATTTTCTTCCCTTCTGGTAAGTCACTTTCTGCAAATGAAAATGTTGAGATATTCATAGCTGTAAAAGAAAATATTGTTCATGCTCCCATTCTTCTGATCAGGAGTTGAATCTTTTTTTTGGTGGTTGCTCAGATATAAATTTCATATCAACTTCCATAATGCTCTATGTTCTTTTCTTTTGTTCATCCACACACACTTCATTTGCAATCGAACTCTCACTATTTTGTTGATTATATTTTTTATCAGTACCTTCATTGTCTTGACTTGCTTTCTCTTGATATAGCTCACTTTTCAAAGGAACCTACCACAAGTCCTCCTCTTTTTCCTTATTCCTCACTACTCTCATAATCTTCAACTTCATTCATTGTGTCTTTTGAGGATCCTATTTCTTGGGAAAACCTACGGGCTTTCCCTTTTGGAGTTCTGCATCTATAAACTGTTTGTGTTGTGGAACTATTTTATGACTAGTTGTTTTGTTGTCCAGCTGCAATCTATAACCTCCATTTTCATTATTCACGTATAATCCACTAAGACTATCAAATGCATTTGTATCTCTAGAACCAAAAAATTTACCCCCATTAGCCACAATCTTGTGCTTAGAATAATTGATAATATATGAATCCATGATATGTTTCTATGTTTCTTGTGAATTTATTATGACTGGATCATTTACAGGTTTGACTGCAATACCAAAATCTTCCAGAAGAGGGTGACGACCCTTAAAGAGAGCAAGCTCAACTGCCTCAAGCCACTCTATCACAAGATTTCCGCACTACTGTGTAGTAGGATTTTGTCCATTTATTTCTCTACACACTATTAAGCATACTGACCTTTCATTGTACCATTGACTATCATGATACAGTGTTCACATTGTCTTTTGTCATAACAATTTTGCTACATCTTTTTCCATACAAATATAGCACATTGTCCTTCTAACTGTCCTCAAGACTGTCTTCTCATTTTATTGTTGTGCTAACTGTCACAAGTAGTGTTGGACTATTCTCCATGTATTTGGTTGTCCATCTTACCCTACATAATATTGGCATATGCTTCTAATTTTCCCCTTAAACCCTGATATTGTCACCAATATTGTTAGTCATAAATCTCAGATTATAGTCCTTGCTGCCTATGCTTATCTCAATGACCAATCTTTTGTATTGCCCTGTTGATTCTTTGATAGTGATTGAACCTTTTAAGCCCCTTCATTGGACCTACCACCTTTATGACAAGTGATTGCTCACTGTATTTTTATTATACTGCAACCTTTATTCATTGATGTGTGTTTTTTTCCATCATATATGATTGCTCCTCCTTTATTACTGTCACAACAGTATCACAGTCTCTTAAAGGTATCAGGATGATAAAACCTCTAATGAATGAGGATTTTCTTCATTAGATTCTTGCAACCACTATCCTCTTATGCTCCTTTCGTTGCTCATCTTGACACTTTAGGCATGTGCAAGTCACTATAACTACAATAATATGAGTGTTTGCAACTCTATATTGGGATAAAGCTTCATTATTACTTTGATGAACCAACACATTTCACCTGCATGGCTTTGTATGGAACTTGAAAATCAATGTCCTACTTTATGAATATTTTCATATCTCTGTCTTTAGTGGCTTGTGAATTATTGCTCTTAAAAGTACTTGCTTGACCCCTCATATGAACCTTTTATATGTCTAACTAGCCTACCTTTATTTTTTGTCAATTGACTACTCTTTATGGACTGCCACTCTATCTACTGCCTTGACAGTCCTATCACTATCATCAATGGTGATTTGACTAACTTGCCTGGGTTTCATAACTAGCATGTTTGTGACTGTCAACAAGCAAGTTGCCCCCTTAAGTTTGATAGTCCCTTTAGGCATTGTCCTCATAGTAAAAAAATTCAATATACTATCAAAACACAACAATTATCCTTTAAAGCTTATGCCCTTGTCTTCATCATGTCGTGCTTGCATTCCTTGATTACTCATACATGTTGTCCATAACAACAAGTTGCTCTTTTCCCCATGATCTATCTTCATTTGTATACATTCAAGATTGCCTTCAGAATGTTCCCATGCTATGACTTCGCTACTGATATGTATGATAAGATTATACCTGTACCTGCACAATCAACAAATAAGTTAAGAAAACTAAGAAGCCCAGAGCTTCTCATGATGATCAGATGATCTTGACCTTTCTTGTATCTTCTTGATAACTATGTTTTGATCTTGAGACACCTTTGAATCTCTGATTTGATGTTTAATAAGAGATAGGTTGTATATTTGTTGATTTGATATATAGGAGAGATGGAATCCTGAGCTCTAACATCATTCTCTTTGTCCATTGCAGACACTTTTGGAGCTTATCAACAAAGGATTTGAAGATGCAACTAATCAACAATGGGGTTCGTCATTCAAGAAATGATAGATCCCTTTTCTCTTACATGTGTTCTTTTCTTCCAGATGTACAATTTTTATTTTATTGCATCTAATCAGTCACTCCCACGGCTTGTGTGGGAAACCTATAAGCATATTTCTTATAATGAATTTAAACAACCACTTTATACAAAAATTTGTGTACTATTCCTCCTTTCATAAAGTAGTTGCATAATGAAAACTGAAAATTCATTTCATGGCACTATTTGATCATGAGTAACTTTAGCAAAATATTTGTGTACCTTTCTCCTTTTTCAAGTAGAAAACATCAATGTTGTCCCAGCCTAACCTGATTGGGATGAAAAACACAATTAGGTAACATTTTTAGCGACCTCTGCTATATGCTTGCTTGCTAGGCATCTTAGACTAGTAGCATAAACCTATCTATTGGGCATAGGAGTCAATTCCTATCCCTTGTAACTCAAAAAATCCTATGTAACTCAGCTATTAGAATTTGAGTAGTAGCAAAACAAAACTTGAAAGTAAACTACAATGGCTCTAAAAAGGGCCAGCAAATTATGCAACAACACTTCTTGGGAAATGAAAATTGAACTGAAATAGATGTGCAATCAACACTTATTAATTGAAAACTCTACTCCACTATGGTACATTTGCAATCTTTTGCTCCTTAGAAACAATGCTTGAGGTGAATCCCTTTGACTAGGATAGGTAACACCTTTCCATCCAACTTTGAAAGCTGAAAAGAATTATGCTACTTGCATTCAGTAATTACATAAGGGCCATCCCACATGACATCAAACTTGGTATGCTTACCATGTTTACTTTTAAGCTCATCCCACTTGAAAACAAGATCACCCTCCTTGAAACCCTTGGGACTGCCTTCCTATCAAAATTCCTTTTCATTTGAGCCTAATGGATCTCCAAATTCTTCAGTGCTTCCTTTCTTATCTCTTCTAACTCCATCAACTATGCAAGCCTGATTTCCATAAACTCTTCCTCTAACATTTCCAGCTCTTTAATCAAGTTCAAGGTTGGCAATTCAATTGAAATTGGAATCTTGGCTTCTTTTCCATAAGTGAGAAGATATGGTGAATTACCTGTAGCTCTTTTAAGATTAATCATATTAGCCCATAAGGCTGATTTGAACTTGTCATGCCAAGCTCTCTGATTGTCTTCAATCATCTTCTTGATAATCCTAATCAAGTTCTTATTAGTCGGTTCAGCTTGTCCATTACCCTGTGGGTAATAGTTAGATGATGTATTGAGATAAATGTTGCTCTTAACAGGCCAATTAGAAAATTTTAAACCAACAAAAGCCAAAGCATTATCAAAGATTATAGAATTCAGAATACCAAACCTTGCAACCAAATCTTGATAGAATTTTAGAACAACAATTTCATTTGGCTCTTTTAGTGCCACACCCTCTGTCCACTTAGTAAAATAATCAATTGCAGTCAAGATCCATTTATGACCTGCACTGGAGGGTGGGTTAATTAGGCCAATAAAGTCAAGTCCCCACTTAAGAAAGGGTTGTTCAACCTGAATTGGATGCAAAGGCAAGGCTACAAGCCTTTGTTTTCCTACAAATAATGATCATTTGGTACTTTTCCTAACCCAAGCATGAGCATCTTTAAACAGGTCAGGCCATGATTTTTAGAGCTATAGTTCTTGGTGCAAAATGGCCACCAAAAGACCCATCATGAAATTCCTCAAGAACTCTATCAACTTGACTTGAATCAATGCACCTTAACAAGACTCCATGAAAATCCTTATATAAAATTCCATTAATGATAGCATAGGGAATAGCTTGGAGTCTGAAATACCTCTTTTTTGAGCTATCCAAGCCTTGAGGACACTCACCAATTTCAAGATAATGCTTCATATCTTGCATCCAATTGGAGGAAGGAGTTGGAACATCAGTTTGATCTTCATTGTTGAGCACTGGGATAGTTTTTCATCAAGTTCCTTTTTGTCCTTTTTATTTCTAGCCAAATGTTCACATAAACCCTTACCTCTAACAAGCTTGGTAACCTTAATTTGGACATCATATTCCATTACCTTGGTAATCCAACCAGCTCTTTTGTCATTAATTTCTCCGCTCAATAGGAAATATTTCACTGTAAGATGAGCAACCAACAATTGAATCTTATTGTTAGAAAGCATGTGTCTAAATTTCTTAAGACTTCTAACCACCACAAGTACATGTTTCTCAACAAAAGAATATATTACTTCGTAATCCTGAAGCACTTGGCTGAAAAAAGAAATGGGTTGCTCCAAACCTTGTTCATTTTGTTGGCACAACATAGCTAAGATAGTATCCACACTCCTAAAAGCATAAATAATAAAATATTTGTCAAAATTGGGAATGAGTATTGGAGCATCAACTATGGCATTCTTGATTTCATTAAAACTTTTCTTTCCTTCTTTGGTCCAGCTGAAAGTGACATTTTTTCTCAACATAGAGGTTAGAGGTTGCAAAAGATAAGCAATATTTGGAATGAACCTCCTTACAAAGTTTATTCTACCAAGAAATCTTTGCAAGCCTTTCTTGTGAGCAAGTAAAGGTAAAGCAAGAATATCACTTATCCTTCCCGGATCTATGGAAATTCCATCTATAGATACTACATGTCCAAGCAATTTACCTTCATGGACAACGAAGATAGATTTCTTGAGATTCAGTGAAACTCCATATTATTTGCACCTCTCAAAGATTTGCTTCAAATGGACTAAATTGTCACTTGCATTCTTAGAGAAAGCAATAATATCCTCTAAGTAAACCATTACAAATTTATTCATCAAACCATGAAAAGCCATATCCATGGCTCTTTGGAAGGTAGCCCCTACATTGGGCAATTCAAAAGGCATCTTCTTGTAAGCCATGGTTCCCCATTTTGTTGTAAAGGTTGTCTTATACTGATCTTCCTCTTTTACCAGTATCTGGTTATACCCTGAAAAGCCATCTAACAAAGAAAACTTGACAAATCCAGCTACAACCTGTAAAATTTATTCCATAGAGAGTAGTGGGTAGTGATCCTTTAGAGAAGCCCCTATTAAGGTCTCTAAAGTCAACACACAACCTGATTTCACCGTTCTTCTTCCTTACAAGAACAATATTGGACACCCATGAGGTATGCTTAATTGGAAAAATAGTCTTACTCTCAATCAACTTACTTAGCCCAACTCTCATGAGGTGCTCAAGTTTAGGATTTAAAGGCCTCTACCTTTTTCTTACCGGCTTTACATTTGCTTCTAGCTCTATGGTGTATTGTGCCAACTCTGGATTGAATCCCTTCAAGTCATGATACTCCCAGGAAAAAACATCAGCAAACTCTTGACAAATTAAAATGAAAGCATGTCACTCCTCTATAGTACATACCTTGCCAAGTTTCAAGAGCTTATCCTTGAATATATCCCAATAGGCTCATAATGCTCTTGTTTGATAAAAAAACTTTCCTTTTATTTTATCACCTGATCATCTGAGTTGAAAATGAACTCAAGTGTTACCAATCCCTTTGGTAGCTTTCTTGTCTTAAGTTGAAGAATCTGATCTTCATATTACTAAGACAACTTTTGTTGATTAGAAGCTAAAAATTTAGCTTCTTCGATCAAGAAGCTAATAATCTACTCATCACTATCAAATACCTGCCAATAAATACTGTTATCTGGAACAACAGGCCTAAGAACAACTTTGACATAGTGTTGAGCATCATCATTCTTTACCTCAGCTGGAATATCAAACTCAGCTCCCATGGCAACCAGTTTATCAGCTTGTTTATTCTGATTCCTTGGTATGGACAACAAATTAAATGCATCAAACTCTTCAATCATGTCCCAAACTCTATGTTTATACTACTTCAACAAGTCATTTTTAGTGGCATTGATATTCCTTACTTGATTGACCACTAATTCACTATCCCCAAACACCTAAAGGCACTTTACATTTTTCTTTCTAGCCCATTATAAACTATGAACAAGTGCCTCATACTCAGCAGTGTTATTAGAACAACTAAAAGCAGAATGAAAGGCTAAATAATACCTCTCACCACTTGGAGAAACTAGCGTAGCACCTCCACTAGCACCAACCTTGCTCCTTGAACAATCAAAGTAAAAACTCCATACTTCATTAGACTATTATATTTTATGCTCCTTTTCATCCTTGCCAGGTTTGGGACAACAAGTCCATGACCATGAATCATGTAAATATCCAGATCTATTTGTTCCATATGCTTGTATGGGTCTTCCTCATGGTTCTCAACTGCCCATTGGTCTAAAACTAGATCAAGAATGTCTTCAGCCAAAGTGTTAGGCTCTTGAACAACTTGTTGATCTTCTTTACCTTGCTCATGATAAGCAATATTTGCATTAGTAGCACTAGGAACAAAAGGTTCTATGTGATCTTTAGCCAATAAATTAGATGTAATGGTAACCTTAGTGCCATACCTTGTCCTGAAGAAGAGATGTGACCAATTAGATGAAAGGTAGCCTCCTAATTTAGTTGTGAAATCTTTGGAAATACACAAAGAAAAATAGGGTGGTAGATCTATCACATAGATATCTCATGGAATAGCAAAATTAGGGCATGTGTGCAAAGTTAGATCTAGATTCTTAATTGCACCCAATGTCTTGATGGTTGTCCCATCTAACTGAACTACGCCTTTTTATTATGGATCATAGGTCAAACCCAACTTGTCAATAATCTGCTTAGGCATCACTGAACTGCTAGCACCTGAATCAATCATACAGTTATGCAAAAGATGCTTCCCTACAATCAAAGTTACATAAAAAGGAGGTGGTTTAACCTCTTGAGTTTGCTATTCAACTTTTGAATTAGGTGTACTTGTTGATTCTACCTTTGGTTGATCACTTAGAAGTGAAAAATTTGGTTGGTCTATTGTTGGTTCATGAGATAAAGACAAGTTAGTCAATGCATTTTGTAATAAATCCTTTTGTCCCTAAAGATCCAAGGAATGCCACATTGAAACATTGATGCTAGAATTATTCATATGCTCCAAAATGTTGAATGGAATTGAGCTAACTCTCTGCTAAACTTTAGGAGCAACAATACTTTTGGATGAGTTTGCATAGGTGGAGCTTAAGTCTTAGGCTACTCTTTGTTCACAATAGGCTATTACCTAGACAAGATCTGGATAGGTTGAGTAGGAACTTGTCCTACATTATCTTGTTGGCTCGTGGAGGCTTGATTTGGAGTAATAACAGGCTACTTTCCTATATCTACAACTCTCTTCTTTGATCTTGTGTTTGTTGTTATATGGTTGTAAGACTGATTTCGACCTTGTCCTTGAGGATAGTTCACCCCATAGAACTCATCACGCTACCAATTCATTAAGGTGACATCATTCTAACCCTAATCTGGATAGGAAACGTGTTCAAGATTTTGCTGCTCAGAACCTTGTTGGACAACAACACTATTTTGCACCATTAAGGCCTGATTGAACATCCCATTGAGACAAGTAGACTGATTGTGTGGCTGATTGCATGGAAAACACCAATCAGAATCTTGTACCAAGTTATTCTGGACAAGAACTAACTCCTTTGAAGCACTAGGGATATTGGGATTATATGGTTGAAAGGGTCTGGGATTATAAGGCTTTCTTTATACCTGAGAATCAGCTTGATAGGAATGTCTATTAGGTTTATATAAGTTCTGATTTGGCCTAAAACCCTGACCTTGTTGATTTTCCATATTCACCAATTTGTTTCTAAAGGTCTACAATAACCCCCTGATCTCTTGCAACTCTTGAGATTGAACTGAAGCAACACTGTTTTGAGTAGTTGCTTGATTGTTTAAGGTTGGAACAGTAGGTAATGGAGCAATAGGAGGCACTTGGATAGGCATCAAAGGCTAAACATTATGAAATATAGGCATTGGAGGCCTAGGTGCAATTTTGCTAGCTTGAATAAGACTATTCTCAACTCTAATGGCAATATCAAATGCTGCAAGTAATGACATACCACCCATTAATTGAATCATTACTGAAATGTCACTATTGAGGGCCTTGAGATAATACAAAGAGGCATGATTAGGTGTTGGCCTCACAGAGACTGGAAGTCTATTCTAGGTCTTCTTGAAGTAAAATTTGAAATCTAACATTTTATCTTGAGGAGCTCTCTTGACGGTGCTTAACTGTTCAATCAAAGAAAAATGATTAGATCTATCTTGAAACTGCCTATTCAAGGCATCTCCTAACTCATCCCACATTGAATAGAGTTCACAACTAGACCCTTGAACCAATGAAGAGCCTTACCCTTCAATGAAGCAACCAAGAGCCTGATTGCAACATTCTCTTTAGTAATGTAATGGACCCCACACAGTGAAGCCACATCTCTATTGTGCTCTATGGGTGTAGTCTGATCTTCACCCATGAAAATGGGTAAATTTTTTATTGCATCTACTAGAATATCATTATGCTAAGCCAAATTCAATGGGATGCCCCCATTATATGGCACAAATGCAAAAGCTCTCGCAATTGGAGCTATTGGTACTTGCAAATTCGGTATTGGAACTACTGGAACAAGACTTGCAGGCCTATAGTTTGGAGGTGTAGAACGTGCTCTAATTGAGCTAGGTCTTCTTCTTGCTATCCTGCCTCTTCTTTTTGGTGGTGACAACTGCAAATACTTAAAAGGAGCTAAACTTCTCCTTGTTTGTATCCTTCTCATGACTTGTTTGGTACTAGATTTGCATAAAAATCAGAAAATGGAGTCGCCATATATGATTTTTCACCTCAAAAGGCTAGAAATACTACTGTTCATACCAAAAATAGTAGCAACAAGGATATTGGTGTGGAATGAAAATTAGTTCACAGTCCCACCGGGTGTGCCAAAAACTATTGTCACGAGGATTGCACCCACATGCTAAGCTTGGAGGCTCAACAATCCCATGAAACATGGAAACATCTTCAAGCCTATGGGTTGCTCATGATGAAGATGAATCTCCAGATTATGGGTTGGTTCCCCTTTATATCTCCTAGAAAATAATTGATTTTTTGTGGGAAAAAGGAAGAAGGAAACACAACAGCACAATAGGCAATTAGCATCGAATTTTGCGTCAGATTTTAGTGTATTTTGAGTACATTAATTGAACAATTTGGCTAGCACTAAACTTAGCGCAAACATTTATGGTCAGCTCGATGCCATATTTTTCGCCGACTTTGTTGCTGGATTTGGCACCAGATTTAGTGTTGGTTTTAGCACCAGAAAATCAAAGCGCCTCTGTTAGCACCCAAAATAGTGCCGGGAAGTAATGACGAAAATTGCACCGAAATTGGCACCCAATTTGGCTTTTGGTTTTGCTTCCATGTCTACTCCCATTTTTTCTTCTAGTTTTGCTTCTAATTTTACGTCCATTTTTGCTTCCAGTTTTGCCTCCAGGTTTGCTTCCAAGTTTGCTTCCAATTTTTCTTCCAGGTTTGCTTCGGGTTTTGCTTCCAATTTTGTTTCCGATTTTGCTTCCAATTTTGCTTCCAGTTTGTTTTTCGGTTTTGCTTCCAGTTTTAATTCTGGTTTTGCTTCCATGTTTGCTTCCACTTTTTCTTTTGGTTTTGCTTCTAGTTTTGCTTCCGGTTTTGCTTCCAAGTTTGCTTCCATTTTTGCTTTTGATTTTGCTTCCAGGTTTGCTTTCGGTTTTGCTTCTTATTTTGCTTCCAGGTTTGCTTCCAGGTTTGCTTCCAATTTTGCTTCTGATTTTGCTTTCGGTTTTACTTCCAGTTTTGCTTCTAGGTTTGCTTCCAATTTTTCTTCAAGATTTGCTTCCAGTTTTTCTTCCAGGTTTGCTTCGAGATTTTGCTTACAAGATTTTTTCTGGTTTGCTTCTAGTTGGGCTTTCATTGTTGCTTCCTTTTTTGCTTCTAAAAATGCTTCTTGTTTTGCTTTCATTTATTAATTTAATATGTTTTATTTCAATTTAATTAGTTAAATATATCGTGCCTCTTAAATAACTCATGATTATAGAGTAAGTAATTTAATTATTTAACTCATATGATTAAATAAAAATATAATTATTGTAACATGATCATCATCTATAATCAAAACAAGTGAGTCAAATATCTATAATTTAATTGAATTTGACAACATCCATCTTGAGCAGTAAATTAAAATCATCATTCTTAATAAATATTCATCCAAAAATCATCGACGACTTTTAATATATATAAATTGACAAGTCAATACTAATAAGATCGTGATCATATATAACTAAAACAAATGAAATTCAAATATGCTAGTACATCAAAAACATGTCAAAATGATACATGTCCAACAGTCGGCATAAGTGAAAATGATACATGTACAAATGATATAAATAAAATTGATAAATTATGTAACTCAAATTGATACAAGTCAAGATGATACATGTCAATATGATACAACTCAACAATATAGTACTGTAGGCCGTGAAAATGATACATATGATTGTAACCATGAAAAGAGTCATCATAACGATATATCAACAATGATCCATGATGTAGTCTATATGATCATGAATGTCACTGGTTACTATCACCAACTGTCTCATCATCATCATCACCATCATGATCATCATATCACCATCGTGATCATCATCATTGTCATCGGCCCCGGTGTCTTCCATATTTGTGTCATCATCATCCTTTGCCATGTGATTTGTACCGATAGAACCAATATTTTGTGGTTCTATATCATGTTGAGGATCATCTTGATCTTTTGGAAGACTCGTGTTCTACAAAAAAAAACATTTAAAATGAAAATGTTATTATTTATTTCATGCAATAATTTATTTTTCTGTTATATATCTAATATTACAACATATAATATGAAACCATAATCATATTGCATCATATTAAAGTGCACATACCATAATAAAATTTCAAAAAAGTTACAGCTAATACTGGTGAGTCAGGAGAAACTTCAACTTTCAAAAACAAAGCCAATTAGGTTGACAGACTTGTGGATCAAGCCAACATTTGGTGGAAGAGGAAGAAAGATGACTAGAACTCTGGAGGCCCACCATAATGGATTTTAGTATTCAACCATGAGAGTAGAAGAGAGAGCTGATATCATGTATCAAAACATTAAGTATGCATTCTTCCAACCAACAGAGAAGGAGATGATTACTTTGCTTCATTTTTATTTCCATAACCATATCATAGTGTGGGAACCAAGAATACCAAGGATGTTCAATTTTATGTGGAGGTAATGGGTGTGGTCCAAACTTTAGGAGGGGCAATAATTTCAGTGTATGATCCTGATGAAATTGAGGAAGAACAGCAAGAGAGGGATAGTAAAAATAAAATCAATACAGAGTTTCAAGGATTTGTCAAGTGAGTAAGAGAGCTATGGGAGAAGCCTCATCTAAAATATTTTGAACTAGAGTTTGATATACCATTTAGAGAACTTGGTTTTCATGGAGTTCCTTTCAAAGCCTTTGCTTTTATTGATCCTATGATAAACCATTTGGTAGAGTTGGTGGAATTTCCTTTCTTAGTAATCACTATTAGTGAGATTGAGATTGTTAAACTTGAGAGAGTAGGACTTGGGAAAAAAGGCATTTGATATGGCTATTGTTTTCAAAGACTTCAAGCGGTATGTACTTCGCATTGACGCCATTCCTCAATCTTCACTTGATGGAATCAAGGAATGACTGAACTCCATGGATACAAAGTATTATGAAAGCAGAATGAACTTGAACTGGTGGCCAATTTTGAAGAGTATTACTGATGATCCAGATAAATTTATTGAAGATGGTGGTTGGGAATTTTTGAATATGGAAGCTAGTGATTTTGATTCTGATAATTCAAAAGAGTCATATCAAGGATATGAACCCTCTGATGTAGAAGAGGAATCAGAATCAAATTTCATGTAGCCACCATCAAGAGTGTTACAAGCCAACAAGATGGAGGGAATTCTTATATAAGGATAATTTTCAATGTTGCAAGTATCGACTTTAATGCCAACTACAATGGAAACATTGAAATTCCCTAATAGTATTTATGTTAAGGAAATTTCCTTTAGATGAAAGGATTCAAAGCACATCAACCATGTGGTACAAATGATTAAATCCCAGAGATGATCTGTAGCAATGAAAGAGTCTGAAAAGGCAGAGAGAGCCACACTGGTGACTCAGGAGAAACTCTAGTTTTCAAAAACAAAGCCAATTAGGCTGGCAGACGTGTGGATCAGGCCAACATTTGGTGGAAGAGGATGAAAGATGACTAGAACTCTGGAGGCCCACCATAATGGATTTCGGTATTTAACCATGAGAGCAAAAGAGAGAGTTGATATCATGTATCAAAACATTAACCATGCATTCTTCCAGCTAGCAGAGAAGGAGATGATTACTTTGCTTAATTTTCATTTGCATAACCATATCATGGCGTGGGAACCAAGAAGACCAAGGATATCTAGTTTTATGTGGAGGCAATGGATGTGGTCCAAAATTTAGAAGGGGAGATCCTGATGTTTTCCAAGAGGCATAAAGTCAGATGAATTAAGTTCACCTACATGTCTGCCAAAGTTTACTTCCAATTTTTATGACTGTTTTTCTTGACTATCAAAGTTTCCTTACAAATTTGAAATTTCTTTCTAGTCATTTTGATGAGGATATATTCAACCAATGTGTAAGCCCCTTTTGTTTGTATCACAAGCATCTATGCATTACAAGAATTCTGATTATCTATGGTCTACAGCTATGTCATATCACTTATTGGATCTTCTATTTCAATGTTTTCTATGGCCTTCTCTATTTGAGGTAGCACCTGACAATCCTACCTCCTTTCCTTAGCTAAGAAGTGGATTTGAATTTAGAAATATTGCACTTTAAAACAAGCTGTGGTTTAAGGAGAGCTATTCTAGCTTTGTTGTTGACACCCTCAATCTTCAAAAAGGACTTAGATGCATGGACTAAAATGCAAGCTTTCAAACTTAGATTGAATGTGCATAATTTGATTGATTATGGTTTTCACAGGTAGTTGTCTTTACATGACTATTATGGATTGTCAATACGTGTAATAGTGACCACATCCTTATCAATTTTGGCTACCCTTATTCAGAATGCCTTGGCATTTGGACTCGATACAAAGTTGTGCATTGTTATTCCATATTTGTAACATGTAGGACATTTAAGGGGTACAACATATAGAAATCAAGTACTATAATCTAAGGAAAACTTACAGATGGTGTATCAAGAAAAACAAAAAATGCTTTTATTAGGGTTAAGCTTTCTTCCCCCACACTGCTGATATTTTCCCCTAAATATGTTTTTTTTTTATTATTTCAATGCATCTTAAAATTGAATGTATTGATTAACATTTGTTACACGTTTTAGCTATTTATGCAAATGATGCATATATGTTAACTCGATCAGTTTTGTTACTTCGGTAGTTTGAATTCTATTACAACCAGCCATTAGGCCATTGTGTGCGGGATCACGTTTGTGTTTTTAATTAGCTTTTTTGGATAGCTCGACTGGGTGTTGAGGACATTCCATTTATCTTTTGAATGTTAAGAAGTCAGAGTTTCAAGGATTTTCAAGCGAGTAAGACAACTATGGGAGCAACCTCATCTAAAATATTTTGAACTAGAGTTTGATATACCATTTAGAGAGCTTGGTTTTCATGGAGTTCCTTTCAAAGCCTCTACTTTTATTATTCCTACAGTAAACTGTTTGGTAGAGTTGGTGGAATTACCTTTCTTAGTAATGCTATTAGTGAGATTGAGAATTGTTAACCTTGAGAGAGTAGGACTTGGGAAAAAGGCATTTGATATGGCTATTGTTTTCAAAGATTTCAAGCAGGATGTACTCCGCATGTACGCCATTCCTCAATCTTTACTTGATGGCATCAAGGAATGGTTGAACTCCATGGATATAAAGTATTATGAAAGCATAATGAACTTGAATTGGTGGCCAATTTTGAAGACTATTACTGATGATCCAAATAAATTTATTGAAGCTGGTGGTTGGGAATTTTTGAATATGGAAGCTAGTGATTCTGATTCTGATAATTCAGAAGAGGCAAATCAAGGATACAAACCCTTTGATGTAGAAGAGGAATCAAAATAAGATGAGGAAGGTTCAGAAGATGAATCTCTTGTGGAGTCAAGGGGGATGAAGAAGAAGAAGAAGATTATGAAGAGGAGGAAGGTAAAACATGGGATGAATTAGAAGTTGAAGCCAAAAATGCAAATAAGGAAAAAGGAGACGAGTTTGATAGTGAAGAGGAAAGGCGACAACTAAAGGTAAAAGCTACAGGGAAGTCTCAGGCACCTGATATTAGAGATTCAAGAGGAATGCCTGCCAAGAGGCATAAAGTTAGATGAATTAAGTTCATGTACATCTTTCTACTATTTATTCATGCACATAAATGGTCATCTTGTAATCATAAGATTTGAGCTCTATTTACTCATCCTACGCATCAATAAAAAACTCAACACAAGAGATGAAAATTGACATATTAACACAACAATATCCAACTAAGTTATTGAAACTCAACTATTGATACCTCGTTCTCCATCCACATTACAAAATCATTTCACTTTTTGTTTTGTAACATATTCTTTTCAAATTGATTTGGATGGCGGCCATATTTCTCCTCTTGTCAAAACATGGCACATGAACTAGTTAAACTAATTATTATGCAATCATTTACTTTTTCCAAGGAAATAAAAAAAAATCATTTAACATATTAAATATACTTACAAATGTACAGATCGAGGCCTGTAAACCTTTCTGGCCACTGCGATGCGTGACACAAAGTTTCTCAAGCCTAGCCTTGGAGGCCTTGTCCTGAAACATATACTAATTCAATTTAACTATACACAAATAAAATTAAATATCATTGAATAAATTTGATATAATCTTATGAGAAAATTCAAATACCTGTGTACACTCCTCACTGGACTTCCTCCGTGCATCAGACTTCTCATATGCATTTACAAGCTCTTTCCATACTTTCACGCTTACATCAATTGGCCTTCTTTTCTGCCTTAGCTCAGGAGCGATTTTTTTCATCTTCTTTGTTTGGTTGCACTGAAATCTCTTGCAATTTTGAGACATTCATAGCTTTATCTTCTTTATAGACCAACCTATGCCAAAATCAGTCTCCATGTCATGGATAACTACTTTTTTTAGATGCACGAGTATCTGTGAGAATGGAAAATGTAGATGGTCTTTGAATCGTTGAAGGCATGATTCCTTCAACCTATTCACAAACGTTTTCCCAGCATCCATCATTCAAACTTCCCCTGAAACCACCTCATATTTTATCTTCGTATTGTAGCTACCAATGCAATATTGATAACATGGCATGGTGGAAGAAGTCTGTGTCCCAGGAGTGGCTAGGACATTGGAAGTCTTTGCTCCCTATTCCACATTCTTAGAGTTTACTATCACTTATTTCCTCCTGGATCTTTTTCTCAATCTAGGATTGGTTGGGGAATCAATTGATTCCCTTTGACACAATTGATTTGTTTGCAATATTTGAGGGGCGTTACCAAATTGTTTTTCTATGTATCTGGCAAGCATTGTCCAGTCCACATTAACCAATTTGTTCACTGCCTCTACCCCTAATATGGAAGCCAATTCCTCTTTATCTTTGTCAATCTCATGTCCCTATATATATATTTAAATTATATTTCTTCTTTTAAATTTAGAAATAAAAAACTAAAAAGTCAAAGTCAAAGAAACAATGGAAACATTTACAAATCTATAAATTGACAATGAATTACCTCATTGTGGCCAAAGTCTGCTGATAATGCTCCCTTCCTTCTATTGCTTGACATTTTGAGGTGACTTACGAAAAATTATTTTTGTCCAGTCTGTGGAGGCAAACGAAGTACACACTGTCAAGTATGAAAGTTTTCATCCAATTTTTGGTATGAAAGTTTTGTTTTGTGGGAAAATATGTTCGATGGGTTTGCTTAGTGTTGATAACCTAGGGAAAATATGTTCACTGGGTTTTCTTAGTGTTGATAACCTTATCATGAAAACTCTTTCATAATGCAATCTTGCACAAATTTGTCATGGCATCCATGACTATGGCGCGACTGGGCAAAACCAAGCAATTTTTGCATTTATTTTTAGCAGTTGCTCAGCAGTGATTGACCCAATTCCTAAATTTTCCAAGCAGTTCACTATTTCCTTGATACCTAAGTTAGGGAAAGAATACAAAGGCATCCTGGCTTCATGCTATAATATTTTGAGCCAAAGCTCAAATGGGTAGGGTAAATTTTTTTGTTGGTTTCTCAAAGGTTTTACAATTTATAATGATGGGACAATTTAGAGGTTGCTTGGAGTTAGGCTAGGAACAAGTAAACAATCATGAATTCAACCAAGAAAAAAATTTGTAACCTTACCTATGGTGTCGCAAACTAAATCAAATTTCTCATCAGTTGCTGGTAGTGGAAGCCAATTCCTCTTTATCTTTGTCAATCTCATGTCCCTATATATATATTTAAATTATATTTCTTCTTTTAAATTTAGAAATAAAAAACTAAAAAGTCAAAGTCAAAGAAACAATGGAAACATTTACAAATCTATAAATTGACAATGAATTACCTCATTGTGGCCAAAGTCTGTTGAAAATGCTCCCTTCCTTCTATTGCTTGACATTTTGAGGTGACTTACGAAAAATTATTTTTGTCCAGTCTGTGGAGGCAAACGAAGTACACACTGTCAAGTATGAAAGTTTTCATCCAATTTTTGGTATGAAAGTTTTGTTTTGTGGGAAAATATGTTCGTTGGGTTTGCTTAGTGTTGATAACCTAGGGCAAATATGTTCACTGGGTTTGCTTAGTGTTGATAACCTTATCATGAAAACTCTTTCATATTGCAATCTTGCACGAATTTTTCATGGCATCCATGACTATGGCGCGACTGGGCAAAACCAAGCAATTTTTGCATTTATTTTTAGCAGTTGCTCAGCAATGACCGACCCAATTCCCAAATTTTCCAAGCAGTTCACTATTTCCTTGATACCTAAGTTAGGGAAAGAATTTTTTGTTGGTTTCTCAAAGGTTTTACAATTTATAATGATGGGACAATTTAGAGGTTGCCTGGACAGGTTAGGCCAGGAACAAGTAAACAATCACAAATTCAACCAAGAAAAAAAATTGTAACCTTACCTATGGTGTCGCAAACTAAATCAAATTTCTCATCAGTTGCTGGTAGCGCCCTGCTCTCTTCCTCTGTGCGACATTTTTCCATTTTTTGTTGTCTGATTTCTTCCTTCATGCAAGAAATTTTTAAATTTTCGATTTTGATTCAGTATTGACGCTTTAGTTGACGTTAGTTAACGTCAACTTTAGTGCCAACTTTTGGCCGTTAATGTAATCTATTTAGGGCACCTAAGGTGGCGCTAAGTGCGCCTAATTGGGCACCTATCATTGTTGTATAGGGACTATTTTCATTGTTGTATATCACAGGATCCAGAGTGTTGGAAATAATTCGAACTCCTGCCTTGTTTTTGTGACCACCATTGTCCTGTGGCTCCTTCATCAGCTCGGTGTGGTGGAGCGGTTTTTATCGCAGTCCCGCAAGGTGCTTCATCCTTCTTGGTGGTAGTGTGGTGAAAGCTTCTATGGCGAAGAACGAGTTCCTTTTGTTCCTGGTGGTGTTGCGATGACTCCCACAAGTCTTCTACCATTGGCGTGTGGTGTTGCAATGACTTCCACAACTCTTCTACCATTGGCATGCGATAGTGCAATGACCACCACTATCCCACGGCTCCTTCATCGGCTTGGTGCGGTAGAGCAGTTTTTACTGCGGTCCCGCAAGTTGCTTCTTCCTTCTCAGAGGTAGTGCAGTGAAAGCTTCTATGGTAGCATTTTTATTCACAAAGGAGGCCATGGAGAGAGGATGTGGACGACATAGAAATACTAAATATTTGAGAGGAAAGTGGGTGGAAATAGACGAGACAACGAAATCTGCAGATACAATAGAGGTAAGAAGAGAAAGCAACCTCAACCAAAGGAGGAAGGTGTTTATGAATTCACAAATGCTACAACATAGAGGAGATATCAATGTGTCAAATATATGACTAAAGTGAGGTTTTGTGTTGGATAGCATACTCGTTGAAATGATATAATTGGTGTACTAAACATTATTTACTATGTTGTGTATTATAGGGGTGAGACGAGGCCATGGCAATAAATCATGTCATATCAAATTAGGTACTCAAATTTTGACTTAACTTAGGAAAAAATGATCTGATGGCATTTTGTGATACATCTATATTTTTTCATAGTATTATTGAAATTTATAATGTATTATCCAATCTTGACATAAATTAATGCATGTTGTTGATTATTTTAAATGGAGATTGGAGCAAAAGCAGAGCCTGAGTGTTCAACTAGCAAAAGAAGAAGATATGTACGTGGACATGGACCTAAAACTGTTGAATCACGTAGACGACAGTGGGTGGAAGAGGATATGACAATGGATACTGCAGACACAACAAATGATTGCATTGAAGAAAAGGTAGGTCAAGACTATAGTACATGGGATAAATACTTTGAGAAAATTATTGTTTGTGGATGTTTTGTATGTCATGGAAAGAAACAATTCAAACGAGCGATTGTACAAAGACATTACATATATGATGAGCTTCCAGTCGGTAGATGCCTCCTATAATCGATTAAAAGCAAAGAATAATAAATGAGTGTGGACTGATGTTTTATAAACTATGTTGTCAAAATCATGTTTTATTTAAATTATTGTATAAAAAATGTAGTCTATAAAACAATGTTTCATTATTCAATTGATGTATATATGTTCATACAATTTTTATTTTTATTTTTTAAGCCATATTTGATTATATTTCTTTGAAATTGATACATTCATGATTTATACAATTGTTTCCAAACATTAAATAATGCTTGAGTTTGTTAATAGGTAGAAGATTTTGATGAAACACATTATACTAATACCCAAGATCCAACTGGGTTATTAAGATTTGGACGAGATGATCCAAACCAACCTTTAAACCATACCAGGGTGAGAAGAGAAAGATTTAAGAGAACACTACCACCTGAGAAATTGGAAGAGCTAATGAGAGTCGCATACACTGATGACATGTCACCTAGCCTTAATGATGATGATCATGATAGTGAAAATGCAGCGCATGAAGAAGGATTGAATAAAATTCTTACAGGTTTCTTTGGGGTGGAAACAATGATGACAATAATTATGATATGGTTGACAATAACGATGATAGTAGGGGTAATTGCCACCAACGTAATGTTGATGATAACAACATCAAAGACTCCATCAAGCAAGCAACAAAGACACCTGTGTTCAAATCAGGTGCAAGTAGAACCTCAAAACTGGCATGCACATTAATATTATTAGAAATCAAGTCACTATTTGGTTGGTCAGACAAAGGATTCACTACCCTACTAAAGTGAGTTGAAATCTATTTCTTACTTTGCATTGTCAATTGGTGTACAAAATTCGTAAAC
>VDFB02256695.1:0-30708 GCA_007258455.2 Sequoia sempervirens | reverse complement strand
TATACTTTATATTTTGATATTTAGTTCTCACTTCACGTCTCGCAACACTTGTTTTCTACTTTTTTTACCAAAGTTTGAATATGACGATTGATTTATTATGAATGAAGTTTATTGTAGGTGAAAGTGAAATGGGATGGATGGTTTTGGATTTTTTGGAATATTTCAATGTTTTTGGTATTTTGAAAATGTTTTGAGACTATTTTTGGTTTTTTTGAATGTTTATGTGAATGTTTTGGTTTTCAATTATTTGAGGCTATTTAGGATTTTAAAGGTTTTCTGATGTTTTGGGTTTTCAATTTTCAAATGTTTTGGGGTTTTCTAAGTTTTCAAATGTTTTTGGATTTTTCTAAGTTTTCAAATTTTTTAGGGTTTTCCGAGATTCTGACCAAGAACCTAAGTTAAAAGACTATCCTAGGGGCCTTTAAGGCTTATCAAACATCAGCCTTGCCTACGTTATACATGCAAAGACCACGTAGTTCGACTAACTTGACTTATTATTGATGAGATATGAATAGTTGATGGATTGTTTGTTTATTATGATGGACTCCTAAAAGACTAACCTAGGGTGTCTCAGGGCACATCAATGATGGCCTTGCCTACGTTCAAGCTCAGAGAAAACTTAGTTCAACATGGTTCTATTTTTGGATTTTCAATGCTTTGACATGTTTAGGGATTTTGATGTGTTTTGGATGTTTTGGGATTTTGTCTTTACAATTTTTAAATGTTTTCAGATTTTAGCTATACAGGATTTTGGTGTTTTTGGATTTTAGAGATGAATGTTTTTGAGATTTTTGATGAGATTTCAAATAAAATTTAAGATATACAAGAACCCAATCCGATGCAGAACAAATTGCCCCAAATGTGATGTGATAGACCACCTCGATATAGGTAAGACAAATTGACCTTAGGAGTATGCCAAGTAGTACTAAGAGGAATATGATACTTCATAATATCAAGCTATGACTTTGACACGGATGGGTGATAGAATAAATAAGATGAATGATGTGATGGATGAACGTGATGCAAAGAATGATAGGATAGAGAGCCCAAGATAGATGGAGGTGCTTATTTATGCAAGGTGTTTGTTTGCCAGGTTTTCACCAGGGTACTTTCCCAAAGCACCACTGAAGTGGTTTTCACTAGAGGATGATTTTTTTCTTTACTTTTTCAAAAAAAATTCTTATTTTTTTGGATTTTTATCATTTTTATTTTTTTTGTATTTTTCAAATTTACACCCTTTAAATTTAGGCATAAAACTTTTTAAGATGCAGATTGTTGATTGGCTTCTGAAAGGGTTCATCTTCAAGTGTTGATAATTGGTAAGCTCTTGATCCATAGCTCGTTGTGACAACAAATGGACCTAACCAGTTAGGCTCAAACTTTCCTTTACTGTCCTAATCTGGATGATTTTTTTGATTCTACTTGAGAACAAGATCCCCTATCTAGAAAGACTGACTCTTGATCTTCTTTTTATAGCTCCATTTTAGTCAGTTTTTGTATGCTTGCAAATAATTAAGGGCATCAAGATGATGCTCATCCAGGAATTCTAACTCATTCAGCCGAGATACCCTATACTCTTCATTGGTGATCAAATTCTATAGTGACACTCCTAGTGAAGGAAGCTTGACCTCATTAGGTAGGATGGCTTCTAATCCATAGACAAGGGAGAAAGTGGTTGCACCTGTAGGTGTGCAGATATTGGTTTGATGGGCCCAAAGGGCAAGATTTAATTGCAAATTCCAATCATGGCTAGCTTCATTGACCATTTTCTTTAGGATTTTTAGAATGGTCTTGTTTGTAGCCTCATCTTGACCGTTGCCCTGGGGGTAATACGAGGTAGAGAACTGATGTTGGATGTTAAATTGTTGGCATAGCTCTTTCACATCTTGATTCTTGAAGGGTGTTTTGTTATCTGAGATAAGGGCTCATGGAACACCATAACGACAGATAAGGTAATTCAGGATAAACTTAGAAATTTTCTTCCCAATTATGTAGGTCATAGGAATAGCTTCAACCCATTTGGTAAACTACTCAGTGGCTGTGAGGATGAATTTATGGCCATTAGATGAGGTGGTAGTAAGTTTTCCTATTAGGTCAAGCCTCCACTATGAGAAAGGCCAAGGTGTGACCATTGGTTGTAACTCTTGAGCCAGACCATGAATAAGATCTCCATGTTGTTCACATTGGACACACTTTTGCACATACTGATGGGCTTCTCTTTCCATGGTTGGCCAGTAATACATTGTCCTCAATAGTTTCTTAACTAAAGTCATACCACTAGAATGGGAATCACATATGCCATCATGTAATTTTGTTAAGGAGGTCAAGGCTTCCTCTTGGTTGAGACATCGTATGTTAGATTTATCTTGCATTAGCTAATAATTAATTAATCTTTAATTGATTATTAGTCTAATTTATTCTCACATGCTTTAGCTAAACTTAGGAATGCTTTATTCGTTGAGTTATATTAGATCATTATGTCACATCTCATGTGATGTTGACACTTGTCATGATATAACCCCTTTCTCATTTAGGGATTTTCTCTTATAAGCATTCAACTCTCTTTGTAAATATCACTTGGATATTATTCACGGGAAATATCACGACTTTCATATCTTCTTGAAAGCTTCTTCTGTAATTTTTCCTTGTTGATGAATATAGCAATTCTTGTTTGTAGATCTCTTGTGTGGAAGGTTTC
The DNA here is from genome assembly GCA_007258455.2 of Sequoia sempervirens. Classification (NCBI taxonomy): domain Eukaryota; kingdom Viridiplantae; phylum Streptophyta; class Pinopsida; order Cupressales; family Cupressaceae; genus Sequoia; species Sequoia sempervirens. The sequence continues at coordinate 28,010 of VDFB02256695.1, read as the reverse complement.
TTTATTTTTTGTTTGATCCTGTGGCTCATGGTTTTGTGCTTGTTTCACAATTCTAACATGGTATCAGAGTGTGGATTTAGCGAACCCCTTCTCGATTTATGAGATTTTATTTCTTCAACAAGGGTTGCAGGCTTCAGATCTGAATCCCCTTTTCTCTTTTACAAATTTTGGAGGTGGAAAGTTTTTGGAGAATTTTGGTACAAAAAGGACCTCGCTGTTGGATCCAGAGCTATCGAGAAAGTCAAATTTGGCATTTGTTTCGCCTGATTTTGATTTTGTTTGTCAGATCTATGAAGGTTTGAAGAAAGGGTCTTTTTTGCCAGATCTAGGGGGTGCTTGATTTTTCGGGGCATTTTGAGTTTGAATGGACCTCATGGTTGTGTCCAGAGCGGCCAAAAACCCTAAGATCACCTGTCAAATCATCAAAATCTGAGCAGTTGACCTCTAAGGCAAAATGTTTTTGCCCGTACGACCTCATACAGTCATCTACACGCGGATCGAGAAAAATTTCCTTACATGCCCTGGTAAAAAAATTTCGTTTCTGGCTTTAATTTTCCATCAGAAAAATTTAAAAAAAATAATTGAAAAGTTTTTTTGTTTAAAAAAAAATTAAAAGCAGGGGCATTTTGGGGTTTTGTAGGGACCATTTATTAATGGTACACTATATGAAATGACCTGCCAGGCCATTAATGTCATGGCGGCGACCTTTAAAACCCTTTGGTGGTGGCTTTTTCTGATCGCGGTGGCGGCTCTAACTCCCGCCAACATTTTTTATGATTGTTTAAATAAAAAAAAATCAAAGTTTTTTTAATATATGTTTTTAACAAAAAAATATATACATTGTAAATTTTTTTATTATTTTTAAAAATAAAAAAACATTTTTTTTCAAAATAAGCCAAATTGTGAAAATGCGCTGACAGTCAAATTTAGGCTCTCAGTTTTGCTGCGACGGTCGTTTGGCCGTCAAATTTAATGCAATGACTGACTTTTTCCACTTTGGGAGTTGTTTTCTTCCAAAGGCCATAACTTTTTACCACAATGTTGAAATCGGGAAAACGAGATATCGTCGGAAAGAGGATTCAGAGTACTTTCCAGTGGTGTAGGTATTTTTTGGAAAAAAAAATTCAGGTTCCTGTTACTTCCAGTCAAAGTCAGATCTTCCTTTTTGGAGTTTCCTTCAGTATTTTCAACATAACTTTTGCATACGATGTCAAAAATGGGAAAACAAGATATCATCGGAAAGCTATTTCTGAGCTCTTTGCAGTGGTGTAGGTGGTTTCCAAATTTGATTTTTTGTATTTTCTAAAAATCCTTCTTCTCAGCTATTGTCTTTTTTGGACTTTATGGGCTCACATTGCATGTACTTATGATTTTGTAAACGCACTGAGATAAAGTGCCTCAGCTTTGTATGTGTAGTATTGGGATTCTTGCACATAAATTTGTGCCTTATTGTACTCGCACTATGATATAAATTTCCATGAGGGCTGATGTTTTCCTTTGTTTGTCTTCATACCTTTCTCGTGCATATGTGACTTTTGTTTTCACATCCTTTCTATCAACTTGTACTTTCATGTTTGCACCTTCAGATGTTCTTGGGTCTTCTTCATGCACTACTTTTAGGCATTCAATTTTAGTGTACCTGTCATGCCTCTCCCTTTTCAGCATTATGGGGGGGTTTCTACTATTGGTGTTACTGCTTCCTTGGTTTCGCGTTAGAGTGAGATATGTATACAGTATTTGTTCCTATGTACTAGGTGGATGTAGCGGCTGGTTACCCATGCATTTCAGTGAGATGGAGCACTTACCACATGGAAACTCTTGCATTCCTATTTTTGGAGGTGACCTTCCATTTTCTCATGATTAATTCTTCAGACTTTTGGTACCTTTTCCATCTGTATCTTCGAGTTCTAGGTGTTTTTCCTTTGTTTTCCATCTGATTCGAGTAGTGTCGTTGGGGGCACTCATACAGATTCTTGTCTTTTTGATCCTAATCATCATATGTTTCAACAGAGGTTCTTCTTTCAACATTTCAGCAATCATTCTTTAACAATGTTTGCAGCTTCTTCATGCTTCAATTGTGTTCTCTTTGTTCCTATCTTTTGGGACAACCTTGTCTTGTTTGGAGGCTTCTTCAGTCCTTCACTTGGCTTTCATCTCTTTTTGGAGTAGAGTTTTTCCCATGAGGTTTTCTCTATTTCTCCACATTATAGAGATCTTATGTTTATACATGGATACCTTTCTTGGCCTTGTTTGTCGGGACCCATTTGCATTCTCTTTTTTAGAGTTTTTAGCTACTCCCTAAGTTCATCTTAAGGGGGGGTGTTAGAGTTATCTTGCATTAGCTAATAATTAATTAATCTTTAATTGATTATTAGTCTAATTTATTCTCACATGCTTTAGCTAAACTTAGGAATGCTTTATTAGTTGAGTTATATTAGATCATTATGTCACATCTCATGTGATGTTAACACTTGTCATGATCTAATCCCTTTCTCATTTAGGGATTTTCTCTTACAAGATTCAACCCCCTTTGTAAATATCACTCAGATATTATTCATGGGAAATATCACGGCTTTCATATCTTCTTGAAAGCTTCTTCTTTAATTTCTCCTTGTTGATGAATATAGCAATTCTTGTTTGTAGATCTCTTGCATGGAAGGTGTCTTTGTTTGTTGTTTGATCCTATGGCTCGTGGTTTTGTGCTTGTTTCACAATTCTAACATCGTAGTAATGTCCCTTCGGTGTGTTGGCAGTATAAGGTATCACCTATGATCATGAATTGGGATGCCTTTTTAACAAAGGTCTTTTTAAGGTTGGAGGTGATATCAGATGGGAGGGTACCTCTGCTAAGATAGGTGAATATATCATGATACCACGAGGAACCAGGACCAACGATGACACATGCGAATTCAGATTTTGGGATTTCAAAAGTTGGTACGAGAAGTTGTTCTACCAAGAATTCACATTGAAGGACGTTATGTGGCATGTCTAACAATGATCCAATTGTCGCCATGGTGTCTGCTACTCAATTGTTCATGTGTGGTATCTACTCAAAAGTTATATCTATGAAAAAGTCCTTAATATTTTCTACCATCCTCTTATAAGGAGTGAGTTTATCATCCTTAGTTTGGTAGTCATCATTAACTTGATTGATAACCAGTTGTGAGTCCCCATAGACTTCCAACTCTTGTATCTGCCATTGGACCGCTATCCTTAACCTTGTTATTAGAGCTTCATATTCAACTATATTGTTAGTACATGGAAATGATAGCCGGTATGACTTTGGAATACAATCACCTTGAGGGGTGATAAAGAAGATACCTACTCCTGATCCACGTTGGGTATAGGATCCATCAAAGTATATTTTCCACTAATTTGTTGTATTGACAAGGAACACTAATTCATTAGGAAATTCAAATATTAAAGGGTTCTCTACATAGATAGGTGCTTGGTTTGTGATCACTTGTCCTTTGATTGTCTTACGCTCCTCATACTCTATGTCATAGTATAGGGTAGGAGCATTATTTTGAAATTTTATCTAAAGGTATCTCAAAATATGTATAAAAACAATAGAAAATAAGCTATTATCTAGACCTATCATCTCCCCTTAACTAGCCTTTTGCTTTTCCTCAAGAAAAACACTAGGGATATTGATTATACTACAAAGCAATTTGTTTCAGGTCCATAACTGTGTTAACCCCCTAAATCTATTTCAAATAGAACCCTTGATATTCTAAAAGTTGTCTCATCTTGATAATTCCTACTTTCTCACATTCATCACCTTTCTCCCTAGTCCAATGTGGGATTGGATAGAGGAGAATAGGTGGATGGAAGGTGAGTGGTACCCAATGAACTCCTTTGAAGACACCAATTTCCATATATTTGCATGCCCTCTGAAGCATAGCAATAAAATTATACACAAAATGTGGCTCTTTCTTCTGCAATTCAGGTGTTAAACTATTCCATCTATTTTGTACATGCTTGTAACATTATTGTCCAATACCTACAACTAGCATCTTCATTCTCTCATAATCTACCTCTCTGAGTTTCTTGATCTTCTTACCCACACCTTTATGTTTAAGAAGTTTCAGCCATTCATTAATGACTGCATTTGGATCCTTAGCCTCTCTTCTTACTGGAAGTGAAATGGATTTTTCTTTTTCCTCATACTCTTCCATAATCTCTCCTCTAAGTTGCTCATTTCTATAATAGGAGGAAAGTGCTCTGATCTGAAGGTCTCTCACAAAAATGAGAGGGTTCCATTATGTCTCATCAATTTTACATAGTTGCGCAAATAAAACTCGCACAACTAATCATGTTCTTCAAGTGTGGATTCAATGAAAACTTTTAGAAATTTAGATTCCATACTCATACCAACATATTGTTTGCTAACTAATGTACTAAACTGAAAGCATAAAAACCTTTCTTGTAAAAAATAATGCATATGTTCTTGGTGGAGGCCTACATCTGACAAGTTTTGCAGCCTTATCTACTAATTCCTCCAACCGAACTGCTGATTTGTTTAATTCCATATCTCTCTTTTCCAATTCCCTTTCATATTCTTCCTTGTCTTTCTTCCATTTCTCCTTTCCCTATGCAAGTTCATTAGTTAATCTCCACAATTGGTAGCCAAGTGAGAAAGTTGTATGATAATCAAGATTTTTAATAGGAGGGGGTTTCTCATCTCGCTTTGCTAGTTCTTTGTCCCCTATCTTGGTAACAGCCAACCGTGCCAGCAAATCTAGCTTAGTACCATGACCATACAACTATAAATTCTCCTCCATCTCTTGTATTTTTGCTTCTCTTTCCTTCTCCTTCTGCTCATAATTTTGCACGAACTCCTCCAGGTGTTCAATTCTATCTAATGCCTCTTGAGTTCCTTCCTGACATCTCTTTCTTCAATATAAACCTCCTTTGTATCTTCAAGTTGCTCATTGCCTTCTTCATAATCTCCATGAATAGGACTATCTAGGATTTTTGTCCATATCTTCTTGGTAGTAAATATATCTTTTGATTCTGAATCAGAAGTTGTCACCACATATCTTCTCCTTTTTTCTAGTATATTCACACTTCCAGGAACACCCCCTTCTATTTCAGAATTAGTTTCTACAATCTTAACATTTTTCTGACATTGTTCTTGGTGAGGTTGTTCTTTGCTCATCTCTTTCCTTCAAGTTCCCCTATATTTTTCTTTGTGGCCCCTTTTTTCCTCAGGCACTATAGGTACATCCAACAAACTATTAATATATGTGCACTCATCTTTCTTGAAATCTTCCCACCTCACTTGTGGGTATTGAATCCTTAAACTCCTTTTTATAAACAAAGTAATTAAACAGTGATGAGATAAGGGGTGTCACTCTATTTCCTTTGGTATTCTGAAGCCATCCATTTTAACAAGTTGTACAAAAAATTTGGTACATTCATTAACCTATTATGCTTGAGATGACTAACTTAAAATAAACTGTATACAAAAGATTTTTCCTACCATCATAGGTGATATATCTAATAATATAAGAGGCACAATTTCTGCACAACCAGGGGAGAGAAAGACTCTTCATACCTTGTGATGAGGAGTCCAATTCCTCTCCTCGTATGCAAAATTCTTCCCTGGTTGCAACTGTGTCAACTTGCGCTAGAAATTCCACCCCTGTTCTTGGTAACCCTATGACTTGTGCGATGGAAATCACAAAAGCATCTACTAAAAGTCCCTTTACCATAGCTTCATCATACTGAAGAGTGGATGCAAACCTCCTTGTCAAGTCATCACTAAATTTTGTTAACTTCAAGAAGTAGTCGAGCCAACCAACCCTTGTAAAAATGGGTAGGACTATTGCATCCTCCAGAATTTGTTGATGAGCCGCTAACTCCCTTCTTATAACATCTCCTTCCATTCTGAATCACTTCTCCATTTTAACTCCCTTCTTGAAAGTTAACTCACTCTTCTCTACCACCTTCAGAAACCCTTCACTTTCCTTTGATTTCCTCGTATATCTCTACTAGCATATCATAATGCAAATTTCCCTTCTTAGTACCAACTTAATTTGAGCTCATAAATAGGTTCCAGGTTCAACTCTTGATGTTGATATAAACTTAAGCTCAAGTTCTCAAGGTATAAAATTTAGCAATTTGAAAATGGCAGCAAAAAAATGAGATATAACTTAGAAGAGTTTTGCATGTCGTTTTTGTCCATTGATTTTAATTTAGGTGGCAGATATGGAAAAGACTAATGAAAATACTAACTAGGTCATACCCTCCCCCCAACTTAATTTGTGAAGTGACCCCACTTCACGTTTATAAATTGGAGGTGGTTTAAATGTGTAATGATGGTAATTAGTGATATAATATTTTGCATGCATGGAGTAATCTAAAAAATATAATGAAAGTTAAAGAACACTAGAGTAATCATGATAGCATACCTAAAGTACCGTTTGAAAGAAATAACCATCTGCCGCATGTGGAAACTAAAAATAATATATATCTATTTGTTGATTCAATTTGATGGATAATAACTGCAAGGTAATGCATAGTGAGTGGCGAGTGCAAATGATGGGATGAGTAATACAGATATTAGTTGGTGATTTGATAGCTCAAGTATTTGAAATGTAAGCAGGCAACAAAAGAATTATGTCGCAGGTACTTATTATGAAATGGTGGATGTTACATGGGGTTATGGTGAAATAAATGTGTATGAACTTGAAGTAAATATGGCACCAATTAATTTGAATTTTCTTTTCGGCCACCAAACGATGCTATGGGTACATGCAATGCCAGCGATTATTCTGAATGTTGACAAGATTAAGCTATAGGTCCCTACGGCATCAGGACCCTTTGTGATTATTGATAAATAGGTCTCTCTAAAGATATTATTAACATTATTATAATGTGTAGTGTGTGCTTGTGAGAAAAAATAAAAAAATTAATCCCAAGTGAACTTAGGAATTGAGCTTTGTAGCTCAATCTCTGGGTCACTAGAAGTGCTAGGTATATCATGTATTACTGAATCATCACTCTATGTGTCAAATTTTGAATTTGACTTATTTGAAGCACCATATTGTTGAAATAGTGAAAATATGAAATCATCCTTTTGTAATGGCTTCTTATATAGCTTCAATCTATGGTTGTTTACTAAAAGTGAAAACCAGATTGCATCAATGGTTTGTAACTGGACTGCCCCATTAGGATAAACTTGACCAATTTCATAGGGTCCCAACCATCTCAACTGAAATTTTCCTTTGAAGTCCTTATACCATGAATCATATAATAGTGCTTAGTCCCCCACAGTGAACTCCTTAGTTTTGATGTATTGATTGTGTCACTTCATTCTTTATGGTTGAACTACCTCTGTGTGATGAATTACTTCCTTTTGTATCTCATCCAACCCATTTAAGGTATGCAGCCTTTCCTTTTGAGCTTTTGTTAAATCTATTTCCAATTCTACTGTTGTCCTTAGTGTTTTATATTCAAATTTAATTTGAAGGACTATTGTCTTACCATAGACTAACTCATAAGGTGTGAATCTAGTGGTGGTTTTTCATGTTGTTATGTAAGCCCATACTGCTTCAAGCAACCTTGAAACCTAGTCTTTCTTATGTAGTTGTACTATCTTGGTGAGAATACCTTTAATCTCCCTATTAGTAACTTCCACTTGGCCATTAGCATGAGGGTGATAGGGTGTCGATTTCTCATGTCTAATTTGGTGTTCTTCAACCAACTTGGTGATTAGATCAGAAGTAAATTATGGGCCTTGGTCAGTGACTATTTCTCTAGGTACTCCATACCTAATAAATATATCCTCATATAAGACTTAGCCACATTACCATCTCTGGCAAATTGCAAGGCCTTTACTTCCACCCATTTAATCAAGTAATCAGTACAAACAAGGATGTATTCCTTGTTATTGGATGTAGGTGAGATAGGTCCAATGAAGTTTAAATCCCATTTGTCAAAAGGTTCCAGTGTCAATTGAGGTTGTAAGGGAATCTAATCACTCTTTGTTGGCTACCCATCCTTTGACACCTATCATAAATCTATGCGTATTTAACTAAATCTTTATGCAAAGTTGGCCAATAACAGCCAATTGTGAGTATCTTAAAGGTTGTTCTTTTTGCTGAAAAATGACCTCCACACATGGCATGCCTTCATGATGTCAAATAACTCATCCTCCCTAATACACCTTCTCATGATGTTATCAGAGCCGATATAAAATAGATAACCAAATACCCAGGAGTATGGGAAACATTTGTGAACTGTCTTTTCTCCCTTGGAGGAAAGTGTGGTGGAATCTACCCTGTGACCAAATAGTTGGCAATATCTGTAGACCAAGGTACTTGTACTTGTAGAGAAAACAAGTGTTCATCTAGGAATGAATCATCCACCACTTCTTCTATTAATTTTGTTGGAAATCTCGACAAGAAATTTGCCACTACATTTGCTTTACCAGGTTTGTCTACTATGGTAATGCCAAATTCTTGTAAAAGAAGTATCCATCTCACCAATCTACCCCCAACTACTAGCTTGTTCATTAAGTACCTAGTTGTTGTATGGTCTATATGGACAAAGACTGAATAGCCAGTAATATAGTGTCATAATTTATTAATAGCATATACTACATCAAGCATCTCTTTTTCTATTACAGCATAGTTCAACTCTGCTCCTTGAAGATTCTTGTTGATATAATAAATTGCATACTCTTTATTGCCTTCCTTTTGACCCAAATCTACTCCAATGGAAAAATTTGAAGCATTTGTGTGTATGTGAAAAGGCAGAGTCCAATTAGAACCTCTCAATAGTGGTGCTTGATTCAAAGCTTTCTTCAATTCTTCAAATGAGTGTTGACACTCAGATGTCCATTCAAATTCAATGTTCTTACTTAGTAAAATAAATAACAGTCCAACAATCTTACTAAAATCTTTGATAAATTGCCTGTAGTGGCCTACATGGCCAAGAAAACTCCTAATATCTCTTTTTTTTTAGGAACAAGTAAGGTAGATATTATCTCTATTTTGTGTGGATCAACCTAAATTCCTGTTGTGGATATAAAGTGTTCCAATACAATTCCCTGTGTCATCATCATGAAATATTTTTCATTCCTGAGTGACAAGTTGTGTTCTTTACACCTTTTCAACACATTTTCCAAATTATTGAGAGCTTCCTTATAACTTTCACCATAAGTAGTGAAGTCATCCATATATATGTCCATGCAGTCATGTGCATAATCAAAAAATATGTTGAATATTGTTCTTTGAAAGGTAGTTGGGGCATTGCATAAGCCAAAGGGTAGAACAAAGTAAGCATAAATTCCCCAAGTACTTGTGAATGTAGTCTTGTCCTGATCCTCTAGTGCAATTTTAATCTGGTTATAGCCACTGAAATCATCAATAAAACAAAATTACTTCTTCCCAGCTAGAGAATCAAGTACTTGATCTATGAAAGACAGAGGAAAGTGGTCTTTCCTAGTGGTTGTATTCAATTCCCTGTAGTCTACACAAACTCTCCATTTCCCACCTTTCTTGGCAATAATTACCAAACGAGAGACCCATTCACTATTTGATATTGGATAGATAAAACTTGCATCAAGGAGCTTTTGTAGCTCATCTTTCACTATCTTCCTTAAGGAATATTCATACATCTTTGTAGTTGTCAAATGGGCCTATAGCCATCATTAATATAAATCATGTGCATACATAAATCAAGATCTATGCCTTTCATATCATGGTAATCCCATGCATATGCTACTGAGTGTGCCTACAACACTGTCTGCAAAGAGTTCTATTGCTCTTCTATCAAGGCATTATTTATATTCAACATTTTCCCAGGCATTATTTCCAATTCCTTGGATGATTCTTAGATAGATGAAAGTTCAAGGCTTGGTATAATGGGTAGACATTATTGAGGTAGTAATGAATAAAATAGTTGGGATATCTCTTTTCTAGAATTGGTGGGTATAATACTTTGCAAGGGGTCTTGTAGGCATATGAGACAATCTTGTTGTTGTGGGCTCATGCCGCAATCATTTTGGATTATGTGGGCAATAAGTTCATCTTCATCCTGGTCATCCAATAAGGGGTTGCGCTCTAGTATCAATGTATGTAGAGAATAGTTATCTTCTTCATCCGAATTGGGCCAAATAGTTTTCTCAAGGTTAGCATAAGGTTGGGTTAGTGGATAAAGAACCAAGTTCTTTGTGATAGTCCCATTGGATATTATCATTTTTCCAGACCTACAACCTATAAATGCATCGGTTGTAGCTAACCAAGGTATTCCTAGGATGAGTGGGTAACCTACAAGATTAACTTTGGGTTTTAGCACTATAAAGTCAACAAGATATTCTCATGAATCTAATACAATCACCAAGTCTTCAATAATCCCCTCAGGCTTGACCGTTGACCTATCTGCTAGCTGCAAAATAGTTTGTGTGGGCCTGAGGTTGACTAACTGTAGAAACTGCATTGTTTCTTTTGTCATGACATTGATTGCATCCCCCAAGTTTATCAAAGTATTCTTAATGAGGGTTCCATTGATCTTTACATCCACTAGTGGAATACTAGGATCTATATACTTAGGGACTATAATGTTCCCTAACATGATATCTGCAAGGTTTCCCAAGACATGAACTATTTGAGGATCCTTTCTTTTTCTGCCTAGTTTCTTAAGATATAGATCCCTTAAAATTTTGGTATAGATAGGGATGTCTTTGATAGCTTGGATAAGTGGAATCTTGATGCTCACATCTTTTAATTAACCTAAAAGATCTATCTCAACCTATGTGTGATTCTTTTGAATAGTTAGGCATTCGGGAAAAGGTGGCTTAATACTTGAGGTAGTTTGGTGTACTGAATGTGACTCAGGTTCCAAAGGTGATTTGTTTGAAGCTTCAACTACAGGTTCCTCATCCTCCATTTATGTAATTTGAGGGGATGAAGGTCTAGCAATTTGTTTTCCTGATCTAAGGTGGACATCACTCACCTCTACCCCGTAAGTGGGGTATTGCATAGCTTCGTTAGTATAATCCTATTGAACAGGCTTAGTGTTAGGGTTAGGTGCAGGTTCAGTAGGTATTTGTGGTTGCTTGGGTGGTTGATTTGTAGGATTTTATGGAGGCATTAAATTTTTTTTTTGTGGTGGAGGGAGCATAGGCTGTTGATAGCTCATATTTGGCTGCTGCCATTGCTGGCCTTTCTACCACTAAGGTTGCCACTAATTGTGTTGGGTTTTCCATTGTGGATTATAATTGGAACCCTGAAAAAAAAATTGTGGCCAAGGATTTGGCTGCTAGTTCCAATTTGGTTGAACTTGTGGCCATTATTCAGGGTTCTACCACTGGTTTTGATTTGCTTGCTAGGGCTAAGAGTTCCAAGCAAAAAAAAATTGATTCCCAATAAGAAATGATGAATTAAAGCTAAGGGGGTCTTGTGGCATACCTTGTATTTGTTGCCATGGCCTCCTATGTGCTATATAAAATATTTTTCCATCATCTCCTTCAACTGGTTGAAATTCAGGTTTCTCAACTTTATCTTGCTAGATACTTGCCACCCTCTTACATTTGCAATTTTCTTTTCTTTTCCTACAGCTTGGACAATATTTAGTGAGCATAGCCTCAGCTTCCTCCTACTTATTCTTAATTTAGAGAGCACCCAATTGATTTTCCAAATGGCTAATGATATCCTCTTTTATGTTGGCTAACAGATTGCTTAGCTCTATTTTTGAAACCCCTGTAGACGATTTACCAAATTACCAATAATGAAATTCCTATCTCCTCTTGTCCTTTTAGTAAAGGTCCTAAAATAATTCCTATAGACCCTACAAATTTCTTCAAATGGTATTTGTGAAAGATCTCCTTGCCCGATGAGGTTCAACATCCATGCAGTCATCATTAACTCCCCTCAAAAATGTTGGAAAACGTGCCTCAATCTTACTGGCATGAAACCTCTAAAAAAGAAAAGTCAGTGTGACAATCTTTCTGTCTGGCCGACTAGCAGCTGTGTAACCTTATGGAATGCTCAGGTCGCCGAGACCTTGTTGTTGTCTTACCGAATGGAGTTATCACTGAGACTTTCCTGTCGTTGTGAAGTTTCTAACTCACTCCACCAGGTAGATCTCTAGCCGACTGGTTTGGTTCCTAATGGTTGTCAGGGAGACTCATGGTGACTGGAGTCATTGGGGAGAGGCATGAACATTCGATATAACTCATCCCGACAAGATATGTCTCGCTAATGGTTATACACTCGAAGTCATCGGGGTGACATGAAGGTTTGGTAAGAACTCTTGTCAATGGTTGTTGTCTCACTGATGGTATGATCTGTTGTCGGTATGACTCTTGGCGAAGGATGGACTTGGGGTGACTTGGAACCTGCGGGGTGACTCTTAGCGACATCCTAAGTCTTACCGATGGATGTTCATATTGGTATGACTTGAGGGCTCGTTATGACTCATAGCGACTAGCAATTGTCTGGGCGATGGGTCTACTGAGGATGTCGGTGAAAGGTCTTGCCAATCTTGCCGATAGAGTAAGTCTCATCGATGGGAGTGTTGATGTCAATGTGACTTTTGAACTCGTTTTGATCTCCTGCCGATAGCAATGACTCTTGTCGATAGCGATGTATGTGTAATCGGTCTTGTAGCATCAGGGAGACACAGCTAGTGTCTCACCGACATGCGACACAATTTGAACATCTTGACCGAATGACTATCCTACGTGGTTTGTCTTCGACCAATCAGAGAAGCAGAATGGGAATCGCTAGTAGTTGGACTGTTGCGGCCGTTACTGTGAGGAAGATCAAAATACCATGAATGACATGGATATTCTCTGTAATCAAAGATGATGATCAGTTCAGTGAACAGTGGTGTGAACGGGTCGATGTGTGATCAGTGTGTATGAATTCAATTGAGAGTGCATTGTAAATGAGATGTTCTGTACAAGGTTGATCATTGAATCTACTGTTGTAAATTGGCATCAGAAAGATAAGTCTGATCTCTGTATGTAATTTCTATTACTGTAATACAAAGAGTTTGTTCCGCACCTAAGCTTTCCTTACAAGTGGTATCAGAGCCTAGCTAGTTGTGTTATCCTTGTGGGTACGTTGGGTTTTTTGTGTCAATTCTGTTCAGTGGTAGTCTTGTAGAAGTTTGGTAATTCGAATTATAGATTAAGATGACAAGCACATCAGGAAAGATTGAAATTGAGAAATTCAATGGCAGTAATTTTGAGTTGCGGAAACTCAAAATGGAAGATCTGTTGGTTGATCATGATTTGTGGCTTGTTGTGTGCGGGAACGAAGCCTACAGGCATGAAGCAAGAGGATTGGGACCTTGCAAATAGAAAATCAAAGGGGTTGATAAGACTCTGTTTAGCAGACTCTGTTCTTCTAAATGTTCATGAAGAAAAGACTGTGTGGAGCTAGCTATTATCAGGGCAAGTCCTTGGTGAATAAATTGTTCTTGAGGAAGAAGTTGTACACTTTGAGAATGCAGGAAGGAGGATCTGTTGCTGATCATTTGAACGCTTTCAACATGTTGATTGCTCAGTTAGCATCGTGGTGTGAAGATTAATGAAGAAGATCGTTGTATGCTGTTATTATGTTATTTGCCAGATTCTTGGGATCACTTGGTGATGGCTATTGGGAGTACAACATCCACTTTTAAGATGGGAAGATGTTGTTGCTTCTTTGCTATCAAAGAGATGAGAAGGAAATCTTAGATGGCGAAGGAGGCTCTTGTTGTTAGAGGAAGATCGAAAGAAAAAGGAAAGAAGAAGGACAAGAAGTCCAAATCAAAATTAGAAGGGAGATCAAAGTCTCCTGGCAAGAAGTCCAAGGTGAAGTGCTGGAATTGTGGGCAACCTGGTCATGTCCGTAAGGATTGTAAAGAGGAGAAAAAAAAGAAGAAGAAGAATTCTTCCAACAATGATTCTTCTCAGAGTGATGCAGATGCTTTCATTGCAACCTTGGCTACACAGACATCAGATAATGTATGGCTGATTGATTCTGTAGCATATTTCCACATGACATCTCATAGAGACTGGTTCATGAAGTATGAAAATTATGATGGTGGAAAGGTGTATTTGACAAGTGATTCATCTTTGGAAATAGTTGGCCATGGAAGAGTCAGAATTCAATTCCCTGATGGAAGAGTGAAGGGAATCAATGATGTAATGCATATACCAGGTTTGGCTCAAAATTTACTTTCTGTTAGTAAGTTGAATGATATTGGAGTGCAAGTCACATTCTCTAGAAATGGTTGTAAGATGACTAGAGGCTCAATGGTGCTAGAAAGGGGTGCTCATATTGGTACCTTGTATAAGCTAGATGCACATGTTGTACAATGCAATAGTGTCTCTGTAAAGTCACAAAAAGCTACTCATGGAGAAAAGAAGGTAAAAGTTCCTGATAGTGTAAACTCTATAGAAGTTAATCTTCTAGCAGAAAAGACTATGCTATGGCATCATAGGCTTGGCCATATTGGAGAAAAAGGTTTAAAAACCTTGAAGAATAAAAACTTGGTTGAGGGGCTTGATGATTGTAACCTCAAATTCGAGTTTTGTGAACATTGTATATATGGTAAACAGCACAGTGTTTCATTTTATTCCAATCCTCACAAATCTTCTGGTTTTCTTGATTATATACATTATGATGTTTTTGGTCCAGTGAATGTTCCTTCTTTGTCTAAGTCAAGGTACTATGTATCTTTTATTGATGATTATTCAAGAAGGGCATTTGTCTATTTTTTGAAAAGCAAATTAGAAGTGTTCAGTCGATTTAAGGAATTTCAGAACCTTGTAGAAAATTAAACTAGAAGAAAAATAAAATGTTTAAGGACTGACAATGGCTGTGAGTTTTGTTTTGATGATTTTGAGAGGTACTGTAAAGACCATGGGATTAAAAGGCATAAAAATACACCTTACACTCCACATCAAAATGGAGTTGCAGAAAGGTTCAAGAGGACAATGATGGAAAGAGCACGAAGTATGCTGAGCAGTGCTGGCTTGGAGGAGAAGTTTTGGGCTGAGGCAGTTGCTAGAGCATGTTACTTGATAAACTATTCTCCTAACTATACTCTTGTTGGGAAAACACCTTTGGAAGCATGGTCTCGAAAGAAGCCCTCTCTGAGACACATTCGAGTCTTTGGCTGTGAGGCATATGTACATGTGTCGAATGAGAAAAGATCTAAATTGGAAAACAAGGCTGTCTAATGTATTTTTATTGGTTATAGTGTTGGCATAAAAGGATACAAGCTTTGGAATCCTGATACAGAGAAGGTTCTATACAACAGAAGTGTTATCTTTCATGAGTTGAAGCCTTCTACCTTGGATCTGCAGTCAGAGACAAAATCAGAAAACAAAAAGGATGTAGTTGAAATTCCTCCGACACCAGATAAAGAGGAATTGAAAATTCAAAATGTACCTAAAACTGAGGAGAGCTCAAGTAGTTCTGAGAGTTCTGAAGAAGAACAACAACCTCAGCCTCAGCAAGTGAGGAGGTCAACTCATGAAAGAAAGCAACCTGATAGGTATGGGTTTTCTTTGATAGATTCTACCTATGCCTATGCTTTAATTTCTAGCACTGATGAGTCTAGGACTATGAAAGAAGCATTTAGAATGTCTGATTCAAACTCTTGGTTGGAAGCCATGAATGAAGAAATGGCATCATTAGAAAAGAATGATACTTGGAGTTTGGTGCCCTTTCTTGAAGGCAGAAAAGTTGTGGGCTACAAATGGGTGTTTAAAAAGAAAATAGATCTGGATGGCAGTGTGGAAAAGTATAAGGTGAGGTTGGTTGCGAAGGGTTATTCCCAAGTAGAGGGAATTGATTATGGAGAAATTTTTTCTCCTGTAGCTAAGCTGACGTCCATTAGATTTCTTTTGTCACTTGCAACAGCGTATGACTTAGTGATTGAACATATGGATGTGAAGACAACATTCATTCATGGTGACCTTGAAGAAGAGATCTATATGTCCCAAACTGAGCACTTTGTAGAGAAAGGTAAAGAAAAACTGGTTTGCAAGTTGAAAAAATCCCTGTATGGATTAAAGCAATCTCCTAGAATGTGGTACCAGAAGTTTGACACTTTTGTTTTTTCATTGGGATTCGTAAGATCAAAATCTGATCACTATGTGTATTACAAAGCTGAAAGTGATCGAGTTCTTATTATTGCTCTCTATGTTGATGATATGTTGTTCATAGGCAATAGTAAGTTAATGATTTTTGATTTAAAATCTCAGTTATCTGCAAAGCTCGAAATGAAAGATCTTGGTGCAGCTAGGTATATTCTAGGAATGGAAATAACCAGGGACAGGAAGAGTAGAAAACTTTGGCTCAGTCAGAGTAAGTATATTAAGACTGTTCTAGAGATATTTTGTATGACTGATTGCAAGCAGCTAGTTGTTCCAGATTTGCAGGGAACGAAGCTATCTGTTGAAGACTGTCCAAAATCTCCTACTGAGATGGAGGACATGACCAGTGTGCCTTATGCTAGTTCAGTTGGTAGTCTAATGTATGCGATGGTTTGTACAAGGCCAGACATTTCCCAAGCAGTGGGAGTACTTAGTCGGTTTATGGCTAATCTTGGAAGAACACATTGGGATGCTGTGAAAAGAGTTTTTAGATATTTGAAGGGCACTTCTGAATATGCATTATGTTACCATGGCAACTTGGTTGAATCATAGAGGACTCTCAACATTCGAGGCTATGTGTATTTTGATTGGGCAGGGGACATTGACAGCAGAAGATCCACCAGTGGATATATTTTCATGATGAATGGTGGTGCAGTGAGTTGGATGAGTAAGCGGAAGGCTATAGTCGCTTTGTCCACTACAGAGCGAATACATGGCAGCAACACATGCCTGTAAGGAAGCAATCTAGTTAAAACATTTGTGTTCTAACATTGGTTTTGATGCAGGGCAAATAAAAATTTATTGTGACAGTCAGAGTGCTATTTGTTTGGCAAAAAATCCTACTTTCCATGCCAGGATGAAACATATTGATGTGCAGTATCACTTTGTACGAGATATGGTGGAGGATGGAAAGGTCTTTTTAGAAAAATTGAATACTCTGGAAAATGTTGCAGATGCATTGACAAAACCAGTGAGCACAAACAAGTTCAGGTGGTGTGCCAGTTTGATGGGCCTCAGTTCCCATGAAATTCAGTAGTTTTGTTGTGCTCTGGAGGTGTCAGTAAGATTTTCGTCAAGTGGGATATTGTTGGAAAACGTGCCTCAATCTTACTGGCATGAAACCTTTGAAAAAGCAAAGTCAGTGTGACATTCTTTTTGTCTGGCCGACTAGCAGCTGTGTAACCTTGTGGAATGCTCAAGTCATTGAGACCTTGTTGTTGTCTTACCAATTGGAGTTATCACTGAGACTTTCCTGTCGCTGTGAAGTTTCTAACTCACTCTACCGGGTAGATCTTTGGCCGACTGGTTTGGTTCCTAGTGGTTGTCGGGGATACTCATGGTGACTGGATTCATCGGGGAGAGGCATGAACATTCGGTATAACTCATCCCGACAAGATATGTCTCGCCGATGGTTATACACTTGAATTCATCAGGGTGACATCAAGGCTCAATAAGAACTCTTCTCGATGGTATGATTTGTTGTCGGTATGACTCTTGGCGAAGGATGGACTCGGGGCGACTTGGATCCTACGAGGTGACTCTTAGCGACAACCTAATTCTTGCTGACGGATGTTCATATTGGTATGACTTGAGGGATCGTTATGACTCATAGTGACTAGCGATTGTCTGGGCGATGGGTCTACTGAGGATGTCAGTGAAAGGTCTTGCTGATCTTGCTGATAGAGTAAGTCTCGCCGATGGGAGTGTTGATGTCGATGTGACTTTTGAACTCGTTTTTATCTCCTACCGATAGTAGTGACTCTTTCCGATAGCGATGGATGTGTAATCGGTCTTGTAGCATCGGGGAGACACGGCTAGTGTCTCACTGACATGCGACACAGTTTGAACGTCTTGACCGAATGACTATCCTACGTGGTTTGTCTTCGACCAATCAAAGAAGCAGAATGGGAACCACTAGCAATTGGATTGTTGCGGCCGTTACTATGAGGAAGATCAACAGACCATGAATGACATGGATATTCTTTGTAATCGAAGATGATGATCGGTTCAGTGAACAGTGGTGTGAACGGGTCGATGTGTGATTAGTGTGTATGAATTCAATTGAGAGTGCACTGTAAATGAGATGTTTTGTACAAGGTTGATCATTGAATCTGCTGCTGTAAATTGACATCAAAAAGATAAGTCTAATCTCTGTAGGTAATTTCCATTACTGTAATACAAAGAGGCTTTTCTTGGTGTGGTGGGTTTTTCTCCTGTAAGGGTTTTCCCACATAAATCTAGTGTTCATCTGTGTATGTTTATTTCTCTATTTTTGTCATTTCTTTCAAGTGTATCTTAATTGGACTATAATTGAAAATTTAAAGACACCTCTGCATTCTTCCCTGAGGTTTTGGCGTTAGGAGAGTTTGTTCCGCACCTAAGCTTTCCTTAGAAAAAAGACTAACTTGAGGGACTCTTTTGACAACTTGTTTTGTGGGTTTTTCTTCAGAGCAAACTGAAATCTACCCACATAATCTTCTAAGGGCTCATCATCCTTTTGTGACATTCTAAAAATATCATCTTTCCTCCTATCAGGTCCCTACAATAGTCCTAATACTTTTCCAAGAAATTAATCTTCATAGTGTGCTAATTACGAACAATATCTTGGCCTAATCCCATGAACCATCTTAAGGTCGCATCCTTAAGAGTTGCAGGGAAGAGTTTGAGCATGTAAGCATTAGTAGTATAATCATAACTTAGGCACAGGACATCAAACTCAAAGAGAGATGTATCTCGGTCTTCAGTCATTGACCCATAAAAGACTGACAAGACCAAAGGAGGAATGTTCTTCAGCACTGTAGCCCTTTCTTGGTTAGTGATAGGAAACTCAAATGTTGCCCGTTCAAGGTCATCATCCATTGCATCCCCCATGGTTTGGTATGTTTCTTCTGTACATGTGCTAGATGTTGGTGACAAGGAAATTTCTTCTTCAATATTACCTTCGCTCTGAGTACTAGATTCACCAACTTTTGATATAGTTGCTTGGCATGTAGAGGGTAGGAATCTACCCAAGGGGTCTCTCTACCTCGGCATACATGTAGTATGGATTTATAATGTAGCAGTCATGCACAATGTTAGTGTATCTCTGGTGTTGGAAAAAGATTAAAGCTAATAGTTATAATGTTGGAAACAAAAATTAACTATGAAATCTATGAAAACAAGTCTATGAAGATAACACCATCCCCAACAATGATGCCAAAAATGTAGATTCAATGCTAATGTATTGTAAACTTGGTAGAACCTACACAATTCAGAGGTTTAACTAGTTGAACAGTCCACTCAACATTGCTAAAGACTTCATTAAATTGTCAACCCAGGGTTTGTGAGCTTGTGATGGTGCATCATTATATATGTCTTTAAGGACTCAAAACTACTTAAGCTACCCTATTCAAGTTATTCTACTTGTTGGAAACTCACAGAATTACAAAATAGTGAAAGAAATAACCAAAACTAGTGGCTATGGGTACCTACAACTTAGACTGTAACTGAACTATTACTAATGAAATGTTACTGTAATAGCTTAAAACTAATAAAATTAATGACTCAACTAAACTAACCTCTGAAGTACTACTAGTTAACCATTGCATGCATGTCCATAAGCATTCATTAGCAATAAGAAATATATGAAGTTCTAATTAGCTTGCATATGATTCATGAAAGAATGATAAATTAATAACAACTATTAATAGAAATAAATAACTAGAAAATGAAGTGAGGAACAATACCTTGAGTGGCCTGTTCAAGTGATTGTCCTCACTTTAACTAAACCTAAATCTAGCTAATAGATTTCATGCATCCCATGAAATTAAATCCATTCATTGCATATTCATAAAAGGTTACAAAGGATCTTTCCACAAATTGTACTCAATCATTCTGAATATCCCTCATATTTTGAAATTGAAAGTAACTAATAACACAAAACTAAAAACCAACTATCCTATGGATTCAACCAACAACTATATACAAGCTTGAGGGAATCTTATTCAAAGCAACAACTTAACCAAAATAATTAACTCCACTCCCAGATATTTAGAGCGTAGAGTTAAGATTGATTTATTCAACCTATAACTAAAAAGGAAAAGGAATCCTAATAGGACTAAAACTCTATCAAAACAGAATTGCATGTAAACATTCAACCATTTGTCAAAATACTATAAGTGAAGGAGACCTCTTCTTCAACGTTTATTAACTAGTTATAATAATGCATGTTCAACCTTCATCAAGTTCCTTTAATCAACAACCATCACGTTCAGCTTAACTTGGAGCTCCCCTATTTCGGTGTCTAGTCATTCCTTTTGCTATGGGTTCATCTTGCAAATGTTGCGTGTCATGGTTCCACTTTAGCTACAAACAAGCTAATTTTGCACAAAATATACACAAGGATAACTATCATAATCAAAACATAGCATTCCATCAACATTCCATACATATCTTCATATAAATCATACAATACTAATATATTATAACCATAATTCCATCAGTGCATTTAAGGTTCAAGTTTGCATAATAGATATGAAAGGATAGTATAGTGTAGGAGCATTGTTTGGAAATTTTATCTAAAATTATCTCAAAATATGTATAAAAACAATAGAAAATAAGCTATTATCTGGACCTATCACTTATGTATGATTCCTAGATGTTAGATGGATGTGTTATGCTATGATGTTATGGATGTATTATGACTATGATGTGATGATTATAAATGCCATGTATATGCCCTAGGATGTATGCTTGATGGGTTATGGATGAAAAATGATATGATTATCATATGTAGTGCCTATGTATATGTAATGTGATGTTTAATGTGAATTATTAATGCGATGTTATGTATGAATTCCTTCTATATGATGCAAATGTAATGTATGTGCAATGTGATGTATACTAATGATGTGAATGTAATGATATGCTAAATATGATGTATGATCAATTATGGATATGCATATGCAATGATTATGTTGGATTTTATGCAATGATATGTATAAATTGTAATGCCATGTGGATGTAGGATTACATGAGATGATTATGACATTGGTTGCCTATGTGAAATGCATATATGCTATCTATGTTTTTGTATTTTTTGATACAATATATGTGTGTATGATGCCTATGATATTCTAACATGGTTATGTATGCAGGATTTTTTTTTTGTCATAGGACGCCATCATGAAGGGACCAAAAGAAATGTTAGTATGGAGGACATGGATGTGAGCATGTGGAGTTAGTGGAGACAATAAAAGATTAATATGTTTCTATGCTAGGATTTGCATTTAATCATCATTGGGCATTAAAAATATGAAAAATGACAATAAACACCATGGTATGGCATAGACCAAGGTGTGCAAAGTTATCCACTTGCAAAAACAAACAGTTAACAGACAAGGAATGTCCTGACTCATACTAAGAGCGAAGTTGCCCCAGCTTTTTTGCCAAGAAAATCCATAGACAACAATCAAAGAAAAGTGAGCCATGAGACATCATTGCTCCTCTAAATCCTTCGTGGGACATCCTTGAGGTAGTTAGAAACATGACCCAAAATCCAAATCAAAAAGATAAGACAAATTAGATTAACAAAGTCAATAGCCATATAGATCATTTGTGAGCGTTTGTTTGTGAATGTTTGATTGACTAAATGATTGATGGGTTGATTGTTTGACAATGCCCAGTTTCAGGAGAAGAAACGTTTTATAATATGTCAAGCCTAGTTTCAATCATGTAACCACCTATATAAGGCAAATGACAAAGTTGACAAAGTTTGGTTTCAGGAAGGACACATCTTGTATAAGTCAAATGACATGATTTATTGTTTTGATGATGATTTGATGTTTGACTAGTTGGGCAAGTGATTGATTTGGTTTAAAGACTTGTTGGATAGTTTGTCTTGTTGATCCATGATTTGGTTGAAGTTTAGATGATTGTTTGGGTCTAATGGCAATGTCTAATTTATTATAGATGAATAGTGACTTACTCAACAACCCTAAAGGACTGACCTAGGGCCTCGGGGGCTCATCGATTGATGGCCTTGCCTACGTAACAATGCGTAGAGACCTCGTATTTCAACTGGACTTTGACCTTGTTTTATTTACTATGGACTAACTCATGATTGATTTTATTAGATAGACCCTAAAGGATTCACCTAGTGCCTTGAGGGCTCATCATCTAATGGCCTTGCCTACGTTATACATTTAGAGGCAATGTAGTTTGACTAACTTTGACTGACTCATGACTCTATTTTTGGGATTTTTGAAGGTTATTTGGATGTTTTTGGATTTTGACATGTTTTTATTCTTTTGGTTTTTTTGTAGTTTTCAGATTTTTTGGCTTTTTGAAGTTTTAAATTTTTTTTGGCTTTTTGATATGTTTTGATTTTTGTTGTTTTGGGTTTTTGACATAATGACCTCCAATATCCAGTGTAGAAACCATTGAAGATGTTGGTTAAGTACTCACCCCCAATCAAGTATAGGACTAATTTATTAGGGGTGGAATTAGATAAGCCTTATTGCGGGTAAATATGGAAGGTGAAAAGACGCATAATGTCAATCATTCCAAGCTATGGGAAGGATAATAAAGCATTATTATGGATCACATGAAAAGTGTGAAGACAAATTTATTATGATTAAAGGTGGACAACCAGATAAATGAAGGTAGACAATGGAGCGAAGATCGACTACACATGGCACTTGTTTGCCAAGTTTTCACCATGGTACTTATCCAAAGCACCATCAAAGTGGTTTTCACTATTGGATGAATTATTTCTCTTTACTATTTTCTTGACCTTTTTGATTTTTTTGGTGTCACCAAGACGTTGTTTTCCAGGTTTTCATCAAGGCAATGATTTTTTTGATTTTTTTTAATTTTTTTAGGTTTTGACATGGCTCTCTAAAGCTAGGTGTAGAATTTGCGCAAGTGAAAATTATTGATAGGTTATGAAAGGGTTCCCCTTTAGGAGTTGAAATTTGATAAGCTTCTGATCCATAGACCGCCATGACAATGTATGGACCCAACCAATTTGGTTCAAACTTTCCTGGTTTCTCTCACTCTACTTGATTCTTAAGATTTTCCATTAAAACCAGCTCACCAATGTCAAAGTTTTGAACCTTTAAACCTTCTTGTTGTAGCTATGACAAAGATGATTTTGATAAGCTTGTAAATGAACCAATGTGTTTTTTCTTTGTTCATCTTACAAATCCAACTCATGTAGTCTGGATAAATGATACTCTTTGTCATCAATATGCCCTTGCATGGATAC
Organism: Sequoia sempervirens; assembly: GCA_007258455.2. Lineage (NCBI taxonomy): Eukaryota > Viridiplantae > Streptophyta > Pinopsida > Cupressales > Cupressaceae > Sequoia > Sequoia sempervirens. The sequence goes on along the minus strand of VDFB02256695.1, from coordinate 4,656 downwards.
CCTCAAGGAAGGTAACTCGACCTTAATAGGTAAGATGGCCTCAAAACCAAAGACTAAGGAATATTGTGTGGCATCGGTTGGAGTGTAGATACTGGTGTAGTAGGCCCATAATATGGGATTAAGATGAAGGTGTCAGTCACGGCCAACGTCATTGGCAATATTTTTGAGGATTTTAATGATGGTTTTGTTAGATGCCTTAGCTTGACCATTACCTTGTGGTTAATATGGGGTGGAGAAGTGATGTTGTATGTGGAATTTTTTGTAGAGTTGGTGGACATCTTGGTTCTTAAAGGGATGACCGTTATCAATGATGAGGATTGCGGGACACCATATTGGAAAATAATGTAATTGAGGATGAATTTTGATAATTTTTTGCTAGTAATGTATGTCATGGGAATAGCTTCAATCCATTTGGTGAAGTACTCGATCACTATGATAATGAATTTATGTCCATTAGATGAGGTGGGATGGATTTTTCCTATGAGGTTGAGTCCCCATTGAGCGAAGGGCCAAGGTGATGCGATCGGCTAAATCTCTTGCGCAGGTGCATGTATCAGGTCTCCCTAAATCTATCATTGTTGACACTTCTTAACAAAATGATATGAATCACATTCCATCGTGGACCAATAATATCCTACATGCATGATCTTCTTACCTAGGGTCGAACCACTAGAGTGGGCTCCACATACACCTTCATGTACTTATCATAAGTTCGCTTGTGCTTCATCAATATCGAGACATTGTAGGAGAGTGTTGTCTAAGCTTTGGTGATAAAGAGTGTCACCGACGATGGCGTATCTAGAGGCTTTGTGAATGAAGGTCTTGTGTTGATTTACAGATAGATCAGGGGGAATGATGTGGTCATGTAGGTAGTCATAAAAATCTTGGTACCAAGGGGAGTTAGGACCAACAATTTCACACACCATATAAGACTCAGGAATATCAAAGGCAAGATTAGTAGTTGTTCTACCAAAAAATCATACTGTGGAACATTATCGGGACTATCCAAGAGAGAACCAATTATTTTCATAGCATCGACTACCCTATTTTGAATGCAAGGGACCTGTCAAAAGATGATGCTATCAAAGTATTGTTTGAAACTGTCAACCATCTGCTTATAGGGAGTGAGCTTTTCATCCTTTGTGTCATAGTCATCATTAACTTGTCAGATTACCAATTGTGAGTCACCATACACTTAAAGGATTTTGATCTTCCATTTGATAGCCATGTGAAATCCTGCAAGTAAAGCCTCATATTTTGCGATATTGTTGGTACAAGAGAAAGCAATTTTGAAAGATTTAGGTATGGTATCTCCTTGAGGGGTAACAAACAATATGCCTACTCTTGAACCATGACTTGTGTGATATCTATCAAATTATAATTTCCATGTTGCCGAAGTTTCCAATGTGAATATAGACTCATTGGGGAAATCTGAAACCAATGGATGGTTTGCTTTTGTAGGTGCATTTGTGAGTTGTTTGGCTATGACTTGTACCTTTATTTCTTTGTGTTCAACATATTGAATGTCATATTCACTTAGTATCATAACCCATTTAGCTAATCGACCTGTTAAAGCTGCTTTGTTGAGAAGATATTTCAATGGATCTATTTTGGAAATGAGTTTCATTTGATGGTTCAGCATGTAATGCCTAAGTCTTTGATTGGAAAAAACCATCGCAAGGTAGGTACATTCAATAGGACTGTAGTTGAGTTCATACCCCATAAGTGTAGGGCTAATATAATAAATTCCCCTTTCTCTACCTTCATCATCGTTCTATGCAAGTGATGCCCCAACACCGCTGATGTGGTTGTGGATATGTAGAGTATGAGATGTCTTCCATCGATAGGAAACATTAGGACTGGTGGTGTTAATAGGTAATCCTTAATTTGTTGAAAAGCTTCTTGACACTTGTTTGTCCACATGAATGGTACTCCTTTTCTCAACAAGTGTCAGAATGGTTGACATTTGTCTGCTAGTTGTGCGATGAATCTTCGAATGGACTGTAGTCTTCCTTGAAGTGTTCATAGTTGAATTATATTTATTGGCAGTGGCATGTCTATGATAGCTTTTACCTTGATAGGGTTGACTTCAATGCATCTTCTGGGAACAATGTGCCCTAGGAGCTTTCTTGATGTTACCCTAAATACACATTTCTTTGGATTTATTCAAACCTTATATTCTTCTAGCCTCTTGAAAAAAAAATTCTAGCACTCGTAGATGATCACCTCTTGTCAATGATTTAGCCAATAAGCCATCCACATGATCTTCCATAAGAGTGTGCATGAGGTCATGAAACATCGTGGTCATGTTGTGTTGATATGTAGGCCCAACTTTCTTTAATCCAAAAGGCGTGGCGTTCTAGCAATATGTTCCCCATAGGCATGTGAAGGTTGTTTTATGTCAATCTTCAGGGTCTATCCTAATTTGATTGTATCTCGAGAAACCATCCATGAGGGATAACATCATGTAACCTACTGTTAATTCCACTATGATGTCAATATTTAGTAAGGGGAAGTCATCTTTTGGACATGCCTTGTTCAAGTCTCAGAATTCAATACATATGTGGATTCCTCCCATTGGATTTGTCACTGGTACTACATTAGAAATCCACTATGCATAATCAATAGGTCAAATGAAGCCAACATCCAATAACTTCTTTAACTTGGCCTTGACCAATAGGGCAATTTTTGGATGGATTTTCTTGAGATTTTTCTTTACTGGTTTAGCATCAGGAAAAAATGGAAAATGATGTAAAACCAACTTGGGGTCCAAACCAGGCATGTCGGCATAAGATGAAGCGAAGTTGATTTTCCTCTTTGTGAAGAAGGCACAAAACTCAAGTAGTTTTGTTTATGTCAATGATGCTGGAAAGTGGACAAAATGATGCTGCAAAGTGGACAATCTTAAGATTTTCATCTATGCTTGTATTGACTTCTATAGTCACTTCCACTAAAATGGGTAATTTCTCTTGGACTATGGGAAGTAAGTCCAACCCTCCATCCTTGGGCACCTCAGAGAGGTTTTCACCCTTAGATGCGTCCTTTCTTTTTACTTTTTCATGGTCTAGAGGCACCTTGTGGTTTTCAACTGGAGACCTTTCTTTTTTTATTTTACCATTTTCACTTTTATGACCAAAGGGGTGGAAAGAATCCCCAAAATAGGTTGTGTTATCCAAGTCTATGGTAAAACCATCTTTATGATCTCCATTAGGAATTTCTTCGGGTAATCCCATGAACTCAACGATTGCTTCATTTTTTTCAAATATGTCTAGGATGGGTGGTCTTTGTTGGTCCCAATCTATCAATTATGTGTACACTAAGGGCATGCCATCATCGATATTGTCAAGGTTTAATGAATGGGTGAATAGGGTGAAAACATAAGTGTTTTCAGGATCCCAAAAGGAATCAATCCAAGTGTTTCCTTTGGTCAAAGAGTTGGATAGGTCAAGTTCTTTGAATGTCTCAACTAGGTCATAATCACTGGAAGTACAAGAATCCCACTCCCATTATTTGGAGTCATTCTTGGTATGGTAGTCTTCAAATGTCTCAAATGTCTTGATGTCCTTTGAAGCACTCACTTCCTCACTCGAAATCACCTTAGTACTAGGAGCGCTTATCTTTATTGGTTTGAACCCTAGCCCCAAGTTCTTTGGTCGCTTAGCTAGTAGAAAAGGTTCTACCATCCCATTTTTGTGCAAGCCTAGTCCACTGTGTCCATCACAACCTTTGCATTGTATGACTTCAAAGCCTTTCACATATTGTTCAATTGGGAGTTGTTTGGGTTCGACATCTTCTTCTTCTCTGTATAACCATGTTGAGACATCTTCCTCATTGATAGCCTCTTTACTTAATTCTCCCCATTTCATGAAGGTAGTAGGAGATACTTGAATAGTGACTTTGTGTTCATTCTTGACTGCTAACAGCTTACCATAGGACTTTGGACATGTGGGTAATTGACTGACACAATAGGATGTCTTCATATGATACTCACCACACCCATTATCTTAGACCTAGATTTTGGGATCAGACAATGGATTTTTGGAGGAGGATGATTTGTTTAAGGTGGAGGGGTCGATGCAATGAGATGAAGTGGATTATGAAGCTTCCCAATTTATTAATACTTGTTATTCATGGGTTCCTCTTAGGTTGTTGCAATACTATAAAGGGTCAGGATCGCTAGCTATTGTGATCTCAAGGCCATTATAGAGAAACTTTAGACATTGATGGTAAGTGGATGGAATGGCCTTCATAGCATGAATCCATGGTTTACCAAGGAGGAGATTGTAAGGGAGATCCAGGTCCAATACTTGGAATGTGGTATCTAGTACAACAGGCCCAACTTTGATAGGAAGTGATATGACACCCTTGGAAGAATGTTCTTCATCGTCATATGATTTTATGATAATGCTCTTTGTTGTGTCCACACAAGCTTTAGATAAGCCTAATGCCTTAACAAATTTAAGAGTGAAAATATTTAACCTCACTCCACTATCTACCAAGACTTGTCTGATTTTATGTTTCTGAACATAGACTTCTAAGTGCAAAGGGTCACTATGATTGGAATTTTGGCATAAATAGTCTTGGTCTAAAACAATGAGATGGAGGGTGTCAGCTCAGTAGCCCACCATTTCCTAGAATCAATTGACATCAAGGTCA
>VDFB02256694.1:0-58237 GCA_007258455.2 Sequoia sempervirens | reverse complement strand
AACCAATGGATGGTTTGCTTTTGTAGGTGCATTTGTGAGTTGTTTGGCTATGACTTGTACCTTTATTTCTTTGTGTTCAACATATTGAATGTCATATTCACTTAGTATCATAACCCATTTAGCTAATCGACCTGTTAAAGCTGCTTTGTTGAGAAGATATTTCAATGGATCTATTTTGGAAATGAGTTTCATTTGATGGTTCAGCATGTAATGCCTAAGTCTTTGATTGGAAAAAACCATCGCAAGGTAGGTACATTCAATAGGACTGTAGTTGAGTTCATACCCCATAAGTGTAGGGCTAATATAATAAATTCCCCTTTCTCTACCTTCATCATCGTTCTATGCAAGTGATGCCCCAACACCGCTGATGTGGTTGTGGATATGTAGAGTATGAGATGTCTTCCATCGATAGGAAACATTAGGACTGGTGGTGTTAATAGGTAATCCTTAATTTGTTGAAAAGCTTCTTGACACTTGTTTGTCCACATGAATGGTACTCCTTTTCTCAACAAGTGTCAGAATGGTTGACATTTGTCTGCTAGTTGTGCGATGAATCTTCGAATGGACTGTAGTCTTCCTTGAAGTGTTCATAGTTGAATTATATTTATTGGCAGTGGCATGTCTATGATAGCTTTTACCTTGATAGGGTTGACTTCAATGCATCTTCTGGGAACAATGTGCCCTAGGAGCTTTCTTGATGTTACCCTAAATACACATTTCTTTGGATTTATTCAAACCTTATATTCTTCTAGCCTCTTGAAAAAAAAATTCTAGCACTCGTAGATGATCACCTCTTGTCAATGATTTAGCCAATAAGCCATCCACATGATCTTCCATAAGAGTGTGCATGAGGTCATGAAACATCGTGGTCATGTTGTGTTGATATGTAGGCCCAACTTTCTTTAATCCAAAAGGCGTGGCGTTCTAGCAATATGTTCCCCATAGGCATGTGAAGGTTGTTTTATGTCAATCTTCAGGGTCTATCCTAATTTGATTGTATCTCGAGAAACCATCCATGAGGGATAACATCATGTAACCTACTGTTAATTCCACTATGATGTCAATATTTAGTAAGGGGAAGTCATCTTTTGGACATGCCTTGTTCAAGTCTCAGAATTCAATACATATGTGGATTCCTCCCATTGGATTTGTCACTGGTACTACATTAGAAATCCACTATGCATAATCAATAGGTCAAATGAAGCCAACATCCAATAACTTCTTTAACTTGGCCTTGACCAATAGGGCAATTTTTGGATGGATTTTCTTGAGATTTTTCTTTACTGGTTTAGCATCAGGAAAAAATGGAAAATGATGTAAAACCAACTTGGGGTCCAAACCAGGCATGTCGGCATAAGATGAAGCGAAGTTGATTTTCCTCTTTGTGAAGAAGGCACAAAACTCAAGTAGTTTTGTTTATGTCAATGATGCTGGAAAGTGGACAAAATGATGCTGCAAAGTGGACAATCTTAAGATTTTCATCTATGCTTGTATTGACTTCTATAGTCACTTCCACTAAAATGGGTAATTTCTCTTGGACTATGGGAAGTAAGTCCAACCCTCCATCCTTGGGCACCTCAGAGAGGTTTTCACCCTTAGATGCGTCCTTTCTTTTTACTTTTTCATGGTCTAGAGGCACCTTGTGGTTTTCAACTGGAGACCTTTCTTTTTTTATTTTACCATTTTCACTTTTATGACCAAAGGGGTGGAAAGAATCCCCAAAATAGGTTGTGTTATCCAAGTCTATGGTAAAACCATCTTTATGATCTCCATTAGGAATTTCTTCGGGTAATCCCATGAACTCAACGATTGCTTCATTTTTTTCAAATATGTCTAGGATGGGTGGTCTTTGTTGGTCCCAATCTATCAATTATGTGTACACTAAGGGCATGCCATCATCGATATTGTCAAGGTTTAATGAATGGGTGAATAGGGTGAAAACATAAGTGTTTTCAGGATCCCAAAAGGAATCAATCCAAGTGTTTCCTTTGGTCAAAGAGTTGGATAGGTCAAGTTCTTTGAATGTCTCAACTAGGTCATAATCACTGGAAGTACAAGAATCCCACTCCCATTATTTGGAGTCATTCTTGGTATGGTAGTCTTCAAATGTCTCAAATGTCTTGATGTCCTTTGAAGCACTCACTTCCTCACTCGAAATCACCTTAGTACTAGGAGCGCTTATCTTTATTGGTTTGAACCCTAGCCCCAAGTTCTTTGGTCGCTTAGCTAGTAGAAAAGGTTCTACCATCCCATTTTTGTGCAAGCCTAGTCCACTGTGTCCATCACAACCTTTGCATTGTATGACTTCAAAGCCTTTCACATATTGTTCAATTGGGAGTTGTTTGGGTTCGACATCTTCTTCTTCTCTGTATAACCATGTTGAGACATCTTCCTCATTGATAGCCTCTTTACTTAATTCTCCCCATTTCATGAAGGTAGTAGGAGATACTTGAATAGTGACTTTGTGTTCATTCTTGACTGCTAACAGCTTACCATAGGACTTTGGACATGTGGGTAATTGACTGACACAATAGGATGTCTTCATATGATACTCACCACACCCATTATCTTAGACCTAGATTTTGGGATCAGACAATGGATTTTTGGAGGAGGATGATTTGTTTAAGGTGGAGGGGTCGATGCAATGAGATGAAGTGGATTATGAAGCTTCCCAATTTATTAATACTTGTTATTCATGGGTTCCTCTTAGGTTGTTGCAATACTATAAAGGGTCAGGATCGCTAGCTATTGTGATCTCAAGGCCATTATAGAGAAACTTTAGACATTGATGGTAAGTGGATGGAATGGCCTTCATAGCATGAATCCATGGTTTACCAAGGAGGAGATTGTAAGGGAGATCCAGGTCCAATACTTGGAATGTGGTATCTAGTACAACAGGCCCAACTTTGATAGGAAGTGATATGACACCCTTGGAAGAATGTTCTTCATCGTCATATGATTTTATGATAATGCTCTTTGTTGTGTCCACACAAGCTTTAGATAAGCCTAATGCCTTAACAAATTTAAGAGTGAAAATATTTAACCTCACTCCACTATCTACCAAGACTTGTCTGATTTTATGTTTCTGAACATAGACTTCTAAGTGCAAAGGGTCACTATGATTGGAATTTTGGCATAAATAGTCTTGGTCTAAAACAATGAGATGGAGGGTGTCAGCTCAGTAGCCCACCATTTCCTAGAATCAATTGACATCAAGGTCAATAGGTACGGAAGTGTCTTGCAATTCCTTTTGCTCAGGGGATATACGAAGTAACTCAAGGATAGATATTTGAGCAGGTGTCTTCCCCAAGTGGTTTAAGAGGTTATATTGGGACTTCATTTTTTGTTTAGGGGGAGCACCTTCTAGGGTCACCTTGGTTCGCCATGTGTTTATTGCAAATTCTGGTAGATTTTTAATGGTGATGGTATTGACGTGGTCATCTAAGGCTTGGATATGATTTATAGTAGTGTAGTCATGCACAACACAGGTATAATTATCTTGGTTATTGGTCTTTGTACCCAAACTGGATGGCTTTCCTGTCCTATGGTCATGCAATGGATTCTTAAAGATTGTATGGTCACTATTGGAGGTCGGTTGTTGACTATCCACTTCTATGAAACCAATTTCAATTAGGTCATGGATTATGTTCTTGAGTTGTTCGCATGATGAATTATTGTGTCCTTTGATACAATGATATTCACAAAAGGAATTGTCATCCCACCATGATGGTTTAAATTTCCTTGGGTCATAATGTTTTGCCTCAAGAAGTTGAATGACCTTTGACTATAAAAGTTGTTTCAAAATGGATTTAATTGGTTCTCCTAAGGGAGTGTACTTGCGTCTTGTTGGAAAATTCCTTTGAGGTCTTTGTTCTTGGTTATTTTGAAGGGTGTTTGTTGTTTTCTCAGGGATGCATGGTGGGTTGTTTGGTGTATTAGGTCCTTTAAGTGTGATTATAGGACTAGTGTGTATTGCCTTTGTGTCGACAACTTTGTCATTTGTGACATTCTTATTGTAGGCCCAATATTTATTCTTGTCATTGGAGGTACTTTGGGCATTCTGATTTTTGTTAAATGTTTTAAGCTCCCCTTTTGCAATAAGGGCTTTCTCATGTATAGTACCTTTTTCCACTAGGTCAGCAAATGTAGTGCAACAATGAGCTTACAATTGATATTTTAGGTCTGTGATCAATTTTTCTGCGAACATGACGATCTTTTATTTCTTAGGAATCTCAACAAAACATCGACTAGCCAAACTCCTACATGTTTGGAAGAATGCTATGAATGACTCACCTTCTTCTTGTTTTGTATGACATAGTGTGGCTAGGGTAATGTCATTTTTGATGTTATAAGCAAAGTGAGTGATAAATTTATGGGCTAGTTCATCCCATGTTCTTATGCCAGAAGGTAGATGGGAAAACCATTCGATTCCTTGTCTTGCGAGACTCCTAGGGAATAATCTCATGAGATATGTATGTTTGGATACGATGTCTATTAAAGTTGCATAAAACTCTCTCACATGTTCAATGGGATTCCCCTTTCCTCTATACTTGGGAAAATTTGGCATAACATAATTGTGAGGAAATGGAGGCATGTATATGCTCCTGTCAAAGGGGTATGGACATAACTCTTATGTTGAGTATGTTTTCTTTGTCGATATTTGCATGTTGTCCACTTATTTTTGCAGTGTGAGCATTTGGTTTTCTATGACATCAACTTGTGTGAGGGATATATCCACCACATTTGCAACTACATTATGATATGGGCACATGTTTGCATTTTGCAATCCAATAATTTGGTTGGATGAGCTGGTGTTGATTCTAGATGTACATGATGTGTTTTGATTTGGAATGTTATGCATGAAAGATGGAATTTGTGTTTCAATATGGGATGTGAAAATTGGAATTTGAGTTTGAACATGTGGAGTGAAAGTTGGAATTTGAGGGATTGTGAGGTGTTCTAATTGAATTGTGTTTGAAATGGGCTTGAACTAGCTTGACCTTGTGTGTTTTGGTTTCTATATTGGCGGAAAGGCCCTTGTGTGTTGCTTTGTTGGGGAATTCCTGAAGTAGGACCTTGTGATGTGTTGATGTTTGAAGTATGTGGTGTAGTGTTCATTTGTGTATTAGGTCCACATATATGAATCTTTCACATTTTATTTCTACCCATTGCAAAGGGATTGGATGATGATGCACCCACAACATTAGATGATGAAGCAAATGGATTAAATGTATTTCCCATTGATTGTGTCATAGCTTGTGAATTTTGTGTCCCAAATAGTGTCGTATGGATTGTTGTAGAATCTTGCATTGACCCTCCTAATGGCATAGTTGATTTATTTGTGGGATAGAGTATTTAGGAGTATATGTATCATGTCCTTCAATTTGTGTAGTCTCATTGATTAGTGTTGCTTAAAGTGTATTAACATCAAAGCCATGAGGAAGTTTATCCCCACTTTGTAATAGTTTTTCTAGAAATCATTGTGGGTCTTATGCTACTATCTCATCCATAAACCATGCTACTTTGAGGTCTTCTGTTGCTGCCTCAACCTCTTCTTCAATTATAGGTCTTTGTTTGTCCCTTATCATGAATTTTTTGAAAGGATTGGGGAATGATGATTATGATCTAGGTGCCTCATTGGATGAAGAACCAAAATTAATGTTACTAGTATGATTGTAATAGTCATATTCTTCTTGGATGCAGTCCATTTCCTCTCTTTTCCTTTTTGATATTGCTTGAACCATAAAAGAATTGCCAATGTCATGAATGGATATGAATCCTGAGGAATGACAATGCAATGATAAGACTAGGACTAGGGTATGCAACTAGGCTATGTTTTTGGAGTTTTTCAATATATAGGGATGTCGAATGATGATGTTAATAAGACCAAGATTAAGATACCAAGTGACAACAAGTGAAATTGAGATAATGTCACTATGATCCAAAATATATGGTAAGACTATGACTAAAGTATACAATGATGCAAATATGATGTTGAGATGAAGGGGTGTGGTATGACTAATATTACGATATGAAGACTAAGTACTTTTTGTTGACCTAAAAAAGAGGTTACTAACCAAGCTAAGATAGTCCAAAGTGGCAAACCTGATTTTCAAGACCTCAAAGAAGACTAAGACTAAAGTGTTGATTATTGAGAAGGTGGCCTCAAACTAGACTTATTGTTAGAGCTAGGAAAATCAACTGGAGAATAAACCTTCATGAGATAAAGAGGAGCACTATGCTACTTCACCAAAGATAAAATTTATTCAGAATGAGATTATAAAAATGCATATGATACAGGATTTTAAAGTTGTGAAATGTGAGATTCCACGAACAATGAACCAATGTCTAACAAATAAGAATCCCAATCATCAAAACAATGAGATATTGGTTGTGATGAATCACTGGACGTGCTCAATGAATCATCAACACAAAATGAATGGTCCTACAGAACATGAATGATGGGATTCTCAATCAATGACTTTGCAGAATGAACCACTGAAGGCAAAGGTACATCAACTATCTCTGATGGAGAAGAAGGAGCATCTAAAGAACCCTCGTCATCCTCATCAGAAGATTCAAAGTATTCCAACACTTCAAACTCCTGCATAGTAGCATGATCATATGGTATCCTATCTGAAAAATGAAGAGGCACAAGACAATATGAAATAGGATCATTTGGGAATGGATGAGTATCAGGATCTCCATATATTTCCTAGATTTTAATCCAAAGAATATATGGACACTCAAAATGATCAATAGCATCTAGAGTGGCATCATCAATATGCATTGTAATAACTCCTAGGACATGATCCATTTTTCCATTCCATGCAACTTTCTTACTATCAGTACCAAGAAGGGGAGAAATATTATACAAATGTGGAAACAAATGAAGCCATCTGAGACATTTAATGATACCATCTCTTCATTGTTTATAGTTTCCCCTTTTCAACATAATCATAGTAGAATGCAATGAAAATCTCATAGTCAACTATGACAAATCTCCCAAAAATGCAAAGACAGTAACCTTCAACAACAAATATAAACTCCCAAATACTGCAAATGAAGCCTTCCCAAACTACTTCAAGAACCAATAATGCAAAAAAAGGGCTGAGAATCAAGCAACTCCAAAGAGGAAAACAACACCAATATTGAACTTCAACGGATTAAAAGCACCACCAGACAAAAAAATATGAGAGTAATTCCTCAACCACTGCAAAGGTGACGAAAATACCTTTTCATTGATATGTGGTTTGCGAAAATTGCTTTCGTTTGCAAAAGATATGCATAGATAAAAAAGGCCTATAAAGGCACTTTTGGATCAAGCACTTGGTCCCACCATGTGACCACGTTCATGCTTGGCAGAAAAACAAATAGGCCCAACCAATCAAGCCTCACCAAGCCACCAACAAACCAAGTTCAATAGGGAACAATCACTGAGCACCAATCACCACATGCAAGAGACAACCTCTTCACAATTTGTGAGTCTTGCTCACAACAATAGGAGGCACTACAAAATAATTTAAGGAACCAAAAAATTCCTTTCGTAGCCGATGTGGAATTAAAATCCCAGAACAACTTCAAAAACTTCAAACTGGGCCCACTCCTCTTCATGCATAAAAGCCCTAAATATGAGATATTTTCTCAATACTTTATAAATAATAAAGTCTATTCACAAATATATGCCCAATCAATGGCTTGCAAAATGCCTTCTTTGATCAAAAAACATAAAATTGAACTAACTTGATGCAAAAAAAAAATCGCTGTTGGAACAGCTTTTACAAATTGTAGCCTCTAGAAACCTTTGAAGAAAAAATCATGCCTTTTTAATTTTGCAAATCAAGCCTCAAACACAATAAAAATGATGCCTCTATGCAAAAAGGAATTTGTTCGGGGAAATCCAAAGAATGAGACAACTGAGTAAGATGCTCGTGAGATTAGATCGACAGATAATTTCAACGCTCAGTGCCTTTGCCTGTAGGTTTCAAACATGCCCTCTTTGTTACAAAAAATCAACCGGTCTCTGCTACCATTGAATCGATCCTCAGCAAAACCGTGCCCTCTCTTCAAAGAAATTGTGCCTCAGATCACAAATTTTTATCTTCATAGAGAAATTGTGTTAGACACAAGGAAAACGAGCCAATAAAAAAGCATGCCAATCAAGAAATCGCGCTAGGCACAAGGAAAACAAGCCCAACAAAAAAAAAATCATGCCTTCAAGAGCCTTTAATCGCAACCTTTCAAACTGAAATTTGCTACTAGTGGGAAGAAAGTGCGCCTTCAAACAAAATTTGCACAGTGATGAAGGGCGTGGGTTGTGGAGCACTCTTCACACGCCTTCTCCAAGAAAAAAATGCCCCTATTTAGACTCCAAATACCTAGGATTAGGAAAATAAAGAGTCTCGCTCTTGTTGAAGAAAACGTGGCTTCAGCACAGATCAATTTGCTCCTCCCACAAGGAAATCATGCCTACCTATGAGGATTTGAAATCACACCTCCAAAACAAGGACACAACCTCAAAAAAAAGGAGAATCATGGTTCAACAAGGCAAAAACTCACAGCAATAGGAAAATGGCGCCAACAATCTTCCAAACGATGATCACAGCCAAATAAGGCAATTTTGAAATTTACAAAATTTCAAATGCTGGAAAAATGAACGATCTCACAGATCTCCAGCAAAAACTCTTAGGAAGGATTCGTAGATTGGATGGCTTTGAAACCATGTTAGAGCAAAGCACCTAAGAAAATCAACTACAAAATAAACCTTCATGAGATAGACAGGAGCACTATGCTACTTCACCAGAGATAAAATGTATTCAAAATGAGATGATAAAAATACATATGATACAAGCTTTTAAATCTGTGAAATAGGCGACGGGTGGGAAAACTACCCACACAAGAATAAACCACCCAAAATGATTAAATGCAAACTATTCTAAATGAAATGTCCCTAAGTAAGCTTAAGTGGGTAAATGGTAAAAACCATTTACTCCAACACTTATGAGTTTAAAGAACCAACCTAAAGGACAAGGACTTGATTGATGAAAAGACAAGGTCAAGAAAATTTGAATTTGTGACTATGGTCTGATCAAAAGTTTGATAAATCTCCTAATTTACGGTCTGCAAAAGTGTATGCAATCTAATGAGAGACCTAAAGTTTGACCTATGATGTATGCAACTAATGTAATGGATAGGAGTGAAATGACTGATCTAAGAACTACAAGTATGTGGTCTAATGATAAGATTACAGTCGAGAACTAATCAAAAATAGGACTACACTAGAATTCCCTAAAAAATTTATAAACTAGCAAATGTGGCACACAACCTATCAAATGTGTTGTTCTGAGCTTCAAATGGAGTACATTGGTTTTCAACAGATGTGGTGTTCTAAGAAGCAATTGCGGTTTATAGTGACAAATGCGGTGAACAATGTGTTTTAGCCCTAGTTTGAGTGTTTTGATTGCTTTTTTGTTTTGGTTTTTGTGAAATATGATGGTAAACACAACAAACAATCTAAAAACAATGTCTTGGCTATCTGAATGTCAAAATTTTGTGATCATAATGTATATGTTCTAGGGTTAATCACCCCAATTGCCATGGGTCTAAGCACAATTCGAAGACAATTCACACACATTAAACTCTTCCTAGCCTAAGGTCAATGCCCAATGGCATCACTCTCAGGCCCACAACTTGGAATCTCCTTCGACGTGAGTGGAGGGACACCTGTAGGGGGTATTTTCACTCTTCTCTTGCAAGATAGGACAACTAGGGGACTCCAAGAATGGAATGATAACCCAAATCACCCTCTCCTCAGAAAGCTACAAGAAAAACAAGTAAATTATACAACGTCGGGGATTTCCATCTCATCTCAATGGAGCCATATGGTGAGTAAAAATATTTGGGGTGTGATGCGCATCCCCTGCATTGAGAATGATGCCAAGAAACTCAATCAATAAGGGTGGGCCTCTAACTAGTTTGTCTTTTAGTCACTCCTCGGGGACTTACCACTTCACGAGCATCCAACAAGCCACTTAAGGCTTTAACCAATCTATTAGTGGTACTAAAAATACCTTACGTAAATGTGGGTAGCTTGCACTTTCAAACGGGAACTATATGGTGAAGGCTAATGGCAATTTGACCTTGACTTTAGTCTTAGCTTTTTATATAGTGGCTCAAGGGAAAAACCGCTTTGGGTCGCCAATGAGTTCTCTGTACGGATGTGTCTCAAAGGCATGCCCTATCTAATGGGGTATAAAAAAAGCAAGACAAGTACAATTTTTTTGATCTCCAAGGTCATACAAAGATGCAAGGAGAGAGCATACACATGTACTTGCTCACACTAGCAAGAGTTCATTAACCTTGAAAAAATCAAATGTGTGGTGTGACAATGCAAATGTCAAGAAATGTTTTTGTTTTCCAAGATCACTCAAGGTGTGAGGGAAGAGCATACACACCTCAAAACAAGAACAAAATCACAAGAAAAGGAAAATAATGCTTCTTTTTAATCCTCAAAATGAAATGTGAGAGTTGCAAAGACACTTGATGCAAGTTGTTCCTTTTAGACCAATGAGTGAAAATGCAAGTTATTTTTAACCCAAATGAGTGTGAAATGCAAGATTGTTGTTCTTTTTAGACCAATGAGTGAAAAATGCAAGATTATTATTCTTTTTAGACCAATGAGTGAAAAATGCAAGATTGTTGTTTTTTTTAGACTAATGAGTGAAAGATGCAAGTTGTGGTTCTTTTTAGCCCAATGAGTGTGAATGATCAAAAGATATTTCAAAATCAAAAGCTCCTATATTAAACAAGAATGAACAACAATCCCGCAAAAGATCAGTTAGCAATTTCAAAGGAAAATGTCTCCTCCAACCTAAGCCACACACTACCAATCAGAAATCAGTAAACCAAAAACCCCTAATCTACCGAATGGAAAATCATAAATTGAAAAATTCCTAATTAAAACCCTAATTAAGAAAAAAGGAAAATGTGGTGCAAAAAGTCACAAATGCGGCTCACTATTCTAGAATAGATGAGGTGAACCAAAGAGTGATTGCAACGTTACGGATGTCGACTATAGCTCACATTTGAAAGAAAACGTGGTGAATCAAATGTGTCGCAAAAACCTGAAAGCTGTAAAATACCCAAATCTGGAAAAAATTGACAAATCTCGAAACAACAATGATGCAATTATAATGTTGAGATATTAGAATAAAACTAGAGAATTGAGAAATAACAAAAAATCTCATAAATAAACTTAATAAGATGATTTCCCCTATGTTCAAGCAAATGCGGCTCTTGGGATCACGAATGTGGTGCTCTGTCAAAATAAATGCATCACATAATTTGGTGAATACGTCACGACGTACAGAAAATGCAACACTCCATAAAAAAATGCGTTGTTCGGCCTTGCAGTTGCATCATGGACTTGAAACTCAAAAATTCTTTCAAATCCGGTTAGTTCACACTAGGTTCACCAATGTAGAATAGGGTAAAATCAAGGTTAAGGTCATAAATCATCAAAACTCAAACCCTAAAGCCATAAACCAACAATGAAGCATAAACCAACATAGAAACGCAAAATAATGAAGTAATATTACCAAATAGCTCTATGCCATGGTTGATTCACCTCCATTGTCCTTCTCCATCTTGCTTTATATGCTTGATTTCCCTCAGATTTTGAGTATGCAACAATAAGCCTAGTGATAATGATAGCAAAATATTGAAGATTGTACTTGCTCCTTAGATAGCAATAGTCTAGGTATCATTCAATGTGTAGTCTTAAAATGATAATGATAGGTCCCTTTTATAGAAAACCAAATTTGGATGAATGGCTAGGATTAAAAACCAATAAGATATGACAATCAATGGCCAAGATTGAAAGATGTAGTATGAAATAAGGTTAGCGCTAAATTAGGGAAAATATAGGATTTGGTTAAGGATGGACGATTGAGATTAAATTATAAAATAATTCAATTGTTATCATGAGGATTGCACCCAGATGCTAAGCTTGGAGGCTCAACAATCCCGTGAAATATGGAAACATCTTTGAGCCTGTGGGTTGCTCGTGATGAAGATGAATCTCCATATTATGCACTGGTTGTCCTTTAGATCTCCTAGAAACTAATGGATTTTTGTGGGAAAAAGGAAGAAGGAAAACTAATGAAAAGGGAAAAGCTAATTCTAAGAGGTGATGCACTAAAGAGTAAATAACATGTCGCTTGATACAAAACTATTTCTCAAGAGACTTGTTTACACAACTTAGTTTGGGAAATCCAATCACATAAATATTTCATAAAAATGCTTGAAATATATCTTCTTTGAAGGAAAACAAAGTTTTCACAACTTGGTAGATAAGATAAATCAATTGTACAACCTATGACCTGTGATGATTAATTTCTTTTATATACATGAAACTATGAATGAGACAAAAATTTAAAAGTTTTTTATACTTAAAACACATCAAATTTACATAAAAATCATTCATAAGAAACACAATACTTGAAATAGAGAAGGTAAACACTTGATTTTTATTGAGGAAAAGAAGGAATCTCTGCAACAATTGGAAAAGTAAGCTGAAAAATAATTGTTGTTGTATCAAAAATGTCAAAATATGTTGAGTTACAAAACTTCTAAGTCTCTCTACAACATGCAAGAGAGGAAAAGAGCAAGAATTGAGGAAAAACAAAAGCTTTCCCTCCTATAATACAAAATCAATCCCAAAGTAAGAAGAAGAAGTCAACTGCAGTCAACTACACTTCAAAATATCCATCTCATGAGCAAAATAGAAAATCCCCTAAAAGAGAGCTCATAATTGCTCCAATTTGAGCCAATTTAGCTCCAAACTCCCCCTTTCAAGCTACTTGATCAAAGAGAACTCCAAAAATAACTCAGTTTGACTTGAAGTCAAAGATAAACACCTTAGTTCCACTCCTATTTTTGCATCATTTTGGGACAGGAATAAACTCTTTAAACAAATATCAAAGAAAATTAGTTATGCTTTACTTTAATAAGTGTTATCTGCTTGTTTATTCCTATATTACATGACAAATATTAAGGTAATTTGTAAAATATCACCTTTAATATTTGTTTACATATTTATTTTTTTCTTAACTTTATGCAAAGATACAAGGGGGAAAAATAGATTATCCTTATGATTCCTATGGACTCACCTCTCATTAGGAAAATTTCAAGGCCTAAGTATTAATATTCATACAATTTATGCAATAAAAGTGAAAATAAATCACTTGGGTCAGCCAAGATTAGGGTTTTCTTGAGAAAATCAAAAGAGATTCTTAACCCTACCCGTGGGCTCACTTTGCATCTTTTTCACCTACAATATTTCTCTATTGCTACTGCCAAGGGTTTCCTGGCTAGGATTTGAATTTTCTTCCCTTCTGGTAAGTCACTTTCTGCAAATGAAAATGTTGAGATATTCGTAGCTGTAAAAGAAAATATTGTTCATGCTCCCATTCTTCTGATCAGGAGTTGAATCTTTTTTTTGGTGGTTGCTCAGATATAAATTTCATATCAACTTCCATAATGCTCTATGTTCTTTTCTTTTGTTCATCCACACACACTTCATTTGCAATCGAACTCTCACTATTTTGTTGATTATATTTTTTATCAGTACCTTCATTGTCTTGACTTGCTTTCTCTTGATATAGCTCACTTTTCAAAGGAACCTACCACAAGTCCTCCTCTTTTTCCTTATTCCTCACTACTCTCATAATCTTCAACTTCATTCATTGTGTCTTTTGAGGATCCTATTTCTTGGGAAAACCTACGGGCTTTCCCTTTTGGAGTTCTGCATCTATAAACTGTTTGTGTTGTGGAACTATTTTATGACTAGTTGTTTTGTTGTCCAGCTGCAATCTATAACCTCCATTTTCATTATTCACGTATAATCCACTAAGACTATCAAATGCATTTGTATCTCTAGAACCAAAAAATTTACCCCCATTAGCCACAATCTTGTGCTTAGAATAATTGATAATATATGAATCCATGATATGTTTCTATGTTTCTTGTGAATTTATTATGACTGGATCATTTACAGGTTTGACTGCAATACCAAAATCTTCCAGAAGAGGGTGACGACCCTTAAAGAGAGCAAGCTCAACTGCCTCAAGCCACTCTATCACAAGATTTTTGCACTACTGTGTAGTAGGATTTTGTCCATTTATTTCTCTACACACTATTAAGCATACTGACCTTTCATTGTACCATTGACTATCATGATACAGTGTTCACATTGTCTTTTGTCATAACAATTTTGCTACATCTTTTTCCATACAAATATAGCACATTGTCCTTCTAACTGTCCTCAAGACTGTCTTCTCATTTTATTGTTGTGCTAACTGTCACAAGTAGTGTTGGACTATTCTCCATGTATTTGGTTGTCCATCTTACCCTACATAATATTGGCATATGCTTCTAATTTTCCCCTTAAACCTTGATATTGTCACCAATATTGTTAGTCATAAATCTCAGATTATAGTCCTTGCTGCCTATGCTTATCTCAATGACCAATCTTTTGTATTGCCCTGTTGATTCTTTGATAGTGATTGAACCTTTTAAGCCCCTTCATTGGACCTACCACCTTTATGACAAGTGATTGCTCACTGTAGTTTTTATTATACTGCAACCTTTATTCATTGATGTGTGTTTTTTTCCATCATATATGATTGCTCCTCCTTTATTACTGTCACAACAGTATCACAGTCTCTTAAAGGTATCAGGATGATAAAACCTCTAATGAATGAGGATTTTCTTCATTAGATTCTTGCAACCACTATCCTCTTATGCTCCTTTCGTTGCTCATCTTGACACTTTAGGCATGTGCAAGTCACTATAACTACAATAATATGAGTGTTTGCAACTCTATATTGGGATAAAGCTTCATTATTACTTTGATGAACCAACACATTTCACCTGCATGGCTTTGTATGGAACTTGAAAATCAATGTCCTACTTTATGAATATTTTAATATCTCTGTCTTTAGTGGCTTGTGAATTATTGCTCTTAAAAGTACTTGCTTGACCCCTCATATGAACCTTTTATATGTCTAACTAGCCTACCTTTATTTTTTGTCAATTGACTACTCTTTATGGACTGCCACT
Organism: Sequoia sempervirens; assembly: GCA_007258455.2. Classification (NCBI taxonomy): domain Eukaryota; kingdom Viridiplantae; phylum Streptophyta; class Pinopsida; order Cupressales; family Cupressaceae; genus Sequoia; species Sequoia sempervirens. The sequence goes on along the minus strand of VDFB02256694.1, from coordinate 43,117 downwards.
CTATCTACTGCCTTGACAGTCCTATCACTATCATCAATGGTGATTTGACTAACTTGCCTGGGTTTCATAACTAGCATGTTTGTGACTGTCAACAAGCAAGTTGCCCCCTTAAGTTTGATAGTCCCTTTAGGCATTGTCCTCATAGTAAAAATTTTCAATATACTATCAAAACACAACAATTATCCTTTAAAGCTTATGCCCTTGTCTTCATCATGTCGTGCTTGCATTCCTTGATTACTCATACATGTTGTCCATAACAACAAGTTGCTCTTTTCCCCATGATCTATCTTCATTTGTATACATTCAAGATTGCCTTCAGAATGTTCCCATGCTATGACTTCGCTACTGATATGTATGATAAGATTATACCTGTACCTGCACAATCAACAAATAAGTTAAGAAAACTAAGAAGCCCAGAGCTTCTCATGATGATCAGATGATCTTGACCTTTCTTGTATCTTCTTGATAACTATGTTTTGATCTTGAGACACCTTTGAATCTCTGATTTGATGTTTAATAAGAGATAGGTTGTATATTTGTTGATTTGATATATAGGAGAGATGGAATCCTGAGCTCTAACATCATTCTCTTTGTCCATTGCAGACACTTTTGGAGCTTATCAACAAAGGATTTGAAGATGCAACTAATCAACAATGGGGTTCGTCATTCAAGAAATGATAGATCCCTTTTCTCTTACATGTGTTCTTTTCTTCTAGATGTACAATTTTTATTTTATTGCATCTAATCAGTCACTCCCACGGCTTGTGTGGGAAACCTATAAGCATATTTCTTATAATGAATTTAAAAAACCACTTTATACAAAAATTTGTGTACTATTCCTCCTTTCATAAAGTAGTTGCATAATGAAAACTGAAAAATTCATTTCATGGCACTATTTGATCATGAGTAACTTTAGCAAAATATTTGTGTACCTTTCTCCTTTTTCAAGTAGAAAACATCAATGTTGTCCCAGCCTAACCTGATTGGGATGAAAAACACAATTAGGTAACATTTTTAGCGACCTCTGCTATATGCTTGCTTGGTAGGCATCTTAGACTAGTAGCATAAACCTATCTATTGGGCATAGGAGTCAATTCCTATCCCTTGTAACTCAAAAAATCCTTTGTAACTCAGCTATTAGAATTTGAGCAGTAGCAAAACAAAACTTGAAAGTAAACTACAATGGTTCTAAAAAGGGCCAGCAAACTGTGCAACAACACTTCTTGGGAAATGAAAATTGAACTGAAATAGATGTGCAATCAACACTTATTAATTGAAAAATCTACTCCACTATGGTACATTTGCAATCTTTTGCTCCTTAGAAACAATGCTTGAGGTGAATCCCTTTGACTAGGATAGGTAACACCTTTCCATCCAACTTTGAAAGCTGAAAAGAATTATGCTACTTGCATTCAGTAATTACATAAGGACCATCCCACATGACATCAAACTTGGTATGCTTACCATGTTTACTTTTAAGCTCATCCCACTTGAAAACAAGATCACCCTCCTTGAAACCCTTGGGACTGCCTTCCTATCAAAATTCCTTTTCATTTGAGCCTAATGGATCTCCAAATTCTTCAGTGCTTCCTTTCTTATCTCTTCTAACTCCATCAACTATGCAAGCCTGATTTCCATAAACTCTTCCTCTAACATTTCCAGCTCTTTAATCAAGTTCAAGGTTGGCAATTCAATTGAAATTGGAATCTTGGCTTCTTTTCCATAAGTGAGAAGATATGGTGAATTACCTGTAGCTCTTTTAAGATTAATCATATTAGCCCATAAGGCTGATTTGAACTTGTCATGCCAAGCTCTCTGATTGTCTTCAATCATCTTCTTGATAATCCTAATCAAGTTCTTATTAGTCGGTTCAGCTTGTCCATTACCCTGTGGGTAATAGTTAGATGATGTATTGAGATAAATGTTGCTCTTAACAGGCCAATTAGAAAATTTTAAACCAACAAAAGCCAAAGCATTATCAAAGATTATAGAATTCAGAATACCAAACCTTGCAACCAAATCTTGATAGAATTTTAGAACAACAATTTCATTTGGCTCTTTTAGTGCCACACCCTCTGTCCACTTAGTAAAATAATCAATTGCAGTCAAGATCCATTTATGACCTGCACTGGAGGGTGGGTTAATTAGGCCAATAAAGTCAAGTCCCCACTTAAGAAAGGGTTGTTCAACCTAAATTGGATGCAAAGGCAAGGCTACAAGCCTTTGTTTTCCTACAAATAATGATCATTTGGTACTTTTCCTAACCCAAGCATGAGCATCTTTAAACAGGTCAGGCCATGATTTTTAGAGCTATAGTTCTTGGTGCAAAATGGCCTCCAAAAGACCCATCATGAAATTCCTCAAGAACTCTATCAACTTGACTTGAATCAATGCACCTTAACAAGACTCCATGAAAATCCTTATATAAAATTCCATTAATGATAGCATAGGGAATAGCTTGGAGTTTGAAATACCTCTTTTTTGAGCTATCCAAGCCTTGAGGACACTCACCAATTTCAAGATAATGCTTCATATCTTGCATCCAATTGGAGGAAGGAGTTGGAACATCAGTTTGATCTTCATTGTTGAGCACTGGGATAGTTTTTCATCAAGTTCCTTTTTGTCCTTTTTATTTCTAGCCAAATGTTCACATAAACCCTTACCTCTAACAAGCTTGGTAACCTTAATTTGGACATCATATTCCATTACCTTGGTAATCCAACCAGCTCTTTTGTCATTAATTTCTCCGCTCAATAGGAAATATTTCACTGTAAGATGAGCAACCAACAATTGAATCTTATTGTTAGAAAGCATGTGTCTAAATTTCTTAAGACTTCTAACCACCACAAGTACATGTTTCTCAACAAAAGAATATATTACTTCGTAATCCTGAAGCACTTGGCTGAAAAAAGAAATGGGTTGCTCCAAACCTTGTTCATTTTGTTGGCACAACATAGCTAAGATAGTATCCACACTCCTAAAAGCATAAATAATAAAATATTTGTCAAAATTGGGAATGAGTATTGGAGCATCAACTATGGCATTCTTGATTTCATTAAAACTTTTCTTTCCTTCTTTGGTCCAGCTGAAAGTGACATTTTTTCTCAACATAGAGGTTAGAGGTTGCAAAAGATAAGCAATATTTGGAATGAACCTCCTTACAAAGTTTATTCTACCAAGAAATCTTTGCAAGCCTTTCTTGTGAGCAAGTAAAGGTAAAGCAAGAATATCACTTATCCTTCCCGGATCTATGGAAATTCCATCTATAGATACTACATGTCCAAGCAATTTACCTTCATGGACAACGAAGATATATTTCTTGAGATTCAGTGAAACTCCATATTATTTGCACCTCTCAAAGATTTGCTTCAAATGGACTAAATTGTCACTTGCATTCTTAGAGAAAGCAATAATATCCTCTAAGTAAACCATTACAAATTTATTCATCAAACCATGAAAAGCCATATCCATGGCTCTTTGGAAGGTAGCCCCTACATTGGGCAATTCAAAAGGCATCTTCTTGTAAGCCATGGTTCCCCATTTTGTTGTAAAGGTTGTCTTATACTGATCTTCCTCTTTTACCAGTATCTGGTTGTACCCTAAAAAGCCATCTAACAAAGAAAACTTGAAAAATCCAGCTACAACTTGTAAAATTTGTTCCATAGAGAGTAGTGGGTAGTGATCCTTTAGAGAAGCCCCTATTAAGGTCTCTAAAGTCAACACACAAGCTGATTTCATCGTTCTTCTTCCTTACAAGAACACTATTGGACACCCATGAGGTATGCTTAATTGGAAAAATAGTCTTACTCTCAATCAACTTACTTAGCCCAACTCTCATGAGGTGCTCAAGTTTAGGATTTAAAGGCCTCTACCTTTTTCTTACCGGCTTTACATTTGCTTCTAGCTCTATGGTGTATTGTGCCAACTCTGGATTGAATCCCTTCAAGTCATGATACTCCTAGGAAAAAACATCAGCAAACTCTTGACAAATTAAAATGAAAGCATGTCACTCCTCTATAGTACATACCTTGCCAAGTTTCAAGAGCTTATCCTTGAATATATCCCAATAGGCTCATAATGCTCTTGTTTGATAAAAAAACTTTCCTTTTATTTTATCACCTGATCATCTGAGTTGAAAATGAACTCAAGTGTTACCAATCCCTTTGGTAGCTTTCTTGTCTTAAGTTGAAGAATCTGATCTTCATATTACTAAGACAACTTTTGTTGATTAGAAGCTAAAAATTTAGCTTCTTCGATCAAGAAGCTAATAATCTACTCATCACTATCAAATACCTGCCAATAAATACTGTTATCTGGAACAACAGGCCTAAGAACAACTTTGACATAGTGTTGAGCATCATCATTCTTTACCTCAGCTGGAATATCAAACTCAGCTCCCATGGCAACCAGTTTATCAGCTTGTTTATTCTGATTCCTTGGTATGGACAACAAATTAAATGCATCAAACTCTTCAATCATGTCCCAAACTCTATGTTTATACTACTTCAACAAGTCATTTTTAGTGGCATTGATATTTCTTACTTGATTGACCACTAATTCACTATCCCCAAACACCTAAAGGCACTTTACATTTTTCTTTCTAGCCCATTATAAACTATGAACAAGTGCCTCATACTCAGCAGTGTTATTAGAACAACTGAAAGCAGAATGAAAGGCTGAATAATACCTCTCACCACTTGGAGAAACTAGCATAGCACCTCCACTAGCACCAACCTTGCTCCTTGAACAATCAAAGTAAAAACTCCATACTTCATTAGACTATTATATTTTATGCTCCTTTTCATCCTTGCCAGGTTTGGGACAAAAAGTCCATGACCATGAATCATGTAAATATCCAGATCTATTTGTTCCATATGCTTGTATGGGTCTTCCTCATGGTTCTCAACTGCCCATTGGTCTAAAACTAGATCAAGAATGTCTTCAGCCAAAGTGTTAGGCTCTTGAACAACTTGTTGATCTTCTTTACCTTGCTCATGATAAGCAATATTTGCATTAGTAGCACTAGGAACAAAAGGTTCTATGTGATCTTTAGCCAATAAATTAGATGTAATGATAACCTCAGTGCCATACCTTGTCCTGAAGAAGAGATGTGACCAATTAGATGAAAGGTAGCCTCCTAATTTAGCTGTGAAATCTTTGGAAATACACAGAAAAATAGGGTGGTAGATCTATCACATAGATATCTCGTGGAATAGCAAAATTAGGGCATGTGTGCAAAGTTAGATCTAGATTCTTAATTGCACCCAATGTCTTGATGGTTGTCCCATCTAACTGAACTACGCCTTTTTATTATGGATCATAGGTCAAACCCAACTTGTCAATAATCTGCTTAGGCATCACTGAACTGCTAGCACCTGAATCAATCATACAGTTATGCAAAAGATGCTTCCCTACAATCAAAGTTACATAAAAAGGAGGTGGTTTAACCTCTTGAGTTTGCTATTCAACTTTTGAATTAGGTGTACTTGTTGATTCTACCTTTGGTTGATCATTCAGAAGTGAAAAATTTGGTTGGTCTATTGTTGGTTCATGAGATAAAGACAAGTTAGTCAATGCATTTTGTAATAAATCCTTCTGTCCCTGAAGATCCAAGGAATGCCACATTGAAACATTGATGCTAGAATTATTCATATGCTCCAAAATGTTGAATGGAATTGAGCTAACTCTCTGCTAAACTTTAGGAGCAACAATACTTTTAGGATGAGTTTGCATAGGTGGAGCTTAAGTCTTAGGCTACTCTTTGTTCACAATAGGCTATTACCTAGACAAGATCTGGATAGGTTGAGTAGAAACTTGTCCTACATTATCTTGTTGGCTCGTGGAGGCTTGATTTGGAGTAATAACAGGCTACTTTCCTATATCTACAACTCTCTTCTTTGATCTTGTGTTTGTTGTTATATGGTTGTAAGACTAATTTTGACCTTGTCCTTGAGGATAGTTCACCCCATAGAGCTCATCACACTATCAATTCATTAAGGTGACATCATTCTAACCCTAATCTGGATAGGAAACTTGTTCAAGATTTTGCTGCTCAAAACCTTGTTGGACAACAACACTATTTTGCACCATTAAGGCCTGATTGAACATCCCATTGAGACAAGTAGACTGATTGTGTGGCTGATTGCATGGAAAACACCAATCAGAATCTTGTACCAAGTTATTCTGGACAAGAACTAACTCCTTTGAAGCACTAGGGATATTGGGATTATATGGTTGAAAGGGTCTGGGATTATAAGGCTTTCTTTATACCTGAGAATCAGCTTGATAGGAATGTCTATTAGGTTTATATAAGTTCTGATTTGGCCTAAAACCCTGACCTTGTTGATTTTCCATATTCACCAATTTGTTTCTAAAGGTCTACAATAACCCCCTGATCTCTTGCAACTCTTGAGATTGAACTGAAGCAACACTGTTTTGAGTAGCTGCTTGATTGTTTAAGGTTGGAACAGTAGGTAATGGAGCAATAGGAGGCACTTGGATAGGCATCAAAGGCTAAACATTATGAAATATAGGCATTGGAGGCCTAGGTGCAATTTTGCTAGCTTGAATAAGACTATTCTCAACTCTAATGGCAATATCAAATGCTGCAAGTAATGACATACCACCCATTAATTGAATCATTACTGAAATGTCACTATTGAGGGCCTTGAGATAATACAAAGAGGCATGATTAGGTGTTGGCCTCACAGAGACTGGAAGTCTATTCTAGGTCTTCTTGAAGTAAAAGTTGAAATCTAACATTTTCTCTTAAGGAGCTCTCTTGACGGTGGTTAACTGTTCAATCAAAGAAAAATGATTAGATCTATCTTGAAACTGCCTATTCAAGGCATCTCCTAACTCATCCCACATTGAATAGAGTTCACAACTATACCCTTGAACCAATGAAGAGCCTTACCCTTCAATGAAGCAACCAAGAGCCTGATTGCAACATTCTCTTTAGTAATGTAATGGACCCCACACAGTGAAGCCATATCTCTATTGTGCTCTATGGGTGTAGTCTGATCTTCACCCATGAAAATGGGTAAATTTTTTATTGCATCTACTAGAATATCATTATGCTAAGCCAAATTCAATGGGATGCCCCCATTATATGGCACAAATGCAAAAGCTCTCGCAATTGGAGCTATTGGTACTTGCAAATTCGGTATTGGAACTACTGGAACAAGACTTGCAGGCCTATAGTTTGGAGGTGTAGAACGTGCTCTAACTGGGCTAGGTCTTCTTCTTTCTATTTTGCCTCTTCTTTTTGGTGGTGACAACTGCAAATACTCAAAAGGAACTAAAATTCTCCTTGTTTGTATCCTTCTCATGACTTGTTTGGTACTAGATTTGCATAAAAATCAGAAAATGGAGTCGCCATATATGATTTTTCACCTCAAAAGGCTAGAAATACTACTTTTCATACCAAAAATAGTAGCAACAAGGATATTGGTGTGGAATGAAAATTAGTTCACAGTCCCACCGGGTGTGCCAAAAACTATTGTCACAAGGATTGCACCCACATGCTAAGCTTGGAGGCTCAACAATCCCATGAAACATGGAAACATCTTCAAGCCTATGGGTTGCTCATGATGAAGATGAATCTCCAGATTATGGGTTGGTTCCCCTTTATATCTCCTAGAAAATAATTGATTTTTTGTGGGAAAAAGGAAGAAGGAAACACAACAGCACAATAGGCAATTAGCGTCGGATTTTGCGTCAGATTTTAGTGTATTTTGAGTACATTAATTGAACAATTTGGCTAGCACTAAACTCAGCGCAAACATGTATGGTCAGCTCGACGCCATATTTTTTGCCGACTTTGTTGCTGGATTTGGCACCAGATTTAGTGTCGGTTTTAGCACCAGAAAATCAAAGCGCTTTCGTTAGCACCCAAAATAGTGCCGGGAAGTAACGATGAAAATTGCACCGAAATTGGCACCCAATTTGGCTTTTGGTTTTGCTTCCATGTCTACTCCCATTTTTTCTTCTAGTTTTGCTTCTAATTTTACGTCCATTTTTGCTTCCAGTTTTGCCTCTATGTTTGCTTCCAAGTTTGCTTCCAATTTTGCTTCCAGGTTTGCTTCGGGTTTTGCTTCCAATTTTGTTTTCGGTTTTGCTTCCAATTTTCCTTCCAGTTTGTTTTCGGTTTGCTTCTAGTTTTAATTCTGGTTTTGCTTCCATGTTTGCTTCCACTTTTGCTTTTGGTTTTGCTTCTAGTTTTGCTTCCGGTTTTGCTTCTAAGTTTGCTTCCATTTTTGCTTTTGATTTTGCTTCCAGGTTTGCTTTCAGTTTTGCTTCTAATTTTGCTTCCAGGTTTGCTTCCAGGTTTGCTTCCAATTTTGCTTCTGATTTTGCTTTCGGTTTTACTTCCAGTTTTGCTTCTAGGTTTGCTTCCAATTTTTCTTCAAGATTTGCTTCCAGTTTTTCTTCCAGGTTTGCTTCGAGATTTGCTTCCGGTTTTGCTTACAAGATTTTTTCTGGTTTGCTTCTAGTTTGGCTTTCATTGTTGCTTCCTTTTTTGCTTCTAAAAATGCTTCTTGTTTTGTTTTCATTTATTAATTTAATATGTTTTATTTCAATTTAATTAGTTAAATATATCGTGCCTCTTAAATAACTCATGATTATACAGTAAGTAATTTAATTATTTAACTCATATGATTAAATAAAAATATAATTATTGTAACATGATCATCATCTATAATCAAAACAAGTGAGTCAAATATCTATAATTTAATTGAATTTGACAACATCCATCCTGAGCAGTAAATTAAAATCATCATTCTTAATAAATATTCATCCAAAAATCATCGCCCACTTTTAATATATATAAATTGACAAGTCAATACTGATAAGATCATGATCATATATAACTAAAACAAATGAAATTCAAATATGCTAGTACATCAAAAACATGTCAAAATGATACATGTCCAACAGTCGGCATAAGTGAAAATGATACATGTACAAATGATATAAATAAAATTGATAAATTATGTAACTCAAATTGATACAAGTCAAGATGATACATGTCAATATGATACAACTCAACAATATAGTACTGTAGGCTGTGAAAATGATACATATGATTGTAACCATGAAAAGAGTCATCATAATGATATATCAACAATGATCCATGATGTAGTCTATATGATCATGAATGTCACTGGTTACTATCACCAACTGTCTCATCATCATCATCACCATATGATCATCATCATCACCATCGTGATCATCATCATTGTCATCGGCCCCGGTGTCTTCCGTATTTGTGTCATCATCATCCTTTGCCATGTGATTTGTATCGATAGAACCAATATTTTGTGGTTCTATATCATGTTGAGGATCATCTTGATCTTTTGGAAGACCCATGTTCTGCAAAAAAAAACATTTAAAATGAAAATGTTATTATTTATTTCATGCAATAATTTATTTTTCTGTTATATATCTAATATTACAACATATAATATGAAACCATAATCATATTGCATCATATCAAAGTGCACATACCATAATAAAATTTCAAAAAAGTTACAGCTAATACTGGTAAGTCAGGAGAAACTTCAACTTTCAAAAACAAAGCCAATTAGGTTGACAGACTTGTGGATCAAGCCAACATTTGGTGGAAGAGGAAGAAAGATGACTAGAACTCTGGAGGCCCACCATAATGGATTTTAGTATTCAACCATGAGAGTAGAAGAGAGAGTTGATATCATGTATCAAAACATTAAGTATGCATTCTTCCAACCAACAGAGAAGGAGATGATTACTTTGCTTCATTTTTATTTCCATAACCATATCATAGTGTGGGAACCAAGAATACCAAGGATGTTCAATTTTATGTGGAGGTAATGGGTGTGGTCCAAACTTTAGGAGGGGCAATAATTTAAGTGTATGATCTTGATGAAATTGAGGAAGAACAACAAGAGAGGGATAGTAAAAATAAAATCAATACAGAGTTTCAAGGATTTGTCAAGTGAGTAAGAGAGCTATGGGAGAAGCCTCATCTAAAATATTTTGAACTAGAGTTTGATATACCATTTAGAGAACTTGGTTTTCATGGAGTTCCTTTCAAAGCCTTTGCTTTTATTGATCCTATGATAAACCATTTGGTAGAGTTGGTGGAATTTCCTTTCTTAGTAATCACTATTAGTGAGATTGAGATTGTTAAACTTGAGAGAGTAGGACTTGGGAAAAAAGGCATTTGATATGGCTATTGTTTTCAAAGACTTCAAGCGGTATGTACTTCGCATTGACGCCATTCCTCAATCTTCACTTGATGGAATCAAGGAATGACTGAACTCCATGGATACAAAGTATTATGAAAGCAGAATGAACTTGAACTGGTGGCCAATTTTGAAGAGTATTACTGATGATCCAGATAAATTTATTGAAGATGGTGGTTGGGAATTTTTGAATATGGAAGCTAGTGATTTTGATTCTGATAATTCAAAAGAGTCATATCAAGGATATGAACCCTCTGATGTAGAAGAGGAATCAGAATCAAATTTCATGTAGCCACCATCAAGAGTGTTACAAGCCAACAAGATGGAGGGAATTCTTATATAAGGATAATTTTCAATGTTGCAAGTATCGACTTTAATGCCAACTACAATGGAAACATTGAAATTCCCTAATAGTATTTATGTTAAGGAAATTTCCTTTAGATGAAAGGATTCAAAGCACATCAACCATGTGGTACAAATGATTAAATCCCAGAGATGATCTGTAGCAATGAAAGAGTCTGAAAAGGCAGAGAGAGCCACACTGGTGACTCAGGAGAAACTCTAGTTTTCAAAAACAAAGCCAATTAGGCTGGCAGACGTGTGGATCAGGCCAACATTTGGTGGAAGAGGATGAAAGATGACTAGAACTCTGGAGGCCCACCATAATGGATTTCGGTATTTAACCATGAGAGCAAAAGAGAGAGTTGATATCATGTATCAAAACATTAACCATGCATTCTTCCAGCTAGCAGAGAAGGAGATGATTACTTTGCTTAATTTTCATTTGCATAACCATATCATGGCGTGGGAACCAAGAAGACCAAGGATATCTAGTTTTATGTGGAGGCAATGGATGTGGTCCAAAATTTAGAAGGGGAGATCCTGATGTTTTCCAAGAGGCATAAAGTCAGATGAATTAAGTTCACCTACATGTCTGCCAAAGTTTACTTCCAATTTTTATGACTGTTTTTCTTGACTATCAAAGTTTCCTTACAAATTTGAAATTTCTTTCTAGTCATTTTGATGAGGATATATTCAGCCAATGTGTAAGCCCCTTTTGTTTGTATCACAAGCATCTATGCATTACAAGAATTCTGATTATCTATGGTCTACAGCTATGTCATCTCACTTATTGGATCTTCTATTTCAATGTTTTCTATGGCCTTCTCTATTTGAGGTAGCACCTGACAATCCTACCTCCTTTCCTTAGCTAAGAAGTGGATTTGAATTTAGAAATATTGCACTTTAAAACAAGCTGTGGTTTAAGGAGAGCTATTCTAGCTTTGTTGTTGACACCCTCAATCTTCAAAAAGGACTTAGATGCATGGACTAAAATGCAAGCTTTCAAACTTAGATTGAATGTGCATAATTTGATTGATTATGGTTTTCACAGGTAGTTGTCTTTACATGACTATTATGGATTGTCAATACATGTAATAGTGACCGCATCCTTATCAAGTTTGGCTACCCTTATTCAGAATGCCTTGGCATTTGGACTCGATACAAAGTTGTGCATTGTTATTCCATATTTGTAACATGTAGGACATTTAAGGGGTACAACATATAGAAATCCAGTACTATCATCTAAGGAAAACTTACAGATGGTGTATCAAGAACAACAAAAAATGCTTTTATTAGGGTTAAGCTTTCTTCCCCCACACTGCTGATATTTTCCCCTAAATATGTTTTTTTTTTATTATTTCAATGCATCTTAAAATTGAATGTATTGATTAACATTTGTTACACGTTTTAGCTATTTATGCAAATGATGCATATATGTTAACTCGATCAGTTTTGTTACTTCGGTAGTTTGAATTCTATTACAACCAGCCATTAGGCCATTGTGTGCGGGATCACGTTTGTGTTTTTAATTAGCTTTTTTGGATAGCTCGACTGGGTGTTGAGGACATTCCATTTATCTTTTGAATGTTAAGAAGTCAGAGTTTCAAGGATTTTCAAGCGAGTAAGACAACTATGGGAGCAACCTCATCTAAAATATTTTGAACTAGAGTTTGATATACCATTTAGAGAGCTTGGTTTTCATGGAGTTCCTTTCAAAGCCTCTACTTTTATTATTCCTACAGTAAACTGTTTGGTAGAGTTGGTGGAATTACCTTTCTTAGTAATTGCTATTAGTGAGATTGAGAATTGTTAACCTTGAGAGAGTAGTACTTGGGCAAAAGGCATTTGATATGGCTAGTGTCTTCAAAGATTTCAAGCAGGATGTACTCTGCATGTACGCCATTCCTCAATCTTTACTTGATGGCATCAAGGAATGGTTGAACTCCATGGATATAAAGTATTATGAAAGCATAATGAACTTGAATTGGTGGCCAATTTTGAAGACTATTACTGATGATCCAAATAAATTTATTGAAGCTGGTGGTTGGGAATTTTTGAATATGGAAGCTAGTGATTCTGATTCTGATAATTCAGAAGAGGCAAATCAAGGATACAAACCCTTTAATGTAGAAGAGGAATCAAAATAAGATGAGGAAGGTTCAGAAGATGAATCTCTTGTGGAGTCAGAGGGGGATGAAGAAGAAGAAGATTATGAAGAGGAGGAAGGTAAAACATGGGATGAATTAGAAGTTGAAGCCAAAAATGCAAATAAGGAAAAAGGAGACGAGTTTGATAGTGAAGAGGAAAGGTAAAAGCTTCAGGGAAGTCTCAGGCACCTGATATTAGAGATTCAAGAGGAATGCCTGCCAAGAGGCATAAAGTTAGATGAATTAAGTTCATGTACATACTTCTACTATTTATTCATGCACATAAATGGTCATCTTGTAATCATAAGATTTGAGCTCTATTTACTCATCCTACGCATCAATAAAAAACTCAACACAAGAGATGAAAATTGACATATTAACACAATAATATCCAACTAAGTTATTGAAACTCAACTATTGATACCTCGTTCTCCATCCAGATTACAAAATCATTTCACTTTTTGTTTTGTAACATATTCTTTTCAAATTGATTTGGATGGCGGCCATATTTCTCCTCTTGTCAAAACATGGCACATGAACTAGTTAAACTAATTATTATGCAATCATTTACTTTTTCCAAGGAAATAAAAAAAAATCATTTAACATATTAAATATACTTACAAATGTACAGATCGAGGCCTGTAAACCTTTCTGGCCACTGCGATGCGTGACACAAAGTTTCTCAAGCCTAGCCTTGGAGGCCTTGTCCTGAAACATATACTAATTCAATTTAACTATACACAAATAAAATTAAATATCATTGAATAAATTTGATATAATCTTATGAGAAAATTCAAATACCTGTGTACACTCCTCACTGGACTTCCTCCGTGCATCAGACTTCTCATATGCATTTACAAGCTCTTTCCATACTTTCACGCTTACATCAATTGGCCTTCTTTTCTGCCTTAGCTCAGGAGCGATTTTTTTCATCTTCTTTGTTTGGTTGCACTGAAATCTCTTGCAATTTTGAGACATTCATAGCTTTATCTTCTTTATAGACCAACCTATGCCAAAATCAGTCTCCATGTCATGGATAACTACTTTTTTTAGATGCACGAGTATCTGTGAGAATGGAAAATGTAGATGGTCTTTGAATCGTTGAAGGCATGATTCCTTCAACCTATTCACAAACGTTTTCCCAGCATCCATCATTCAAACTTCCCCTGAAACCACCTCATATTTTATCTTCGTATTGTAGCTACCAATGCAATATTGATAACATGGCATGGTGGAAGAAGTCTGTGTCCCAGGAGTGGCTAGGACATTGGAAGTCTTTGCTCCCTATTCCACATTCTTAGAGTTTACTATCACTTATTTCCTCCTGGATCTTTTTCTCAATCTAGGATTGGTTGGGGAATCAATTGATTCCCTTTGACACAATTGATTTGTTTGCAATATTTGAGGGGCGTTACCAAATTGTTTTTCTATGTATCTGGCAAGCATTGTCCAGTCCACATTAACCAATTTGTTCACTGCCTCTACCCCTAATATGGAAGCCAATTCCTCTTTATCTTTGTCAATCTCATGTCCCTATATATATATTTAAATTATATTTCTTCTTTTAAATTTAGAAATAAAAAACTAAAAAGTCAAAGTCAAAGAAACAATGGAAACATTTACAAATCTATAAATTGACAATGAATTACCTCATTGTGGCCAAAGTCTGTTGAAAATGCTCCCTTCCTTCTATTGCTTGACATTTTGAGGTGACTTACGAAAAATTATTTTTGTCCAGTCTGTGGAGGCAAACGAAGTACACACTGTCAAGTATGAAAGTTTTCATCCAATTTTTGGTATGAAAGTTTTGTTTTGTGGGAAAATATGTTCGTTGGGTTTGCTTAGTGTTGATAACCTAGGGCAAATATGTTCACTGGGTTTGCTTAGTGTTGATAACCTTATCATGAAAACTCTTTCATATTGCAATCTTGCACGAATTTTTCATGGCATCCATGACTATGGCGCGACTGGGCAAAACCAAGCAATTTTTGCATTTATTTTTAGCAGTTGCTCAGCAATGACCGACCCAATTCCCAAATTTTCCAAGCAGTTCACTATTTCCTTGATACCTAAGTTAGGGAAAGAATTTTTTGTTGGTTTCTCAAAGGTTTTACAATTTATAATGATGGGACAATTTAGAGGTTGCCTGGACAAGTTAGGCCAGGAACAAGTAAACAATCACAAATTCAACCAAGAAAAAAATTTGTAACCTTACCTATGGTGTCGCAAACTAAATCAAATTTCTCATCAGTTGCTGGTAGTGCCCTGCTCTCTTCCTTCGTGCGACATTTTTCCCTTTTTTGTTGTTTGATTTCTTCCTTCATGCAAGAAATTTTTAAATTTTCGATTTTGATTCAGTAGTTGACGCTTTAGTTGACGTTAGTTAACGTCAACTTTAGTGCCAACTTTTGGCCGTTAATGTAATCTATTTAGGGCACCTAAGGTGGCGCTAAGTGCGCCTAATTGGGCACCTATCATTGTTGTATAGGGACTATTTTCATTGTTGTGTATCACAGGATCTAGAGTGTTGGAAATAATTCCAACTCCTGCCTTGTTATTGTGACCACCATTGTCCTGTGGCTCCTTCATCAGCTCGGTGTGGTGGAGTAGTTTTTATCGCAGTCCCGCAAGGTGCTTCATCCTTCTTGGTGGTAGTGTGGTGAAAGCTTCTATGGCGAAGAACGAGTTCCTTTTGTTCCTGGTGGTGTTGTGATGACTCCCACAAGTCTTCTACCATTGGCGTGTGGTGTTGCAATGACTTCCACAAGTCTTCTACCATTGGCGTGCGATAGTGCAATGACCACCACTATCCCACGGCTCCTTCATCGGCTTG
This sequence comes from Sequoia sempervirens, assembly GCA_007258455.2. Lineage (NCBI taxonomy): Eukaryota > Viridiplantae > Streptophyta > Pinopsida > Cupressales > Cupressaceae > Sequoia > Sequoia sempervirens. The sequence goes on along the minus strand of VDFB02256694.1, from coordinate 27,569 downwards.
GTGCGGTAGAGCAGTTTTTACTGCGGTCCCACAAGTTGCTTCTTCCTTCTCAGAGGTAGTGCAGTGAAAGCTTCTATGGTAGCATTTTTATTCACAAAGGAGGCCATGGAGAGAGGATGTGGACGACATAGAAATACTAAATCTTTGAGAGGAAAGTGGGTGGAAATAGACGAGACAACGAAATCTGCAGATACAATAGAGGTAAGAAGAGAAAGCAACCTCAACCAAAGGAGGAAGGTGTTTATGAATTCACAAATGCTACAACATAGAGGAGATATCAATGTGTCAAATATATGACTAAAGTGAGGTTTTGTGTTGGATAGCATACTCGTTGAAATGATATAATTGGTGTACTAAACATTATTTACTATGTTGTGTATTATAGGGGTGAGACGAGGCCATGGCAATAAATCATGTCATATCAAATTAGGTACTCAAATTTTGACTTAACTTAGGAAAAAATGATCTGATGGCATTTTGTGATACATCTATATTTTTTCATAGTATTATTGAAATTTATAATGTATTATCCAATCTTGACATAAATTAATGCATGTTGTTGATTATTTTAGATGGAGATTGGAGCAAAAGCAGAGCCTGAGTGTTCAACTAGCAAAAGAAGAAGATATGTACGTGGACATGGACCTAAAACTGTTGAATCACGTAGACGACAGTGGGTGGAAGAGGATATGACAATGGATACTGCAGACACAACAAATGATTGCATTGAAGAAAAGGTAGGTCAAGACTATAGTACATGGGATAAATACTTTGAGAAAATTATTGTTTTTGGATGTTTTGTATGTCATGGAAAGAAACAATTCAAACGAGCGATTGTACAAAGACATTACATATATGATGAGCTTCCAGTCGGTAGATGCCTCCTACAATTGATTAAAAGCAAAGAATAATAAATGAGTGTGGACTGATGTTTTATAAACTATGTTGTCAAAATCATGTTTTATTTAAATTATTGTATAAAAAATGTAGTCTATAAAATAATGTTTCATTATTCAATTGATGTATATATGTTCATACAATTTTTATTTTTATTTTTTAAGCCATATTTGATTATATTTCTTTGAAATTGATACATTTATGATTTATACAATTGTTTCCAAACATTAAATAATGCTTGAGTTTGTTAATAGGTAGAAGATTTTGATGAAACACATTATACTAATACCCAAGATCCAACTGGGTTATTAAGATTTGGACGAGATGATCCAAACCATCCTTTAAACCATACCAAGGCGAGAAGAGCAAGATTTAAGAGAACACTACCACCTGAGAAATTGGAAGAGCTAATGAGAGTCGCATACACTGATGACATGTCACCTAGCCTTAATGATGATGATCATGATAGTGAAAATGCAGTGCATGAAGAAGGATTGAATAAAATTCTTACAGGTTTCTTTGGGGGTGGAAACAATGATGACAATAATTATGATATGGTTGACAGTAACGATGATAGTAGGGGTAATTGCCACCAATGTAATGTTGATGATAACAACATCAAAGACTCCATCAAGCAAGCAACAAAGACACCTGTGTTCAAATCGGATGCAAGTAGAACCTCAAAACTAGCATGCACATTAATATTATTAGAAATCAAGTCACTATTTGGTTGGTCAGACAAAGGATTCACTACCCTACTAAAGCGAGTTGAAATCTATTTCTTACTTTGCATTGTCAATTGGTGTACAAAATTCACAAACATTCAATTGATTTAATCTCTGGCAATCTTACAGGGCACTAAAAACTAAAATATTCCCTAAAGAGAATGTGTTGCCATCAACTTGTAGAGAGGCACGTATGTTGTTGGTTGAGTTAGGGATTGAATATAAGCAAACTCATTCATGTAAAAATGATTGCATTTTATACATAGATGAATATCAAAACAAGGTAGAATGCCCTGTATGCAAAGAGAAGAGATATCGTACAGATGTACAAGGTCCTACAGTTCCAAAGAAGGTTTTACGTCACATGCCAATTATACCTAGACTTCAACAAATGTTTCATTGCAATTCACTAGCACAATTGATAGATTGGCATGCAAAGAATAGGAGTAAAGATGGATTCATGTGAATTCCGACCAACTCCAAAGCAATGAAACACATAGAGGAAAAATGGCAAACAAAATTCAAAGATGAACCCCGTAGTATCAGGTTTGGTCTTGTAATTGATGGAGTGTGCCCATTCTCTTTCCTGAGCTCAAATTATAGTGTTTGGCCAGTCAGATTGATAGTATACAATATTCCTCCATGGATGAGTGTTAGAAAGGAGCACCTTATGTTGACTCTCATTGTTCCAGGAAAACATCAAGTTAAAAACATGGATGTTTATCTTGCACCTTTTATTGATGAGATGCAACTACTATGGAAAGGACATAAGAATGTATGATATATCATGTCCTCCATCAAATAGGTCCTTCATGTTGTATGGTGTGCTATGTTGGACTATTCATGATTTCCCAAGACTTGGTGTTTGTTTTGGTAAGATAAAATATTTACGTATTTACACTCATAATTTATTTGCATCCCAACTTTCATACTTGGTTTTATACTATTTTTTTTTATGTTATTAACATTACTTATTGAATTGCAGGGCTTCAAACAAAGGGGATATTTGCATGTCCAAGATGTGTAGAACAATTTCAAGGGCGGTATTCTAAAGATCTACATAAATTTATTTACGCAAACAATAGGGTTTTTCTACCACTAGATCATAGGTTTAGAAATCACCTGAAGAATCAATTTGATGGAAAAGTTGAAAATAGAGGCCCTCCCATGATTATGGGTCCAGGTGATTGGCTTAAGAAGTATGAAGATGCTGAATTGAAAGCTTGGGAGGATTTTTTTGATCAAGGTGATTCAATTGAAGAACTAGAACAAGTTGTAGTTAATATGCCAAAAGGAATGAGCTCCCTTACTGGAAGGATCTATTAATATCTTACCTATTAGATCCTATGCACATATTCAAAAATGTCCCAGATTCTATATTTCGACATATATCAAGCAAAGAGAAGGACACCTTGTCTTTGAGGAGAGATATTGCTCTTTCGCATACCAAATTTGATAGAAAACATTTGTGGCCAAACAGGGAAAATGAAACATATGCAGAAGCTCCATGGATTTTGAAAAAAAAAGAGCTAGACCAACTAAAAAATGTCATTCGTTCAATAAGGACACCTATTGTTATGTGTCATCATTGGCTAAAGCTTTTACAGTTGATGGACATATCACATGATTTAAAACACATGATTTTCATAATTTAATGAAGGTATTATATATCAACATTTAACATTTACTGGTATCATTGATTAAGCACTAAATTTATTTTGATATTTTGTTGTGTGAGAAAAAATTACTAATGACCTTTTCATAAATGTGTTTGATAGCATATCATGCCATTTGAAATTAGGGGGGATTCTTGTCTTACAATTAACTTAAGGAATGCCATAAGTCGATTGTCAACATTTACAAGGTATGTGGTTATATGAAATGTTCATGTGTGAGAGACATAGAGATATTATATTGCATTTTAATTTATGAATAAAGCTTCATACTAATTTACTATTCTTAAATTAGGTGGGTTACCTCCAAGGAGATCCATGAATTTGAAGTGCCAAAGTGGAAGAAGGAAATTGCAGAAATTGTATGTGTATTTGAGAAGGAGCTCCCTACAAGTTTCATGGACCTACAAGTCCATTTACTTATACACCTAGTCGATGTCATTGAATTGGCGGGTGTCGTATCAACGAGGTGGATGTTTTTCTTTGAGAGGTATATGAAAACTCTTAAAAGATATGTCCGACAAAAGGCACATCCAGAGGGTTGCATGGCTGAAGGGTATGTATTGAATGAAGCATTTTTCTTCCTGTGTGAATTTCTTGGTAAGGATTTTGAAGATGGCCCACGCATCTAGGATGAAGAACGAGCATCAAATATTATTGATGGAGAAAAACCACAATCTAATGGTGTTGAAGGAGAAATTAGTAAGTAAATTCACAATCAGTGTGGTTGTTTTTCTTGCAATCATTAATTTACTCTGTAATTTATTTGTCAAATTAACAGCATGACATTTTGAGTTTGAAATAAACATGTTGACATGTAATAGGTGTAGACGAAATGTTCTATACTTGACAAGTTCATTCTGTACCACATGGACTTTATGAACAAATGGATTGATCTATATGATAAAAAGAGAGAAGTGTTAGAAGCAAGGAGATAGTTTAAGAGATCGAACCCAAGGAATACTCCACTTCCCACTCATCTGCTTGGGGAATGGGGCAAAGATTGCACACTAGAATGGGTTACTGAACAAATTCAAAATAAAATAGAAGATGAAGATATAGATTCAAACATAACAAAAGATAAAATCAACATGTCTAGAGGATGTGAAAGAAAGGTGCAGTTGGAGTTTTACAAAATGTTGTTTCCTTACAGTTTTGATAGTATTAACTATTTTAATATTCATCATTATATTTGTTTTCACTAAAATAAATGGTCTTTCACAAGCAAGGAAATATCCAGCAATGTGGGCATATGGTCGACATTATCGTGTAGAAAGTGTAGACATAAAGAGACGATCCTTCGATTGTGGCATCATGGTTGACTTCAAGCAATCCAGTTGATCAAGCTCAAAAGATAAGAATATAATTGAAGGGAATCTACAATATGTTGGGAAAATACAAGAAATTATTGAGTTGGATTATTGCTCTTTTAAATGTTGTATTTTTAAGTGTAGATGGTATGAATTATTTGAGAGGACACGAAGACATGATACCCATAGTGGATTGTTTTCTATAGATTCCTCATCGTTCCTACTAGAGGATAAGGAGCCTTATGTTCTATCAATTCATTGTGAGTAGGTATTTCTTTAACTCAAACAAGAAGCGATAGTGATCATTAATCTATTAATTCATAACTTATTGTGAATATATACATGTGTTTATTAATCAATAAAATTGTTATAACATATGTCTAGTATATGTATGTCGTTCATGTGCAGGTATTTTTCTATGAAGATATTTTGGACCCGAAATGGATATTTGTCATACATTATGATCCAAGATTAAGTCATGTATTTGATGATGCATTAGTGGATACTGAGCAAAACAATGATGACCAACAAAATGAGAGAGAGGGATTAGAGAACATCGAAGAAATTGACATCCATGATGATGTTGAAGATGGTTATGTCTAGGCACAAGAAGACAACAATCCAGAGTTAGATGATATTATGGAAGAAAATAATATGGATGGTATAGAAAATGATGATCCAAATACATCTGGTAATAATATAGATGGTCTATAGTCAAATTTCAATGATGATGAAGATGATGTAGGTCAAGATGAGGATGATGATAATATTAAATACTTGAAAGAACATATGAACATTGACAATGATACGCTGGATGACATTGTAGCAGACAATAATGTTAATGACCAAGACTTCTAAATTTTCAGAATTATTTGCAATCCATGTTTAAAAAAGGATGATTCTTATGGCCTAAACTTTGAAATGCTTCAGTAATATTATGTTGTACTTGGACAATTGAAAACCTGTTTTATTCTCCTAGCAAGCTTTTTTATTTTCCATTATAATTCTAGACCAAACAACATTTGCGGGGATGGACTTTTACACCAATCTTAATTTGTATGAAGTTCACAAACCTGTTGTCAAGTAGTAAATTCCTTTCGTAGACAGGAAATGTAAAGGCTTCATTTAAGAAAAGATAAGTAGTCTCTTTCTAAGGGTAATCCACATGCAAAAAGTAAAAAACACATAAAAAATAGTTGTATAGTAGAAAATCATATTCAATCAGTTATGTCTTATTTCACTTGCACACTTATCTAAAAGACATAGGGTATTTGCCATACATTTCGCTTGAAAAAGCAAACATGTGCTTTCATTTATTTTTATTGTATATCTCAGAAGTGAAATTGTTGTTACATAATGATGCACTGAGAAAATAATATATACAAAAAAATGCAAAGAAAATGTTTGAAATTTAACATGCAACCTACTGTGTTGTGCTAAAAGGAATCAAGATTAATTGGGACAAGAAATAAAAATAAATTTTGATGATTGTACTTAAAAGTGAATAGGATATGAAAAGTGTGGACAATGATGGTGCTGAAATTGAAAACCCTGATTCTGATGACATTACTGTTTTATGTCATTAGAGATAAAGAGCACATACAATTTTATATACATAGAAAATGAAGATTTGAAACTAGTAAACTGAAAATGTAAACACGTAAGATTTTTCCTTAAACAATAATTCACATACTCACTTACAAAAAGGGTGAAGCATTTTTTTATTCAAACTTTGTTTTCTTTAATAGACATAACAGTAAAAGAATATTTACAAGTACAAGAATATATACATTGTTTCATAGAAAATAAGGAATGTTTCATAGAATATACAAGTACAAGAATATTTACAAGTACAAGAATATATACATTGTTTCATAGAATATATACACTATTTCATAGACTTCTAAATTTTCAGAGTTATTTGCAATCTATTGGGTCTCAAAAACGTAGGTTTTTAGACCATAAGAGGGTGCCAATCTCTAAGAGGACTTTAATCCTTAATACAAACCAAATAAATTAATTATTTGAAAGGACTTTAGTTCACACCTAACCAAAAACCAATCAAAGCATCCACATAGTAACAACAAATGTGCCTTGATAAATCTTGCAGATTTAAACAACTTGAAAAGACCACTTTGGAGACAACAAAGAAATAAATACACATGAAAATCAACACAACAATTGAACACTGAAAATGGATTACGAGTTATAATGTATCTGCTCCATTATATTGCTCAAAATATAAACATACATAACATGAGTTCTTTTGATATGAATAAGTGGATGAGATGGTCTAGTATCTATTATAATGGATTGAAATGATGATGATATGATGATCAAAATTGGATCTTGGTTTCCCTATTTGTACGGGAAGCAACATGCTTCAGGTCCATTCACAAAAGTTACATCATTTCTTAACTAAATCATAATTAACATAACATAGAAACTTAAAAAGAGTTTATTGTTGGATGAACCATAGTCCGTTAATCATCAGCAAGCGCCTGTGACCACGTAAGATCTATTCAAGGCTCAAGTACCATGTTAATGCGTCCACAACAACCAAACTTTGACTACCTCCTCATATAGCTCATTCAAGGAACAAATTAACCTTTGACATGTGATCAATGTATTTCTCCTGGGCATAAGTGTTTGCATTTTGTAGAGTGTCTGTCATTGCATTCTCCAATTCAACAATCCTCCCGAGTTGCTTATGTGTTTTCCTGAGTACCTCATCGTCATCATTGATGTAATCAAGGATGCTTGGAAAATATTTTTATAACTCATTTTTCCAAGTTTCTTGATCCTTCAAATCTATTTCTTCAAAGAAATCTAGCATGGCTATATATAGTGGCTGGCTAAAGTCATTCAATTCTTGTGTCAAGATATTCTAGAAGTTTTCATGTGTATTCATGAGGCTTTGACATTCTTGAAGCAAAGCATTATTATCTCCATCTTTTTCCTTGATATGGGATTCCATTTCCTTCATACTATCAAGCAATCTTCCATGCTCCATGAGGGCCTTGTATGTTCCAATGTGAGCACGCCAGACACCATCTGCATGTTGGCACATATCTTTGAATTTCAAACAAATTATCTCTGATGCTACTTCAAAAGTAGTAGCCTTCAATTTTATTTTTAGTTCTTCTTGTTCCTTTTGAGCCTTTTCAAATTTATGCTTCCATTGAGCAGTATCAAACATCGCCTCTAACACTTTTCTTTCATGTTCAATTAAAGGAGAGTAAAGCCTTGGAGAAGCAGGTAGCCTATCTTTGTAGTTGGTTAATTCTTGTTTCAACCTGTCCTTTTCCTCTATCAACCACTGGTTATCTCTTACTAGCTTTTGGATCTCTTCTTTGGTGAATTTGGCCACATTCACATTCAAGTCAGTAGTCTCCAAGGGATCTATCTCCCCTACTCTTTGCACCAAGAGATGTCCAAATATATAATCATGGTCAATGAGAGAAGGCTTCTTTCCTGGGGGTAAAGAGCCCAAATTTGCAAAGTGGTATTATTAGGATTGTACTCTGACCCTGTATAGACCCTGTCACCTTCTTCATCTATTATTTGCAAAGTTTTATTCTTTCTCTTCAAAAAGTTTTCAAACACAATGGCTGAACTAATATCCCACCTAGGAAGGAGGATAGCTCCAGCTTCTTGCAATAATGCTCTTCCTCTCTTAGCAGTCATATTTCTCATTTCCCTATCAACTTCATGTTGCAACTCTTTCAAGGCATAAGCCTCTTTCTCAGGGTCAATGTCCTTTAACCTTTCTCTTATTAGTCTTCCTTTATACTCATATATAAAGGACTTAAATTCAAGGGTCTACAAAAAGTATCATCTGCAACAAATTCCTGACTTGCACGATGTCTCACATCATATGATAGTTCATCAAAGGCTTCAAAGGTGATCACACTTCTTTCCAATGGAATCTCATATTAGAGTATAACAGGAGCATTAAACTGTGAGACTTCTTCCTCCTTAGTGTTATCTTCTTCCATGGATGGGGAGCCAACTGAAAGGGTCACTTCAGGAGTAGGCTAAGGTGATAAGTGATCTAGTGGTGTGATATTTTCTACTTCCTCCTAGGAACGATGCCCCTTCCTCTTTCAAATGCCACAAATGGCACATCTCTTATCAGTGATTCTTCATGGAGGATTAACTGTTCAATTCTTTCTATGGGATCCTGTACCTCAAGGAAAGCCTCTACGTAGCCTGAGTTATTATTCACCTTCCAAGCCTCAACCATCATAACCCTACTGTAGGCAATTCAAATCATCCTGACTATGTTTTGTTTTTTTCACAATTTCTGATGAGTCATCATCAAGGAAACTATTCAAAGGTGCCCATTCAATTTTTGAAATTTTTTGGCATCACTAGGTGTAGTGTTCAGAGATCATTAACTTTTCCCTTCTTCAACCTCCATAGCCATAATAATCTAGTTCATCTATCACCAATGGATGGGGAGCCAACTGAAAGGGTCACTTCAGGAGTAGGCTAAGGTGATAAGTGATCTAGTGGTGTGATATTTTCTACTTGCCTCCTAGGACCAATGCCCCTTCCTCTTTCAAATGCCACAAATGGCACATCTCTTATCAGTGATTCTTCATGGAGGATTAACTGTTCAATTCTTTCTATGGGATCCTGTACCTCAAGGAAAGCCTCTACGTAGCCTGAGTTATTATTCGCCTTCCAAGCCTCAACCATCATAACCCTAATGTAGGAATTCATTCTCATCATGTTTTGTTTTTTTTCACAATTTCTGATGACATCTTCTAAAAGGAAACTATGCTCATACCCTTTCAATTTTTGAAATTTTTTGGCATCACAAATGAAGTGTTCAGGATCAAACTTTTCCCTTTTGTTGCCAACTAGCAAGCCATAATAATCCAGTTTACCACTAACCAAGTCATATCCTGAATAAGAGATAATAGTGAAATCACCAAAGCATAAAGTGGAAGCCATGAAATTATGCCTCCCATAGCTCTTTAAATGCATGAAAGCTAAAAATGGCAATTGCCTTATGATCTCTAAATAAGCAACTCTGTCTAGCACAGTCTTAGGCAACAAATAAGGTGCAGCTTCAAATCCATAAACCTTGATAACAGTACAATCCCCAAACATGTACTAGTTCCCCCAATTGTGATTTATCCTTGCTTCATGACCCATATCTTTTGGTTGGAGAAATCTTAAGATCTTTGGGGAGAGGTTGTAGTCACATTTGTAGCCTAGCATCTTGGATGGTGGTTTGACAAAATATTCCTCAAAATATAGGTAGTGGGACCTCCCACACTTGTTGTCCCACACAGATGTCCACATTTGTATAGGCCTTGAATTTCCATCATTATCTAAGTATTTTATTCTTAATTCCTCACCCCATATCCCCATCACCTGCCCTTCATATAATATCATGTGCATGAAAAGAGAATATTGCTTGAAATTAATGGTTTCACTGTTATTCTTGATGATATTGAGGACATTATTGATGGCCTCCGATAAATACTCTACATAATCATAGGGTCGGGCATTATGGCTCTGGATGTCTATGGCTAAAACCATGGGAGCAATTGTCATGTTCTCAGGAAAATCAATTCCCAATACTTGACTAGCTAAGTAATAAGTGTATTGAAAGTATTCTTCAAACAAAGCCATAGAGAATGGGGGCTTATCTTCACTAGAGAACCTCATAGTTTGGTTACTCGCACCTTTAACCCTATGTAGAGGAAATTTCCACCTCTTGTAACTTGTCTCCATGGTGCGGTATTCCTCCAACAAGTCTCTGATTCATAATTTTGTTTTCAAGGAAGTGTCTAGCTGAAAAATCATGGAAATATAATATGGCTTTATGACCATGAACTGTGACCCATCAGGAAAATTAATTGCTCTTATCTTCAGATTGTAATTCTTTTCCAACACCTTGATTAACTCTACATTCACAAAGACGTTGGGTACTACAAGTTTACCCAAATTCAAATTCCACGGGTTTGACACTGGGCTATGCCAAAATTTCTTCCTATAATGATAAATAAAGAGGTTGTAACCCCTACACGGAGTCCATACATCTCCCAAATTTTTCTATTTATCTTCTAATGTCACACATGATGGGTTAAGTTGTGCTATTCTTCTGGATTTTGGCCCAGACCCAGGACATTGATCGATTAAGTCTTGATTCAATTGCCTAGCTTCAATTTTCTATCTTTTTGCTTTCTGTTTGCCTGGGTTTTTTTCCATCTCAACCCTACTCATGCAATGCTTTCATCTACTTACTGAGAAAATACTTTGAGCTAAGTCTAGACCACTTACTTAGATAAATGTTGCAAATTTCTAGCTGCCTACCGCCATCCAACTTGGTTCTCCAAATCCTTCAATTACAATTCATAGTGATTTCAACATCTTTGAGGCCATATTTATCAAATTTCAGGACACTTCATCCAGCCCTAGTTCATAAATGGCGCTCGCTCCACCTTTATGATCAAGTTCTTCATTAATAACGGTAGTCTCATCGATATTTTCGTTAGTCACATCAATTAGACTAATCATCATTTCATAACTATCGAAGAGACTTTTAATTAAAATACTCGTTCTTTCTTTGATATGCCAGTATGGCGGTGGTTTTCCCTTCCATTCTATTGTTTACCACACTACCGCCTTGCTCAAGGCTTCTTGTTGTGGGGTTGCGGTGTATACCGCTCTATCGCATATGTTGCTCACCTTCCCGGTGGTATAGTGGTGTATGCTTTTGATCATTACTTGAAGAGTGTCGATGAGACGATCTTATTTGTCTTACCAATATCTCAATGTCTCATCGACATTAGATCTTATGTTCCTCCGATGTTGGTTGTCAGTGTCGATGAGACAAGTTAATGTCTCTTACCGATATGCCACTGTCTCATCGACAATTACTTCGTTATATCCAAGAGTTGTGTTTCGCCGAGCACTTGTAGATATACCTTGTCGATGTGACATAAGTGATTCTCTCCTCGATATGCTCGTATCTTGTTGACATTTCACTATTTTACATCGTCGATGTGACATATAAATAAGTCTCTTCGACATAGGGGTGTCTCATCTACATTTTTGATTTGTGCTTTGTGCTAATGTCGGGGAGACTTTGGAGGGACTCTCATCGACATGGTGTTGTCTTGGCGATATGCTATGAGCAATCATAGGAGTATTTCAAAGGAGGAATACACTTTGATGTTGTGATCAAGGGTTTTATTTGGAAGCTCATGTGAGGGATTTTATTAAATTTAAGTTATTATGACAAGAATTCTATGCATATGGTGGATGTAAGAGATGAGTGAAAATGGGTATGTAAAAATAATTAAGATGGAATTTTAGCTACAACACAATCCATGTTTAAAAAAGGATGATTCTTATGGCCTAAACTTTGAAATGCTTCAATAATATTATTTGTGTCGATACAAATTACCTATTGCAATATCCTTAAATTGTTCAATCTTTGGTATGAATTATTGGCAGAAAAAATTAGGATTACTTGGATGCTTCTTCCATTCATTTTGTATCAACAAATGTTCGTGAAGACACAAAATTTAATAGCTCAATCAGGTAGAGATTTTATGATTTTCAAATGAAGAGTAAGGTACATTTTTATTTTTGCTATATTACATTCATGTGCATAAACAAAATCAGAAGATTACATTACTATATTGCACTTATGCAGATGCATATAATATAGGAAATATTGCACAATCCTTTCAAAAATGTAGTCTTTATTGATAATGTAAATGTATGTTGTTCCACACAAGCTGTGGAACTGACTATTTGAATGCATATAATTGAAAAACTATACATTTATAGATACAAAAGAGAAAAATGCACATAAAGAGAAAGGGGACCTATCATTGCCTCAATGACGAATCTTGGTTGCTTTGTTTTGCATCATCTTCAGTCTTCCCGCTTGTCTAAGCCTCCAAGTTGATGTCTTCCTTGCTGCTCCTAGGTTCCCTGCATTTGTGTGAGAAGAGTGTTGTTAGAGAAATGAAGGATCACCGGTCAAAATATGTGCATACAACTATAAACATATAATTTGATCATCATGGGCATTCAAATAACTTGCATACCATAGATGTCCAGGAAAACAAGAAAGTTATCAAACATATCAATCATATGCTCAGTTTTATCTAACTTGTTTTCTCATTGTGCAAGTATAGATAAAATTAGGTTGTTTTGTTTATCTGGTTACAACATGTGGGGTGAAATGTGGCTCCCACAAGGGCTGAGCCTAGCCTGCTGCCCTATTGTTTCATTTGAGAAGGATAATCACAAGTAAACCATCCATGAAGCATTAAAGATCAATCTTTGCAAGGATAGTGGAGTATGTTGGTAAGGGGTAATCTCCTTATTGATAAAGATTATCCTTAATAGAACATTCCTATCAGCATACATGATTATTCAAAACTAGATCATCAAGAGTTGAAGATGGTTTCAAATTAGCAGTCAGTTAAAGTAAGTGGCCCAAGAAGCATCATAAGCAGTCCACCAAGGGAATTGAAGACATAGGGGTAGTCCTTATAGATTCAAAGAAACTACGTAGTCATCACTTGAAAGAGCCCGAGAACAACTTATGTTTTCGACATAACAGTTAATCGGATACATAGAAGGTACAATGATGAAGTCCATAATAGTGAATGTTGCTTAAGAGGGATTGAAGGACAATATTTTGTATCAAGGAGAACAAGGTAACTTCAAACTCCGTTACACCTGAGTATGATAGTACCTAAGCTTCTAGTGTTTCTAGATGGGACCTATAAGCGGAAAAGTGTAATTCTCCATCACGGAAGGAGCCACACCTTGGAGCTCTTCCTAAAATGGGGTTGAAAATATTAGAAGAAAGAAATACCATAATTCTAAAGAGTAACAATTTGTATCAAGACAAATGTAGAGAATTACAATTAAAAGACAAATCCTTACAATTGGACCCTCAAGTTTGGATTAAAACTTATATTTATGATTTTATCTTTAGAATGTAGGAACTTTCTCACATTTGGAGCTTCCGCGACTGGGGAGTGGATCTTGATTGAATTTGATAAAATTTGCTTGATTTTTATCTTTTATAATATAAAGGAACTCTATGATGCGATATTCCGACCTCAAATTAGATCCAATTTGGATAAAAACAGATTTACATGATTTTATCTTTGGAATGTACAAACTTTCTACATCGAATATTAAAGATCGGGTTGGATTAGAAATGGATAAAATTAGATTTATGATTTTATCTTTAGAGATATAGAACTTCCCCTCATGGGATATTTGGAAATTCCTACACAAGTTTTAGCCAGGCAAAATACTGTAAGGTGTTTACATAGCTGGCTCAAAATTACAATCCAACTGGTTATAGAAGACCGTTAGCAATCCAATTTTGTAGGCAGATCCATACGAGCGTTGCATCACAATCTATTCTTCCACCTTAAAAGTACCCGCATAATTAACCCTTCTAAAATAAAACTCAAAAATACCATGAAATAATGAGTCATATTAGTAAGTATTGGCGTCGATAGGGACTAGTTTGATTTTATACAAGGATCTCATAGAAAGGAATCTTCAAGTAATGATGGGTAAAGGTTGTTTGAAGTTAGAGTTGATAGTGCAATATCTAGTCTTAAAGAAGCTGATTAGCAAAGCGGTAAATGTCGCGAGGAAAATCAAATTGTACACAACAAACAATTCACAATGTTATCTTGCATAATGCAGTTTGAAAACAAAATCCTCATTATATATCTTGATGAAAGTAGTGACCTTAATGGTCAATCACTAGCGACCATGATTTTAAAACATGCTATTGTGCTTATGGAGGCAACATTTTAAGCAAGGCGGTGAGTGGTGGTTTGGAACAATGGCAAGTATGAAGGACTTGGTTTATATGCATACTATGTAGTCTAGCTTAAGACAACGTTCTTAGAAGAGATTGAAGGTGGATTATGGAACTCAAGGGTTACATGATAAATATTAAAGCAAAGACTGAGATCTATTTAAAAGCCACTATCATGAAGATATTAAAGATGTCAAATGCAAAGACCCTAAGCGGTTGGAGTAATGAACAAATCCCGAGGGGCCGATTCAATGCTAGAGGCTGATTTAGAGAGGATCTCCACGTTATCTAATCAAGGAGAAAATACATCATTTATTTATTTTTAAATTAAAATAAATTATTCAAACCCTATAGGACACATTGATACTTCAAAGCATCGATTTATTTTTAAATTAAAGAGAAGTCATTCTAAACCCTATATAGGATGCATTGATACTTCAAAAGCATTTGAAGGAATTTAATTCTGCAAACATAATATCCAATTAAATGCACGGATTACAAATAGTACTTATGAACATTTGTAACCCACATAGTGATCAAGCAAAGTGAGATGACAACAATGAATCTATCTTCCTATCACACATCCTCGCCTTACCATTCTGGCCGTTCTTTAAAAACACTTCTCCATTTTGGTGGAGCTCGCTGCTTGAAAATAAGGTTTCAACAAAGGTTTTATTATGTATTTTATTAAAATAGAAAACTCCATTATGGCAAGCTAATATGCACGAAGAAATAAGATTCCCGTGAAATTTTAGAGTATGTTTATTAGAGTTTTAGAGTATTTTGGTGGGCTATATTCTTGATTCCTTAAATGATTTATTCAAATGAATTATGACTGACATGATTTGTTGCATTTAGTGTTGTAAATTGTAATGATGCCATGATTACTGTACTACCGCTGTCTCTTATTATACCTGTTGTGGTATGGCGGTGTTTTTCCCTTCCCTTTTGTTGTTTACCGCACTACCACCTTGCTCAAGGCTTCTTGCTGCGGGGTTGCGGTGTATACCGCTCTATCGCATATGTTGCTTACCTTCCTGACAGTCTAGCGGTGTATGCTTTTGATCATTACTTGAAGAGTGTTGATGAGACAATCTTATTTGTCTTACCGATATCTCAATGTCTCATCAACATTACTTTGTTATATCCAAGAGTTGTGTTTCGCCGAACACTTGTAGATATACCTTGTCGATGTGACATAAGTGATTCTCTCCTCGATATGCCTGTATCTTGTTCACATTTCACTATTTTACATTGTCAATGAGACATATAAATAAGTCTCTTTAACATAGGGGTGTCTAAACCGGTGCTAAACTTGAAGCTAAAGTTGAAACTAAAAGTGGAGCTAAACTCGAAGTTAAACTCAAAGCCAAAGGCGACACTAACGATGATGCCACACTCTAAGCTAATATCGGTGCTAATTTCGGCACAAAGTAGAGCTGAAACTAGCATCGACTTGTCCTAATCGGTGCAAATAAATGCCAAAAATAGCGCCATCCCAATAAATAGTGCTGACCTTTTCAAAAAATTGGTTAAAAATACATTAAAACAGTGGGTGGGAGCAAAAAATGGAGCAAATCACAGGGATTTGTTGTAGTGAAAACTAATGAAAAGGGAAAAGCTAATTCTATGAGGTGATGTACCAAAGAGTAAATAACCTGCAACTTGATACACAACTATTTCTCAAGAGATCTATTTACACAACTCAGTTTGGGAAATCTAATCACATAAATATTTCATAAAAAGGATTGAAATCTATCTTCTTTGAAGGAAAACAAAGTTTTCACAACTTGGAAGATAAGATAAATCAATTGCATAACCTATGACCTGTGATGATTAACTACTTTTGTATACATGAAACTATGAATGAGACAAAAATTTAGAAGTTTTTTATACTTAAAACACATAAAATTTACATCAAAATCATTCATAAGAAACACGATACCTAAAATAGAGAAGGTAAACACTTGATTTTTATTGAGTAACAAAAGAAATCTCTGCAATAACTAGAAAAATAAGCTAAAAAATAACTGTTGCTATATCAAAAATTTCAAAATATGTTGAGTTAAAAAACTTCTAAGTCTCTCTACAACATGCAAGAGAGGACAAGAGCAAGAACTGAGGAAAAATAAAAGCTTTCCCTCCTATAATACAAAATCAACCCCAAAGTGAGAAGAAGTCAGCTGCAGTCAACAACACTTCAAAATATCCATCTCATGAGCAAAACAAAAAAAGCCCCCAAAAGAGGGCTCATAATTGCTCCAATTTGAGCTAATTTAGCTCCAAACTCCCCCTTTCAAGTTTCTCGATCAAAGAAAACTCCAAAAATAACTCAGTTTGACTTGAAGTCAAAGATAAACACCTTAGTTCCACTCCTATTTTTGCATGATTATGGGAGAAGAATAAACTATTTAAACAAATATCAAAGACAATTAGTTATGATTTACTTTAATAAGTGTTATGTGATTGTTTATTCTTGTATTACATCACAAATATTAAGGTAATTTGTAAAATATCACCTTTAATATTTGTTTACATATTTATTTTTGTCTTAACTTTATGCAAAGCTACAAGGGGCAAAAACATATTATCCTTATGACTCCTGTGGACTCACCTCTCATTAGGCAAATGTCAAGGCCTAAGTATTAATATTCATGCAGTTTATGTAATAAAAGTGAAAATAAATCACTTGGGTTAGCCAAGATTATAGTTTTTCTTGAGAAACTCAAAAGAGATTCTTAACCCTACTCGTGGACTCACTTTGCATCATTTTCACCACAATGTTTCTCTGCTACTACCGCCAAGGGTTTTTTGGCTAGGGTTTGAATCTACTCCCCTTCTGGTAAGTCACTTTCTGCAAATGAAAATGCTGAGATATTCATAACTATAAAAGAAAATATTGTTCACACTCTCATTCTTATGATTAGGAGTTGAATCTTTTTTTTTGGTGGTTGCTCAGATACCGATTTTATATCATCTTCCATAATGCTCTCTTTTCTTTTCTTCTGTTCATCCACACACGCTTCATTTGCAATCAAACTCTCACTATTTTTTTGATCATATTTTTTATCAATACCTTCATTGTCTTGACCTGCTTTCTCTTGCTATAGCTCACTTTTCAAAGGAACCTGCCACAAGTCCTCTTTCACCTTATTCCTCACTGCTCTTAGAATCTTCAACTTCATTCATTGTGTCTTTTGAGGATCCTGTTTCTTGAGACAAACCTATGGGCTTTCCCTTTTGGAGTCCTACAGTTGTAAATTGATTGTGTTGTGGATCTATTTTATGACTAGTTGATTTGTTGTTCAACTACAATCTATGAACTCCATTTTCATTGTTCACGTATAGTCCACTAAGAATATCATATGCATTTATATCTCTAGAACCAAAGAACTGTCCCCCATTAGCTGCAATCTTGTGCTTGGAATAATTGATAATGTATGAATCCATGACATGTTTATGTGTTTCTTGTGAATTTATTATGACTGGATCATTTACAGGTTTGACTACAATATCAATATCTTTCAGAAGAGGGTGACAACCCTTAAAGAGAGCAAGCTCAATTGCCTCAAGCCACTCTATCACAAGATTGTCGCACCACTGTGTAGGAGGATTCTGTCTATTTATTTCTTTACACACTGTCAAGCATACTAACCTTGCATTGTACCATTGAGTATCATGATACAGTGTTCACATTATCTTTTGTCATAACAATTTTGCTATATCTTCTTTTTCCCTACAAATATAGGACATTGTCCTTCTAACTATCCTCAAGACTGTCTTCTCATTTTATTGTTGTGCTAACTATCACAAGTAGTGTTGGACTGTTCTCCATGTATTTGGTTGTCCATCTTACCCTGCATAAGACTGTCATATGCTTCTAATTTTCCCCTTAAACCCTGATATTGTCACCAATCTTGTTAGTCATAAATCTCGGATTATAGTCCTTGTTGCCTATGCTTATCTCAATGACCAATCTTTTGTATTACCCTATTGATTCTTTGATAGTGACTAAACCTTTTAAGCCCCTTCATTGGACCTACCACCTTTATGATAAGTGATTGCTCATTGTATTTTGTATTATACTGCAACCTTTATTCATTGATGTGTGTTTTTTTCCATCATATATGATTGATGCTCCTTTATTACTGTCACAACAGTCTCACAGTCTCTTAAAGGTATTAGGATGATAGAACCTCTAATGAATGAGGATTGTCTTCATTAAATTCCTGCAACCACTATCCTCTTATGCTCCTTTCGTTGTTCATCTTGACACTTTAGGCATGTGTAGGTCATTGTAATTGCAGTAATACGAGTGTTTGCAACTCTGTATTGGGATAAAGCTTCATTATTACTTTGATGAACCAACACTTTTCACCTGCATGGCTGTCTATGGAACTTGAAGATCAATGTCCTTCTACTTTATGAATATTTTGATATCTCTGTCTTTAGTGGCTTGTGAAATATTGCTCTTAAAAGTACTTGCTTGACCCCTCATATGATCCTTTTATATGTCTAACTAGCCTACCTTTATTTTTGTCAATTGACTACTCTTTGTGGACTGCCACTCTGTCTATTGCCTTGACAGTCTTATCACTGTCATCAATGGTGATTTGATTGACTTGCCTGGGTTTCATAACTAGCATGTTTGTGACTGTCAACAAGCAAGCTGCCCCCTTAAGTTTGATAGTCCCTTTAGGCACTGTCCTCACAGTTAAATCTTTCAATATACTGTCAAAACACAACAATTATCCTTTATAGCTTATGCCCTTGTCTTCATCATACAATGCTTGCATTCCTTGATTACTCATACATGTTGTCCATAATAGCAGGTTGCTCTTTTCCCCATGCCCTATCTTCATTTGTATATATTCAAGATTGCCTTCATAAGGTTCCCATGCTATGACTTCACTGCTGATATGTATGATAAGATTATACCTGTATCTGCACAATCAACAAATAAGTTAAGAAAACTAAGAATCCCAGAGTTTCTCATGATGATTAGATGATCATGAACTTTCTTGGATCTTCTTGATAACTGTGTTATGATCTTGAGACACCTTTGAATCTCTGATTTGATGTTTAATAAGAGATAGGTTGTATATCTGTTGGTTTGACATATAAGAGAGATGGAATCCTAAGCTCTAACATCATTTTCTTTGTCCCTTGTAGACACTTCTGGAGCTTATCAACAATGGTGTTTGTCATTCAGGCAATTACGAATCCCTTTTCTCTTATAAGTGTTCTTTTCTTCCAGATGTTCAATTTTTCTTTTATTACATCTATTCAGTCACTCCTAGGACTTGTGTGGGAAATCTATAAGCATATTTGTTATAATGAATTTAAATAGATAATTTATGCAAAAAATTGTGTACTATTCCTCCTTTTCGTAAAGCAGTTGCATAATGAAAGCTGAAAATTCATTTAATGACACTATTTGTATGATCATGAGTAACTTTAGCAGAATCTTTGTGTACCTTTCTCCTTTTTCAAGTAGAAAACATCAATGTTGTCCCAACCTAACCTGATTGGGTTGAAAAACACAATTAGGTAACATCAATCAAGGGTGGAAATTGAATGAGATGTGAAGAGATAAGAATGGTATGAATAAAGAGGTTGACACAGAAAATGAGGTTGTTGGAGGAAATTAAATAATTATAAAATTATTTAATTTGGGAGGGAAAGTGAATAATTAAATAATGAAAACATTATTTAATTATAGAAGAAGAGGGAAAGTGAATAATTAAATAATGAAAACATTATTTAATTATAGAAGAAGAGGGAAAGTTGACTTTTCAATTAAAATAACAATTTAATTCAAAAGTGGAAGAAAATGACAACAAACTAGTAAGTCATTAAATAAATAGAATTTATTTAATTTATGAAAGAAGAGGCTAATGAATAATTAAATAATTGAAATAATTATTTAATTATAATAGAAAATGGTAAGAATAATTAAATAAATAAGAATATTTATTTAATTATAAAAAGGAAGGGGACATTAGTGACATAATTAAATAAATAAAAAGGAGGAAATAAAAGGAAAGAAATGAATTATTAAATAATTAGAATTATTTAATAAATAGAAGAAATTGGACATTAGACAATAATCAAATAATTAAAATTATTTAATTATTAGGGAAGAAAGGGGATTGACGAAGAAAAATGATATTCGGAAAAAAAATGATATTCGATTCATGTCGGTTCACCAATGTAGAATAGGGTAAAATGAAGGTTAAGGTCATAAATCATCAAAATTCAAACCTTAAAGCCCTAAACCAATAATGAGACACAAACCAACATAGAAACACAAAATAATGAAGTAATATTACGAAATATCTCTATGCCATGGTTGATTCACCTCCATTGTCCTTCTCCATCTTACTTTATATGCTTGATTGCCCTCAAATTTTGAGTATGCAACAATAAACCTAATGATAATGATAGCAAAATATTGAAGATTGTACTTGTTTGATTAGATAGTAGTAGTCTAGGTAGCATAAAATAGGGTTGAAATGACAATATAGGTCTCTTTATAGAAAATCAAATTGGAATGAAGGGTCAGGATTAAAAACCAATATGACATGACAATCAATGGTCAAGATTGAAAGATGTAGTATGAAATGGGGTTAGGGCTAAATTAGGGCAGAGGTAGGGTTTGGTTAAGGATGGATAGTTGAGATTAAATTATAAAATAATTCAATCAAGGGTGGAAATTGCATGAGATGTGAAAATATAAGAATGACATAGATAAAGAGGTTGACATAGAAAAATAGGTTGTTCGAGGAAATTATATAGTTATAAAATTATTTAATTTGGGAAGGAAAATGAATAATTAAATAATGAAAACATTATTTAATTATAAAAGAAGGGGGAAAGTTGACTTTTCAACTAAAATAATAATTTAATTCAAAAGTGGAACAAAATGATAAATTAGTAAGTTTTATTTAATTTATGGAAGAAGAGGCTGATGAATAATTAAATAATTGAAATAATTATTTAATTATAGTAGAAAATGGTAATAATAATTAAATAAATAAGAATTCATTTAATTATAGAAAGGAAGAGGACATTAGTGACGTAATTCAAAAGGAGGAAGTAAAAGGAAAGAAATGAATTAATTAAATAATTGGATAGAAGAAATTTGACATAAATAATTATTTAATTATAATAGAAAATGGTAATAATAAATAAATAAATAAGAATTCATTTAATTATAGAAAGGAGAGGACATTAGTGAGTAATTAAATCAAAAGGAGGAAATAAAAGGAAAGAAATGAATTAATTAAATAATTGGATAGAAGAAATTTGACATTACTTCAAACTATGCTCAAAATTGCAAAAGTTAATTTCAAACTATCCAAGTTATGATCTTGTATTGATCCAAATCACCTCAAACATTAACATGGTATTCTTCAACATTACTTTAAACTATGCTCAAAATTGCAGAAGTTAATTTCAAACTATAGTGAAATATGCTAACCTTCTTTAGCACAGGCTTGTAACCACAAAATCTAAACCACAAAACCCACTTTTGTAGAATGATGCAAGATTACCACATTGCCTAGGGATGCACCTACATCATAAGGTGAGCAATAAACATATAGAAATGGGTGTAATCTAATAAGTAAAAGTATAGAAAAATAGATCCAACTCTACACAAAATAATGCCATTTATCAATATATAAACATATTAAACAATCTCTCAAATCAAACACAAAACTATAGAAAATAGGTTTTAAACAATAATGTGTTGTTTTTATAACAACAAATAGTATTTTGTGTTCAACTATTAGGTCATTTATGTTGGATATAAAGGTTAGATTTATGCTTACCAAAAAGAATTGAGATCATTTAGGTTGCATATAATTTATATTTTAAATAAGAATATGATGTTGTTCTAACAACAAACATTTTTTTTTGTTCAATTACTAGGGATTCCATGATTAAGTTTTGGTCGATTATTTAAAAATTCATTTTAAAGACACTTCTCGCTGGACATCCTAATATGACAAGTTGCGTGATGTCACACACCCAAATCTTAATTGTAAATGGGTGCTAGACTATTTCACATTAAAAATAAAGGTCCTATAAAATTCCATATTAATAAAGTTTGACCCCTCTCTCCTACCATGGTATGCAAATGTGTAGAAGAGTATAAGCAATACAATAAAATACAACTATGAATCATTGGATAAAACAATCTAACAAAAGAGAAGGTTAATGCCAAGCAAAATTCACTTGAGCGTACCGAGGGAACGAAAGTAAAAAGAACAATTTATTTATTTACGACGTGTCAACGAACAAGAAAAGGAATGGAAATGGAGGTAGAAGAAGCAGGGCGGAATTAATGGAGAATAGGTCAGTACGGGCAGCTGGAATCTCCGAACAACAGACCGTCCGATTGAGATAAAGAGCATGGGGGTTAAGCGAGATGAGCTGCGGCGATTATAAGAAGAATCATGATGAGCATGCCATGACACGCGAGTAGCAAGAAAAGCTCAAGACTCAGAGTCTCAGCTTCTGTTTCCTTCTTTTTCTGATCGATCTCGCTCCGCATGTGTAAAGCAGAGTAGCCTAAATGATCTAAAAGCAGGGCGCAGGTTCCATTCCCCACACAGAGAAACAAACTTAAAACTCAATGGAAAGGTCTCGATCCAAACGCTCCTACTATGACGACAACAACAGCGATGACTATAACAACAATACCAACAACAACAACCCGAATACAAACAAACGCTACCAGTCCTCCTCCTATTTCTCTTCACGACATCCTCCACCGGGAAGACTGTACAGGCCCTCGCATCAACAGCATCACTATCATTATGACAATCTCAATACTCCTCACAGCATATGCTTTCGCATACTGTGCCCAGACGCCAAGGCAGGCAGCGTGATCGGCAAAGGCGGCAGCATAATCAGCAGCTTGAGACGCGAGACGGGCGCTAGAATAAATGTTCAGAATTTGATTCAGGGGGACGATGAGCGCGTCATCGAGGTTTACGAAACATCTCATTCTCACTCTCCCTCGCGGAGACTCGATCCCGACTCCTCCTCCCTCTCTCTCTCCCCTGCACAGGACGCGCTGCTCAAAATACATTCCAGAATCAACGACGAAGGGAATAATAATAACAGCAACAGTAATAATAACAATAATAACAATGCCCATCATACTAATAATAATGGAAATTACGAGGACGAGGATCACAACCGTAGGATTACCACGAGGCTCGTAGTGCCACGTAATCACGTGGGGTGCTTGCTTGGAAAGGGAGGGAAGATTATTGAACAAATGCGGGAGGATACCAAGACGCAAATACGGATTTTGCCCAGAGATCAAACATTGCCAAGATGTGTTGCTTCTACTGAAGAAATTGTGCAGGTCAGCCTCTACATTATCTTTCTTCTTTGCTTTTTTGGAGGCCAGCAATCTCTAAATTTTTCGGCATTTTGAGATTTAGGGTTTTAATTGTGCTCCCTTTGGGTTAATTTTGTTGTTTGAGGTAAGGGTAAAACGTAAAGATAGTTTTTTGCAGGTCCTTCCCTAGATAACACAACACTTGGCTTATAAGACCTTCATTGTAGGATGAGAGGGACTTTTTTATTTTACCTCAAGAACACTACTAGTAAATGTGGCTACTGGGATCCAAGACCAGGTCACCACTGCTAAAATGTAGAATTCTAAGCACTAAACTACAGCCAGCAGTTATTAAACTTATGCTTCTTAGTTTTTGATTTCATGACTAAGATCGCTGTACACCCAGTCTTCTCAATCCCTTAGTTTTGTTCGTTGTCATTTGTCAATAAAGATAATAGTAAGGGGATTTGTTTTTAAATGTTCTGCCTACTCGCTACTCACTAACTTGGTATATGAAGAGGCCTTTCTGCATTCTCTAACTTTGTCCATGTTTTGGGGCTTGGGGTTTTAAGTGTGCCTTAGTACAGTATTCTTTGTTGCTGGATTAAAAAATGAAAGGCAAAGGTGATGATTTTTAAATGTCCACATATACACATCAATCTGGTGTATGGAATCTGTTTATGCTCGTTTGCATTTTCTAAACTTGTCCATATTATCATTTTGGGGCTTAGAGTTTAACCTGGTGTATGAGACCTGCTTCAACTCATCTGTGTTTTCTAAACTCGTATTTTCATTCTGGGGTGTAGGGTTCCAATTATGCTCCTTAAGGTAAGTTTTATTTTAGTATGCAAAGAAACTGTAAAAATGGTTTATTTAAGGTCCTTGCCTATCATGGCAACTTTGTGCATGAGACCCTCCTTCCATTCACTCGGATTCTCCAAATTTGTCCATTTTTTGGGGGGTTTATTTCTTAATTGTGTTCTCTTAGGCAAAATTTTGCTGTTGGATGTAAGGATAAAAGATAGAGTATGGTTTTTCTATGTTTTGGCCTAGTTTGCACATCAACTTGCCATATGAGATACCTTGTGACCATGTTCGAGTAAACCAAGCCTGCCCTTGCCAATCGCTTAGGCTTTGTACACTATCTTCTTTGCTGACAAAAAAATTGCCAATTTTTTGGTCAAATTTCATCTCATAGCTTTTTGTCCACTTTGTCCTACTATTAGTAAATTTTCTTCTTGGTGAGTTGTACCATCACCAAAAATTTGTACCTGATTGCTCTTCATTTTCTCTTAGCTATTAAGCATGTTGCCCTGCTGGAGAATTTATGTTTTTTCTGCAGTTAAGCTTGAACTCAGGCATCATATTAAGCACATTTTGGGGCTCACAATTTAAATTCTGCACTGGTAGGGAAATTTTCTGTTGTTGGATGTAACGGTGAAAGTTAAATGTGTGCTTTTTTAAAGGTCCTGGCTTCGCTAATCCACCAACTTGGAGTATGAGACTCCTCTTGAAGGAAAAAGGTTGTTTTTTCTCTTTACCTTACTGAGAACTCTGACTAACAGCATATATGGTTGCTGGGATTCAAATGCAGGTCTGCATGCTCACAATGTGGAAGTTTAACCACTAAACTGCAGCCACATTTTGGGCTACTTGTTTTAATTGTGTTCAGGTGGGATGCATTTTGTTTGTTGGGTGCACAGTTAGAAGATAAAGGCGATTTTTTAGGTTATGGCCTAGCCAGCCTGGTTTATGAATAGGTTTTTGCCAAGGCAGCTTGGTTTGTGAGACATTTTTACCTCTTAGGTATTGACCTATTGATCAAGGTTAGAGTAAACTTGATCTTATGAATATGTTATATTTTATACACTCCCTTTCGTCCTCGTCAAAAAGTTGAAAGTCATAGGTGAATGTTTGTTTTAATAACGTTTTTCCAACTAGTCTTTCCTCATTTTGGCTATTATGGATTTGTTCTTTGGTGTAAAGTTAAGAGGTAAAGGTGACAGTTTTAGTCTTTTAGCTTCCTGCCTATGCCATCACACCAAGAACTTTGTATCACTCAGGTTATTGCCTCATCACCAAGATCAAAGTAAAATTGGCCTTGCTGATTCCTTAAGTTTTCTACACTAAAATGTGGAAAGTTTCAAGTGAAATTTACTTTTAATATCTTATTTCCTGCTAGTCATTACATTAGTGAATCCCCTGCTAGTAGAATTTTTTTCCTGCAGTCAGGCTTGTACTCAGAGATCTTAGTATGCACAGGCTAGCATTCAATTCCCGACTCTCACCAGCTCAAAATAAAAGTGAAAATCATTATTGGAGTCTTTATCTTCTGATAAAGCTCAGAGTTAATTTGGCTTTGCCAATTATGTAACCTTTCTACAGTGTCATCTGTGCTCATAACGAGTTGGAAAGTCTCAGTTAATTTTTTGTCCCAGCACACACAAAAATAAACATTAGTTTGAGTCTTAACCTCACAATCGAGCTCAGAGATAACCTGGCATTGCCAACCACTTAGCTTTTGTATGTTGCCTTCTGTGTTAATCACGATTTTGAGAGCCTAGGTGCTTTATTTTGTTTTTATAACCTTTTCTGGCTAATCTGTACTATCACTGGAAATTTTGGACCAAGTGTGCTCTTCATTTACTGCTTCCCCAATTTCAAAATTAATAAGCATCTGTCCTGCCCAAGAACATTTTTTATTTCTGCAGAGAGCTCAGGCCTGTGCATCTTAATAATCACATTTTGGGGCTTAGTAAAGTTGAATTTAGTCTTTCAGGTTGCTGCCAAATGAGAGGCCAATCTGGTATATGAGACCCATCTTTTGGAAGCGCACCAGGGGATTATTATGTATTTATTTTATGTTATGTTCAAATTTTGTACTCCAGGTTTTTTTTTGACCTCGTGACCAAACTCATTAGTAAACTCAAACTTGACAATCCACCTCCACCTAAAGGGCTCCTTGTAGGGCCTTTATCTGTAATGGTAAAAGCCTTTACAAGGTAAATATATATTCTCCCGATCTCAGTTTTTTCAGTACATCAATGTTGTGAATGAGGCACTCATTATGGGAAGAAGGGTTCTTTTAACTTTATTTTGTGGATGCTGATGACTAATGTGGAAATGCAGCTTTGTGATTCTTTTAGGTTTTGTACATTGTTGTGGATGCTCATAAAAAATTGAAAGTGTTGAAATGATGGATGCACAATGTTCCCTGAAGCTGCAGCCTTCAAGAGGACCTTTGCCAAGAAGAAATTCACCCACACAGAAAGTGTTGCGACTAAGGGCATGCAAATGGAGATTATCTGATTGATATCTAGAATATGATTACAAATGTACATATGCCTTGAATATATAGGCATGAGTGATATACAAGATGGAATATGATGTTGCCATGTGTCTTGATCTAACAACATGTGACAACATGTAAACCCTAACTAACTACCTAGGGAATGATGATGAGATGGAGATAAGTTCTAGAAAAAACAACTCATCTTCTAGAAGCAATCTTATCTCCTACAAACATGGAAAGGGGGATGACCCCTTTATTAATGATTTATCTAATAATGCAACCTAGAACTTAATTAATTAAAGACCTAAGTAAATTTATGCTAGTGTAATAAATAATTAATTACACTAATAGAAAGTTGTACATGAATACTTGTTTTAATAGCTTTTTCTCAACTAGTCCTT
This sequence comes from Sequoia sempervirens, assembly GCA_007258455.2. Classification (NCBI taxonomy): domain Eukaryota; kingdom Viridiplantae; phylum Streptophyta; class Pinopsida; order Cupressales; family Cupressaceae; genus Sequoia; species Sequoia sempervirens. The sequence continues at coordinate 81 of VDFB02256694.1, read as the reverse complement.
TACAATTTTGGGTCTTATGGTTTAAATTGTGTCCCATTAGGGTTGGAAGCTTTAGGCCTTGCCTAGGCAGCATACCTAGAT